>CM062811.1:550123239-550523239 GCA_031772625.1 Pinus tabuliformis | reverse complement strand
AGAGTGATCAAAGAATCAACCAATAAGGGATCCTTCCTCATGAGGCCATGCCCATGGGGTTCACAATGTGAAGATAAACCATGTTATTTAATGGAAAATCTCTTGCTAATGCGGACTTGTGGAATTTGTTTTTTTATTTTCTTATTATTTTATAAATTTTAATCCACTACCTAAGGTAGAGAACACACATTATCTTCAAAAAATAATACACACAAACATACATAGAAATAACGCCCTTACAAATTGACTCATTATCTTTCTAATTAAAGCATTAAATTCCCTTATCACCTTAATCACCTCAAAAAACTATATAATCCCAAGAGCTTTACCATGTCTCTTTGATATTATCGAGTTTTTCTTTCATTATCCCTCATTCAATGCTCACTTTCCTTCACTCACAAAAGTTCACACTCAAACATCACTTACTTCTTCACTTTCATCCCTCGTAATTGTTTCTCCACCTAATATTTTAGTCATCAATGATTTGGAGGCACTACTACTCACATCTTAAGAATCTTCATTTACTCAAGTTTCAGAAACAAAGTCTTGAAAAATGTAACTAAGTTCAGTCTTCATAATTATCTTTATACTTGTATCAATATGTATTTCATGTAAAAGCAAAAAATAAGATTTTATTATTATTATTATTATTTTCTAGTCAAATCATGTTTTTCATGCTTCTAGGGTTTATTGAGTCAAAAGAAAATTTTATCATGAGTCAAAGTCCCATTTGGACTATTTGTAAGAAAAAAAACTATTTTTTAGTCAAAAGAGTCAATTTGTCACCCCAAGACCAAGTCGATCCTGCTTATCCAAGTTGGGCTAGAATAGACACCTATTTGACCTTCTAGACAACTATAAATAGAAGATACTTACACCTCATTTAAACACTTTCACACACTTAGATTTATGTGCAAGAAGAAATTAGAGACTTTGATGAAAAGACAAAGGAGAGAGAGAGGAAAGTCAAAGGAAAGATAAATTTAAAGTTTTTCTGCCTAGATCTACGAATTCTCTGAGGAATTATAGGCCCAAAGTTTCAAGAGGGATGAAATTACAGGGGCTGAAATTTCAGGAGGTGACCAAATTTTAGATGTTTGACCAACATTGACTTTTTTGACTTTAAATTGATGGAGAAGAATTGAAACAGGGCTGACTTGGGTCTATGTGGTAGTATTTGTTTTGGCCTTGGGTCAAAGAAATCTCATTTTGATCTGATTCTAAAAGAAGAGGATTTTCTTGGGTTTTCCCCTTTGTGGGGTTTTTCCCTTGGCTGGGAGCCTATATCTTTGTGTTATTTGCCTCTTGGGATCTTCATGTTTTGAATTTTGGTAATTGCTTGATGAAGAAGAGAATACAAATTTAATAAGAAGCCAACAACATTCATAAGTAATTATCATGACAGAGAAATTAACCCTAATCTATCAACATCTTTAATTTCTCAACATGGTATCATAGCTAAGGTGAAGGGAAGGAAGGCAGTTTAAAGATCACTTCTACTTGGCTTGAAGACAATATTACATTAGTCATCTCTCCAAAAGGAAGGTTTGAAGATGCCATCATCTTAGCAACTCTCTCTCTCTCACTTAAAGACATCGCTGAAGACTCTAGGAAAGCAAGTACCTGAATTATGAAAAGTTAGCATTATAGAAAGCTACAAGTCAAGTATTAAGAAAGTAGTTCAAGTTATCTTGTCTGAGTTGGAGTCTAAATTCCAGTCTCTATGGGAAACAAAAACTATATCTCTATGACACCAAAGTTAATCTTTATGATACAAGAACATTAGACCGAATAAGTTGAAGAAGACTAAGCTTACTCATCTCTGTGTAGAAGCTCGAATTGTTCCCTCAATTAAAAGACTAAAAATTCAAGATTTGATATTGTTTAAGTTTATTGAATACAAATCCTCAAGTTCGAATTTATTTCCTCAATAGAAAAGAACAAGAGAGAAGTTTGAATATCTGTGACATACAAATTCCTATGGCATATTTTCTCTATGATGCGAAGACTTTTATGGTAGTTGTAAGAACCATCCTGTGACATAATGTGAGCTCTTTGAAGTACCAACAACGCCTTACATATGAGTCATCGCTACATCAACTTCTATCATGGTGTGACATAGATTTATTTCTCTACTACCTGGACCAAAGGCTATGAATCTCCCCTAAGGAAGTATCACCATACTAGTAATGAGATAAGCATATGAATTCTATGAAAATAATACAATTGGAACTCAACAATACATACACTCACTACTCCATACAAAAGATTCTAGGCATTTTGATGATCCAAGGCATCCGAGTTTCTAAAGTATTTACAAAAGATAAAGTTTGTGGCATGAACCTATGACTAACCAATTGTGGCACTATGCTTTTATGCAAAATTTGAAGCTATATATTGAAGGGACAAAGGAAAAAATCATGTGGATTTTCTAAGGCAAGCAAACAAGCAATCAAAAGTATAGAAACCATACGAGGAAGTCTATTATCTCTACACTAATGCAAGCCACAAAAAGAACATTGCTAGGAGACACATATGTTATAATGTGAGCTACAAGAACTAGCATCCATGATGGAAACTAACTACATCACTCATTGAAGATGAAATCCAATAGTTTAAATTACTCTCTAAGGCAACACTATTTTGAGGCACTTGAAGCTTACTCAAATATTGAAGAATGCAATTTTGGAGGCATTGTATACAAGAAACCATATAAATTTATCACTGTACGAAGTCCTGAGGAACAAAAGTTTGTCATCTAGTCTCTAAGACTTACATTTTATGTAGAATTTGACCTTGCTACACATCTTCATAGAGAACAAAGCTATAACTAAAATATCACTTGGTCTATAGTATGATGAAAGGGACTTTAACTAGGATTTGAAGTATTTGGAGCACATTCCTGAGGAAAAAATGTATGAAGCAATCATACTACCTATAATTTCCTACATGTAGAAGAAGGAATAACCATGTCAATAAAAGATAACCTATTTGAAAGGATTTGTTTGAAAGAAACTAAGGCAAAGCTAGTAGCTCAACGAAGGTTTTGTAGTTGAATAAGTTGAGGCACCTTTTGTTAAAGAAAGTAGGCACTTGACAATTGAAGATGAGACAAAGGACCAGATATTTGCAAAGAAGAGTTAAGGTAAGGTTGTAAAGGTATGTACTGTTCTTGTGTGCATTTCATTTACTAGGTCACGATGATGATAATTTGATAGATAGCAGAACGGTCTGCAGAAATATATATTAGAGACCATGACATATAAGATATGGTTGATATGTTAGCACACCAAGTAGTTTACTACATATGAAAACTATAATAAAAGGCATGTCAATAGTTAAGGTTTTGTAGAATGCTTGTAGAATTTTGCAATTCTTGAATAACAGGTCTTGGTGATTATGGAGAATCTAGGGTTTGTAAACCCTAGAAATTTTTTTAAAACCCTAGAAATAGAAACCCTAACCAATTGTTTCTAATGTAAAAAGAAAACCTTGGTTCTTTAGAATGACAGGAATGACATCATGTTGACGTGAGGACAAGGATGATGAAAAGATCCAAGATTAAGAAGGAGTCAACTCTCTTCAAAATAATAAGTATTGTGTATCTACTTTATTTATTATTACTTGTTGCTATTTTGTCTATATACTTTTCCCTTTTGTTCTTTCATAGTATTCTAAACTTGACTGACAAATGGAAAATTTGGAAGAACGTGGCAAAGCATGAACAAGGAAAGTCAATTAGATGGAAATAAGTTCACCTACATCAACTAGAAGAAAATGAAATCTGATTGGTTCAATTGACTGGTACTAATGCTGCTAAAGATACTATTGATGCTTGGGAGCTAAGCTATGTTGTTCACTTTAATTTCTTATTAATTTAAACAACCAAGTGCTACATGAATTGTCAACCCAGGGAAGTCTGTTTGTTTCAAAGGCAATCACACACTGTATATGCTCAATCCCAAAAGTAATGAAAAGTTGTAGTAACAATTACACTAATCACACCTTGCTTTAAACAAACTGAATTTCTACTCTGAGTTACAGCAGGAACAATCTCTCTATTGCAGAAAATTATCAAAAGAATCCTAGATTACATTAAAAAGAACAATCTAGGAAAAGAAATCAATCTGCAGAGGAAAAGACTAATTGTGCTATAATAGAGAACAAGACCCTATTCCCCAAGCAGGAATCTTCAACACCTATTTCTGATTACCATGCTTCACAAACTCACTCTGTAAACCAGATTACCAATTAAAATAATCATTGATTACCTATGAATGGATTTATGAAAACAATGCAATAATCAAATAGAAACAGAGTTTCAACAATAAATACAGAGTTCCAATAACGCATAAGTAATTTCAACAAACAGATTTTAACAAGGCATGAATGAAAATAACACTTAACACACTATAGAAATTAATGGGTGAATCTTGTGAGGAAGGTGGGCCCTTTCCTTCTCACAAGATTCCCCAGAAAAAGGAACTAAGAAGGAGTGCTCAGAACAATATTTTATTCATCTGTCAATGTATCATATTACAAAAAGATTCAAGTTCCTTTACTTTCAGCTAGACCTTCCCGTAGTCTGTCTCCCCCTAATGCTGATGTCTCCTCTATTTAAAGAGGAGACATCTATTATACATTTGATTACATTATAAATCCTATTCTTAACCCGATATGCTAAAATAGGATAATTGGTTCTTCCATTAGCAAAATGCTATTACAATGGTTGTGACAATGCCGACTTTGGAATGTAGTTGTTGCGGCCAGTGTAACAGCTCCTTCGATGATCTCTTCTTGTTGCTACTGAATCTGAAATGCAAATCACGGGTTGTTTTAGCAACGAGATTTGCACACTATTCTAACTATTTTAGCAATGTAGACTGCAATGATAAATCTGCAGTCTTCAGACTGTTTCAGCAACTATATATTTCCGATCAATGGTTAATTATGAAAGTAATGTAAAATTATATGTAAAACAAATTAAACATATAGTAACGAGAAGAAATGTTATATACCTTTGGAAAATGGATTAAAGTAATAACATAGACTTTAAATATGGATTGAAAAAGGGTGGAATGATAGCAAAATATGTGAGCAAAAAGGTACAATGTAGGGTCCTAACATCCCCCCCAACTGAAAGGGTTGCATGTCCTCATGCAACTTCACTCTGAATCTGAGTTCGGGTACTGGCCCTTAGAGTGCAAATTACTTAAGCAGTAACTATACAAGGTACTGTTAGTTAGATCTCTGAACCCTTGCACATTTTGCAGCCTCTACCATGCTACTACTTCTTCCTTTTTAGTCAACCTGTAATGAGCCTTATATTCTTGTGTTGGCATCCATAGAAGAGGAAAACGAAAATGATACCCTATCCAATTTTCAGCACATTGTTGAACACATCTGATATAATCGGGTACCCTTGAGATTGCTGCTTCAAAATTAGGGGGACTGAAGGGGTTATACTCTTGCCTTTCCTTAGAGGACTATTGCCAGAATAAGTTGTTTGCTTTTAAGGCAGCAACTTCCTTGGTCTTAACAAAGTGTTGGCAATATTGTAGCATTGTTGCTTGTAGTTGCCTGGTGTGTTCAACCATCCCTTCTTTTTTCAAAAATTGATGATACTCTGCAACAAAAATGGCAGGATTTTGTGGCTCTAGTCGAATCCACAGGAGATGGTTGTCTTCATTATGCCTTGCTGCAAGAAAGGCAGTCTGCCATGTGATCTGATTAGCAAGGAAGGAGGAAAATGCCCTAATCTGAACATCACCTACCAATAAGATTGAGTTTCATATTTTCAGGGATAGCTTCATTGTGGAGATACAACTCACAGAGTAAATGTTGATCACTGGTGGATGCTTCTGCGAAAGTTTTCACAAATTGTTCGGGTCTAAATACTTCATGAGGTCTCCCATCTTTAATTGCCTTTATTTGAAAGAACGCTAAGCGTTCTGCAAGAAAAAGAGAATAATTGGAAGATGGTTTCCTGGCAGCTAATAATTTCTAAACCAAATCAAACATAAGGAGCAGTTTACTTTTTAGCTCTTTATTCTCTTTCTTCTGGGCACGAGAATGTTGGAGTACTTGCTCCAAGGCTTCCCAGTTTGAATATATATGATTTTGCCAGAGTAATTTATGCTCCTGCAAGATCTTATCTTGCGAAATAACATATTCTTTCTTCCACTTGTCCATTATTTGGTGCTTATCCCGAGATTCAGTTTGTTTTTCAGTACTGCAAGTGGTAGGTTGAGGTATAGTCTGAGTAGAAATAAAAACAGGATCTTTAGTTTTAACAGTTACAGTAGGCCGAGGTACTTGTGGTTTAGCTTCTTTTTTAGAAATTTTTGAAGGCCCTACTGGTTCTTGTGTGACAGTAGGGCGTTCCTCTTTGATTGTAGAAGACGTGGATGCAGGGGAGGCTCCAGGCAGTGGGATTTCAACTATTTATACCTTGCTTGATGATAAATGTTACCGCATTGGCTGCACATATATTCCTTATACTGATCTTTCTCTGTATTTTTCTCGGCCATGGATTCTAAATGGGCTAAAGTGTACAAATTAAGCTTTTCGTCGTAGGTTTCCCTTGCCATTACTAATTCCTACTTATAAACTTCAAGTTATAATTTTAGAAACTCGTTTTCCTGTAAAACGGAAGCCAGGGTGACTGGGCTTTGTGTAACAGTCACAGTCTCAGTAGTTGGTTCTTGTGTGGCAGTTACTGAATGAGTAGCTAGTTCTTGTGTAACAACTACATGATGTGCAACATCCTGGGCATCTAGATTTTGTATATCAGCAGCTGGTTCTTGTGTTACAGCTACGTGATGTGCAACATCCTGGGCATCTAGATTTTGTATATCAGCAACTGGTTCTTGTGTTACAGCCATAGCTAGTTCTTGTGTGGCAGCTATAGCTACTTCTTGTGTGGTAGCTACTGAATGAGTAGCTGGTTCTTGTGTGACAGCTACTTGTTCTGAAAGAAATGATGTTGTAAAATCCTGGGCATCTGGTTCTTGTGTTTTAGTGCCTAAGGGTGAGACAAGTAAAGATTTTGGAACTTGGGACTGTGGTGCGGTATGGGCTTTTAGACGAATAGGTTGAGAATTTAGGATAGTGGCAACAATTGCCGCTTCAGTTGACGCCCTCATTCGTTTTCAGGGTAAAAAGGCAGGGAGAGTAGTAATTTTCCTTTTATTTTTGGATTTTTCTAAGGGGGAGGGCTATCAGAAATGGTAGCTGCTTTGGTTGAGGCCCTCGTTCATTTTTTTGATAGGAAAATAGTCTTAGTTTGCCTTTTTCTTTTTAGAATAGAGATGGGAAGGTTATCTTCAGAATCATCACTAGGGATATGAACAGTAGGATTAGATGATTCTGCTAAATTGTGGGATGGAGTTGATATGGTGGGAGGGTCAATTGGATCAATTGGCTCTGCTGGTGGAATTTCTGGAGGGTCAGGGATGTTCTCTGGTTGCTGCTCGTGGGGATTTTCAAGGATTTCTTGAGGATTTTCAGCAACTTGCTGAGGGATTTTAGCAGCTTCTTGAGGAATTTCAGCAGCTTGCTCAGGGTCTAGGGGTGGATTGTTTAGAGGAGGGTTTTGCTGAGCAAAACCCCTCTGAATTAGTAGCTGAACAAGACGGTGATGGGTGAGGGAAAGGAGTGGGAATTTTACCTGTCTGCAGTAATGTGACATATTTCTAAGACACCCAAGTAAATAATAAGGAATATTTAACAGTCGACCATGTCTCAAATGATTTAATAAGACAAAATCATGCTGATAGACTACCTGGTAGCGACCTTCACAAGTAAGGTAATGTTTGACAAATTCAGCAACCTTTGGCCATGGAGGCGGTAATGAGTGAAGTCGGACACCCCGGCCTTTGGGCTCAACTTGTTCTCCTGGCAGAAGAAAATCATGTTGTGCATTCAGAATAATATGCTTGCGACTAAACCATCGAGTGCCAGTGACCGACAGACCTGAAACCTGTGCTATGTCACCCTCTGAGACTGGAATTCGAACTCCCTGGACAGTAGAATGATCTTCCTATAGATTTCGTGCAAATTCAAGGACCTGTTGTGGATCAAATTCCTGAAGCCTCTGAAAATATCCTATCCATCCTGCCTGCTGAAAAATCTGATACACCTCTGGATATAATTCAAGCAGAGCTATCGAGCCAGGCTCGTGTCGAATAGCAGGTCCTCCCATAGTTAACCAACTTTGGTAAAATGCACAGTCAAAAACCAAGTTATCGCACTTCGAACAGAGTAAATTTTGCGAATGAGAACATGGAGTAACAATGAAGAGGCGAGGTAATAAGACAGGATAATGGGTAAGAAAAATGATGGTAATTGGCTTGCTGTGAAATGATGGCGTATAGTTTCGGTATTCCCCCAACTACGGCTGAAATAATGACTTTAAATGTATGGGGATTGTGGTAATGATGAACGTAATCTTCTCATTTAACCATAGTTTAATTGTACTTACACATAATATTTACATACCTCATGTTTACCTTTAATTCATATTTCGAAAAATATAGTGCTCGTTCATAATAGATCAACAATAGTCATGGAAGAAGCTTTTGAAACATGAGGGAGATTATATTAGAGGTCTGTATAATCATAGGAGAAGGCAGTGAAAGGACAGAATTAGCATAAAAATAATGGAAGAAAGTGATTTTCATGACGGAAAGTGTTGTATGGTGATGTCTTTGAAAAGAAATGGTGTTTCAGCAATGGGAAAATGGGTAAAGGGTGGTGTTTCAGCAATGGGAAAGATAGGGAAAATGTTGCTGAAGAGTACTGTTCCAAGAATGGGAAAAATAAAGAAAATGTTGCTGAAGAGTGTTGTTTTAGAAATGGGAAAATTAGGAAAAATGTTGCTGAAGAGTGATGGGAAAAATGGGGAAAAGAAATGAGGGTAATTAATAATGAAAATGTTACTGGAGGATGGGGAAATTAACTATGAATGGATTGAAATGAGATGAACAATGCTTCACAAGATGAAGCTTGGATCTACTTGTAGTACAATTGTCCTTTCCAATAAGCCTTTCCTAAATCTAGAATCTACAAAATAATCAATTGTAACATGCCAGCCCTTGATAGGGATTATTAGTTAAGAAATCTAATCTAATGCTAAAAATACAATGCAGAAAAATTAAATGCAATGAGGGGCAGAAGGCTCCCCCAAAAAGAGATAATGTGAATCTGCCATGCAAGTGGCCTTAAAATCCTCTTTGGAAATGGGTCGCTGGTATAGATGGAGCCAATGACCATTTACTAATAACAGCATTCTAGAGTCATCAATTGTTAGGAGCCTTACTGTTCCATTGGGAAAAATAATATCTATTTCGTAAGGTCCCAGCCATCTTGTACGTAGTTTCCCTTGAAAATTTTCAAACCAAGAATCATACAATAAAGCCCAATTACCTTTTTGGAACTGCTTATGCTTGATGATTTTATCATGCCATTTTTTTCTTTGTTGTTGGATCATAGTTGTTTGATGAATGGCATCTAACCTCTTTTCATCCAATTCCTGAAGCTGCTGCAACCTGGTTGTTTGTGCATCAGTCAAATCAAGGTTAACAACTAAAGCAGTTCTTAAGGTTTTAATTTCAAATTCCACAGGAAAAACAACATTTTTACCATAAACCAATTCATAGGGAGAAAATCCTGTAGTATTTCTCCAGGTAGTTCTGTAAGCCCATAGTGCTTCAGGGAGCCTTTGAGACCAATCCTTCCTATTTTCCTTCACTGTTTTTGTTAGAATGGCTTCTATAACTTTGTTTGTACTCTCCACCTGTCCATTGGCTTGGGGGTAGTGTGGTGTAGTCATTATATGATGAATATGATATTTTTGAAGGGTGGTTTTAACACTCTTAGGAAAAAGTTCCCCAGGGACTAGTAAAAGTGGTCTTATCTTGGTCTTGGGTTGCAATTTTGATTTGATTATACCCACTAAACCCATCTAAAAAGGAGAAGAATTTCTTCCCTGACAAACTATCTAACACCTGATCAATGAATGGCAAGGGAAAGTGATCCTTTTGAGTGGCTTTATTTAAGGCTCTATAATCTACACATACTCTCCATTTCCCATTTTTCTTAGGGACTATTACCAATGGAGAAACCCATTCACTGTCAGATATGGGATATATAAACCCTGCATTAAGCAATTTTTGAAGTTCCTCTTTGACAATTTCCCTTAAATTAGGATTCATTCGTCGCTGGGGTTGACAGATTGGTCAGCAACCCTCCTTGATATAGATGCGATGAGTACATAATTCAGGAGAGATTCCCTTCATATCTGTATAGTCCCATGTGAATGCTTCCTTATTTTCAAGAAGTAACTTCATTAGTTGTTGTGTTTCAGCATCTATCAAGTTGGGGTTTATGTTCAATGTCTTGCCAGGTTCAATTTCTACTGTTATGATTTTAGAGGAGATAGTAGTTGATGTTTGAGGTAGATCTTCAGATTTAAGCTTTTCCTGGGTATCAGATTTCAAAATTGCAACCAACTGATTATGTGTTTCAAAAGTCACCGAGGAGGGTTCACAAATAAATTATTAATTACTTCATCCTCAGTGGTATCTTTAAGGCTCAGAGCTTGTCCAATAGTCAAAATAGGTTGAGTAGCATTATCATCACAATCCAACCATACAGAATTATCATTATTAATCATGGGTGTGGCGTGAGGGTAGAGAGTAAGATGCTTGGTTTCATATCCATTAGAAATTGTCATTGAACCAGATCTACAATTGATAAAGGCATCGGTTGTGGCCAACTAGGGCCTTCCCAGAATTAGAGGATGTCCCCCCAACTTTGTTGTAGTCTGTAATACCACAAAGTCATTTGGGTAATTCCAGGATTCAACTGAGATGATTAGGTCTTCAATGACTCCTTCCGGTTTGATTGTAGAACGGTAAGCTAACTCTAGTATGGTTGGTGTCTCTCTGATTACATTCTTTAGCTGTAATGGTTGTGAAGTTTTAAGAGTCATAATATTTATAGCAACACCTAAATCTACCAAAACTTGTGGAATGATTGTTTTTCCAATTTGTAGTATAACAGTACGATGGTGGGGATCACCATATTTAACAGGTGGGGCTTTACTGGACATTAAGGTAGATAGATCACCCATAACATGAACTGTAAGGTGATCTTTGGCTTTTCTACTGGGTTTCTTAACAAAAATATCTCTCATAGTTCTAGCATAAATTGGTACATCTCTTAGTGCTTGTAAAAGTGGAATTTTAACATAAATATTCTATAATTCCCCTAAAATATTGAAAGCAGGTGGCTCAGGCGTTTTAGTTAAAGCTAAACGCTTAGGGAATGGTGGTTCTGTTGTTTCAACATCCTTATTAGAGGGTGGATGTACCTCCTTACGTGAATCATTTTTCTCTATCTCTTCTTTATCAGAATCAGAAGAGGTAACATCATCAATAATGGGTTTGACTATTTTCCCAGATCGTAAATGAATATCATTACATTGCGCAGGGAAAACAAAAAGTATAGGCTGGTTATGAATATCAATAACTTGCACAACTTTATTATTGGGGTTAGGGTTTGGTTGTACAGGTAGTTGGGGTCTCATCATTTGATTATTTGGTGGAGCACCTGATGGTAGAGGGAGTGGTTGCTGAAATTGAGGAAATTGATTTGGAAACGAGAGTTGTTGACCCCTCCAGTTTGGATTCCATTGGTTAAAGTAAGATTGTTGTTGTGGAGGCCAAGGAGTCCACATTTCTGGGTCTACATAGGGAGGGTTTGTTTGTTGCATGGGTGGGTAATTCATTTGATTGAAGGGCAGGTATTGCATCTAGTTGAAGGGAGGGTAATTTGCTTGATTAAAAGAAGGATAATTGTTCCAACGATTAGAAGACGTAAATGGAATATTAGAGTTCATACCTTGTCCTCGTGGTTGCCACTGCCTTCTCTGTGTCAACAGAGAGACTACTTCAGATTCTTCTTCGGTTGGTTGCAATGCTGCTTTTATTCCTGGTAAAGAAGGGCATTGTTGTTTTTCATGATCCTTCTCACAAAGGGTTCAAATTGGCACTTTGTCCGATGGGCATTCCCTTAGTGGGTGTTTATCTCTGCATTTGGGACAAAATACAGCCAAAGCAGCTTCTGCTTATACTTGTTTCTTCTTAACCTACAAGGTGTCAATCTGTGAAGCAAAAGAACTTAACATTTCAGTTTTAAATTCCTCAAGTAAATTACCTATTTCAGCTCTTGTTGCTCCTCCACTGGCTGATTTTTGAACCCTTGAATATGTATTATCCGCGCTGTTTGATCTACTCCTTGCAGCTCCTCTTGAACATCTTTTACAGAGATTAACAATTTCATCATATGATTCTTTAGATATGTCCCCTTTACTAAGCATATTTAGCATGTCTAGACAATCATCCCTCACCCCTTTCAATAATATTGTTTTAAGAATATCTTTACTTACATCAGGATGATTGGATCTCTGCAGATTATATTGTAGCCTTTCCACAAAGTCCTCCAGATTTTCGTCCTCCTTTTGTACCATCTTAAATAGTTCCTCTCTTTTTTCTCTCGTCCAACAGTAGTCTTGATATTTGAGCAGAAAATTTTGTTTCATCTGTTCCCATGTTGTGATTACATGGCCTCCCAGACTCATGAACCATCTTAGTGCATTTCCTTTTAGTGTTGCTAGAAATAGCTTCAGTTTTTGAGCATTAGTAACGTAATCATAGCTTCTGCATAATATATCAAACTCAAAAAGAAACTCATTAGGATCTTCAAAAGATAAACCATGGAAGTTAGGTAAGGTCGAAAGTGGGATATTCTTCATGGGAGTTGCTCCTCTGGGAAGATCACCAATAGGAAATCCCAAGGTAGAGAGAGAATTCTCATCTTTTCCTTCTCCTACCTGTCCTCCACCAAAGAATCCTTCATTGTTCCCTTCCATTGCTTGTTCTCCTACTGCACTTGCTCTGTCTTCAATGTTTTCTGTTGGCTCCTCAATGTCTTCGACTGGTTCCTCAATGTCTTCTACTGGCTCCTCAACTATTTCAGGGCTCACAACTTCCTCTGTTTCGTAGTTTGTTTGAAGGGAGTGCTGAGGCTTTGGCTTTTGAGAGCTTAGCCTCTGAGAAGTTTCAGCTTTTGATATAATCTCATCAATAAAGGTATTTCTTCCTCCTTTTCCTTTGCCCTTGCCACCTGTAGGGTTAGTTTTCTTGGGGGCTCCGCGTCCTCTCATGCATTCTGCACATCTGAAAGAAAAACATCAATGCTTTTGAAATCTACAATTGCCTTCCCTGGCAATGGCGCCAAAATGTTGGTCACTTTAATTGCTTATTAATTTAAACAACCAAGTGCTACATGAATTGTCAACCCAGGGAAGTCTGTTTGTTTCAAAGGCAATCACACACTGTATATGCTCAATCCCAAAAGCAATGAAAAGTTGTAGTAAAAATTACACTAATCACACCTTGCTTTAAACAAACTGAAGTTCTACTCTAAGTTACAGTAGGAACAATCTCTCTATTGCAGACAATTATCAAAAGAATCCTAGATTACATTAAAAAGAACAATCTAGGAAAAGAAATCAATCTGCAGAGGAAAAGACTAATTGTGCTATAATAGAGAACATGACCCTATTCCCCAAGCAAGAATCTTCAGCACCTGTTTTTGATTACCATGCTTCACAAACTCACTCTATAAACCAAATTACCAATTAAAATAATCACTGATTACCTATGAATGGATTTATGAAAACAATGCAATAATCAAATAGAAACAGAGTTTCAACAATAAATACAGAGTTCCAATAACGCATAAGTAATTTCAGCAAACAGAGTTTAACAAGGCATGAATGAAAAATAACACTTAACACACTACAGAAATTAATGGGTGAATCTTGTGAGGAAGGTGGGCCCTTTCCTTCTCACAAGATTCCCCAGAAAAAGGAACTAAGAAGGAGTGCTCAGAATAATATTTTATTCATCTGTCAATGTATCATATTACAAAAAGATTCAAGTTCCTTTACTTTCAGCTAGACCTTCTCGTAGTCTGTCTCCCCCTAATGCTGATGTCTCCTCTATTTAAAGAGGAGACATCTATTATACATTTGATTACATTATAAATCCTATTCTTAACCCGATATGCTAAAATAGGATAATTGGTTCTTCCATTAGCAAAATGCTGTTACAATGGTTGTGACAATGCCGACTTTGGAATGTAGTTGTTGCGGCCAGTGTAATAGCTCCTTCGATGATCTCTTCTTGTTGCTTCCGAATCTGAAATGCAAATCACAGGTTGTTTCAACAATGAGATTTGCTCACTGTTCTAACTGTTTCAGCAACGTAGACCACAATAATAAATCTGAAGCCTTTAGACTGTTTTAGCAACTATATATTTTCGATCAATGGTTAATTATGAAAGTAATGTAAAATTATATGTAAAACAAATTAAACATATAGTAACAAGAAGAAATGTTATATACCTTTGGAAAATGGATTAAAGTAATAACATAGACTTTAAATATGGATTGAAAAAGGGTGGAATGATAGCAAAATATGTGAGCAAAAAGGTACAATGTAGGGTCCTAACAAGCTATACAATGAGAAATAATGTTCACTTCAGAGCAAGCTAGAAGCACAAAGTGACTTGAAGAATCTTACAACTTTAAATTTGGATTTGTGCCACTTTTCTTGGAAACTTTTATAATGAGGAATGACATAATAATGTTTGGGATATAGTATGACTTCTAGGAAGAATATACAACATAAGTGTGTACACTTTAGAGGCAGGAAAGGTAGCAAATTGATACAAGAAGTCATGAGATAGTTTGTTGATCACTTGATAATATGATGGGTTCAATATTGATCTAGAAGAAGTTCACTTTCCTCAGATGGAAGGAGGGAGCTATAATTGGATCTACATTGATTGGTTTGACATGTACTATTGTTGACAAAGATACTTTTGATGAAAAAGGATGATGGTAAAACCTTGTCACGAAGATAGAGTGTATGAAGACTTGTGTGATCAATGATGAAACAATTTTTCTCCATAAGATGTTTGATGAATAATTACTTGATAACATGATAGAGCCATGTGAAGCTTGACAAAGATCCAAGAAGGTCGGAGCTTGGTATGATGTAATGCAAGATAGAAACCCTACAAGCTACTACTAAGATCTCCATGTAAGAACAAGTAGATGAAGAATGAGATAAGTTGAAGCTTGTGGTTATGTCTCCCTGGTTTAGAGGGAGTAAGGATCTCCTCCTTGGTTGAGAGGGAGTAAGGATCTCCTCCTTGGTTGAGAGGGAGTGATGGTGGACACCGTATTCTCCATATGTCATGCACTATGGATAGGAATAATAATCGTAAGCCTAGTGAAGGAACTGGTAGGGAGAATGGATGATTGGATAAGCATATGGGATCGATACTCCTTGAGGATTGGGAATCCAAGAGAGGAGTAGTGTCAAGGACTGATACTCTTTGAGGATAGGGCAAGTTATCCAAGATAAGAGTATTCCTGAGGAGGACCTATATTTTTTAAGGATTGGGAATCCAAGATAAGAATAATCTTGTAAGGACATACCTAGTGAATATTCAGATGGGGTATGTTCCTTGAGAGGTGATGGTGGTGGTGTCCAAATGTATGCCTCCCAACATTGTGCTCTAATCTAGTGGAGAGTTAGAGCTGGTCAGTCAAGGCCTTGCTATTTTGTAATTGATAATGTTGGTTATGTTGATGATTCTTATTAATCCGAACTCTTCTTATGGGAATATTTCAATTTGACAGTATCCTTGTATGCTATTGTGTAATTATGAATACCTTTTTAATTAAGAGGGAGTGTTGAAAAATGTACTTGTATCAACATGTATTTCATGTAAAAGTAAAAAAGAAGAAAATAAAATATTATTATTATTATTTTCTAGTAAAGCATGTTCTTCATGCTTCTAGGTTTTATTGAGTGAAAAGAAACATTTATCATGAGTCAAAGTCCCATTTGAACAATTTGTAAGAAAAATAAAATTTTTATTTTTGAGTCAAAAGAGTCAATTTGTCACCACAAGACCAAGTCGACCCTAATTGGACAAGTTAGCCTATAAGAGGCACCTATTCGACCTCCTAAACAACTATAAATAGATGAGACTTTGACCTCATTTGAACACATTCACACACTTCAATTTCTGTGCAAGAAGAAAGAGAGTTGCAATGAAAGTCAAAGGATAGAGAGAGGAAAGTCAAAGGAAAGAGAAATTTGAATTTTTTCTTGCCTAGATCTGCAAATTTTTCTGAGGAATTTTTAGGGCCAAAATTTCAGGATGGCCAAAATTATAGGGCCTAAATTTCAGGAGGTGACCAGATTTTATATGTTTGACTAGTGTTGACTTTGCTGAATTTGACTTGATGGAGAAGTTTTGAAGGAGGAATGACTTGGGTTTATGTGGTAGTCTTTGTTTTAGTTTTGGGTCTTGGATATCTTACTTTGATATGATTCTATAAGAAGATGATTTCCTTGGGTTTTCCCCCTTGTGGGGTTTTTGCCCTGGCTTGGAGCCTATATCTCTGTGTTCTTTATCCCTTGTGATCTTCATGTTTTGAATTTTGGTAATTGCTTGATGAAGAAGAGAACAAAAAATTAATAAGAAGCCAATATTCACAAGTAATTATAATGACAGAGAAATTAACCCTCTTCTATCAACATTTTTAATTTCTCAACACAAAGAACTAAAGTCAAAATGTAGAATAAAAAAAGAGAGAGTAGATGATCATTTTATTTATATGGATTTGTTTATCATTTATCACATTTACCTCTTTGGATAGAAACTAAGAACATTAGTAATTACAATTAGTTCTATTTGAAAAACAATATGAAAGTTATTATTTCCTTTCTAAAACATAGTAACAATACTTTTTAAATTGAGTGAGTTTGATGGTTAAGAGCATGTGTTTCCTCATAAGAGGTTATAGGTTTAAATTTGGGGGTAGAGTATGTACACCTACAAAAACTTTAGCAGTTAATTTGTTGCATGGAGGGGGTTCTTTGTCACATAAAAAAAGGGGTCTCATACATCAATTTGGTGTTTGGATTAACCATGACCTTAATATATATATATATATATATATATATATATATATATATATATATATCTATATATATATATATATATATATATATATATATATATATATATATATATATATATATATATATATATATCTATATATATATATATATATATATATATATATATATATATATGGTTCACAGACCCTGGAGATCAACGACTGCTACATCAAAAAATATTTGTACGAGGTAGATCCACCTGAAGGGATCACTTCCTGTTGGCTCAACCACGAAGCCTAACCCCATGAGTGTCGAGAGAATTGAACCCGCGACCTCTCAATAACAAAGGTACTTTAACAATGAGGACTCGACCTCAAAGCTTATTAAGTTAGACATATTAATGTTAACATAATTATTAATTAATAGTATGTTATTGTTGTTGGATGTCTATAAATAATAATAAAATTTAATTTTAAAATCACAATGTGTAAATAGTGATCAAAATTACTCATGTTTAAAAAAACACCCTTTAAAAAAATTGAAGTCACTTGTAATTTATGAAGCACAACAAATATCATAAAATATCAAAAGAAGTGTAAGATTTTCAATAACCAATAAGTGTTCTCAATTTTAATGTTTGATTAGTAATGAGCATTGGTTCATCACATAATACTTGTCTTGGACATTTAAAGACAAAAACCATCTCTATTTTAGTTGGCTATTATATATTCTCTTATAAAGTGTATTGTTCCATGATGCATCCTTCCATAGCATTAAATCCATCACGTAGGTCACCTAGGTAACTATCTCACCATTATTTTGGCGTATGCATTATTTTATGCGTTGATGAAAACTTCCCAAAGCATTTTTGAGCATTGTTAATTATTGTCAATATAGGAATTGGCATCACATTTAGTTTACATACATCACATTTTTGAATTTCAAACTTGCCATAATGTTATTTGGTTTGTTATCTTTCACTGTGACGCTCAACTTAATGCCATTTCCTTTGTTATTTTTTCCTCCACTCTTGGTTTTATAAAAAAACAGAACAAGTAATCATAAGTTATAGACATTATAAATTGTAGTGACGTTGAGAACTTATTATTAAATTAATTACAAATAAGCTGCTAAATAAGAATTTTAAAAGGAAAAGAATAGATATTAAACAAACTCAAGGAAATCAAGTTATCTCTCTGTTTTCATGTTCACACATTCCAATTTAATAATACTATCAAACATGGTGGTTCATAATTATTTTATTTAATTCAAATGCTATGTGTTTGCATGTTAACATTATTAACATGGTTATAGTTTTGGTATCTAAGATGATTATTATTTCAACACATTGACAATCTTCTTAACTACTTAATATATTATTCATGGTAATCCTCATTAATACAATAGATAATGGGAACAAAACACATAACTAAGAATTAAATGTCAATCTCTCAATAATCCACCAATCTTGCAAAAGTTTATTTAAGCTCATCATAATGGCAATGCATAACTTTTCCTTGTTTCATAGAAAATTGTTTAATGGTTATGCTTGGGATTAAAAACCCTATAAAATTTGGTGAAATCCTTTAATTTTTATGTTCTTGCTTAAGTTTAAATATGAACTTGCACAAAATGAACCTTGTTAGCGTCACAAAACCTAAAAGTGGCATTACAACAATAAAAATTGCAATTCTATTTATTCAATTTATATTATCATCAAATCCTCATTCCTTCATTCTCTAAAATAGCAATTCCCCTTTTCTTGATTCCATTAATCTTCATCCATTACACTGTTCCACTTCTTATTTTTTAGCAACATTGATGTCAATGTGACGATATTTTCCAAATATTTTAGGAATGCCTCATAGCTCCCTTTCCCACTACCTTATCCCAAGCCCAAGATTAAGGAAACACGTTCTTTATAGCAATGATGCTTCGAACAACAATTTTGAAGTTGGGTGAGATTCTTAAGAAAGCTAGGTAGAAGATAACATAATTGTCATTATCATTAAACTTATGCATTAAGGTGATGCTCTAACATTCTACTCTTTATGAAATTTCAAGCAATATAAAAGATGAAGTGAGCAATTGATATACTCAATGAAAATAAACTTTATGAGTAATTTCTTTTAGTTTCATGTTTCTTTGGATCTTGAGAAGCTCTAACTTATAAATATATTGACCTAAATAATTAACAATGGAGGTAGTCATGCTAAATTGCCTTTTTCCTAGAGACTTATAATGTAAATATGACATCTTCATTGATTTTATAGCAATTTGATAGAACTTCAATGAAGACTTCAAAATCTATTACAAATTATTCTTTTTTTATAAGATAAAAAATAAACCAAATTCCCCTAGTTTAGTAAAACTAGGCATATTCAAAAATATAAAAGATTATATTTAAGCATCATATAGATACATAGATTCATTGCATTGTTTCCTATATAAATGTTCACAAAAATATTTATCTTTGTTATTATATTTAAAATTTTATATTGTCATTTTTAATACATTGAAATTCTTTTAAAATAAATATAATTTTCTATATATATATATATATAAGCTTGGTAGGACTACATCTTCATCATGTTCAATATATCACCCTAGGTGGGGAATTGAACCAATGACTTCACATCAAAGAGTACCTTGAAAAAATATCCACCCGATCACTGTCTATTCAAAACCTCATACACTGTATTTATTAATTTTTATAGAAATTTTAATTAATTAATTTTATTATTTATTAAATTTTTCCTATTTAAAATTTGAAGTATAATATTTTATTTTAAAGTATAATATTTTATTATATATATATATATATATATATATATATATATATAGTATTAAGAAAAGGAAATATATTTTTATGGGTAAAGAATATATATATATATATATATATATATATATATATATATATATATATATTTTGAACTTAGATTTCTGTGATCCATAATATTTATGACAACATTTTTTACTAAAAATCACATAGGATACAATCTCGTCGAGGCATTTGAACCAAACACTGTGGTTCATCTTCAAGACAAGATGATAGATCAAATCTAGGCAATGAAATAAATAGATGAAGAGAGGAGCTAACTAACCGTTAGAATATAACAACTAATTTGACTAAACATTGATTATTAGTAATTTTTAATATAATGATTTGACCCAAAAAAAAGAATCAAACTAAGTCTTATTATAGATTCCATTATTATTAAATTCTAACATTATAAATAATATTATTAAAATATAATCTAATACTTAATATTATTAATCAAATAAATTTTTGTTAAAAAATATGAAATAAAAAAAAAAACTAACAAAGGTAATAGTATTATAATAATCTTAATATTATACATAATATTGTCAAAATATTATAATAAATTTTTAATCTTACCATTAGAATCATTAATCACATAAATTTTTCTAAAAAATAAATATAAATAATTCTCTTAAAAAAAAACTACACAAATAAATAAAAATATAAATAAATGAATAAATAAATAATAATAAATAAATGAATAAATAAATAATAAATGAATACACTATAAAACCAAAAAAGAAAATATCAAAGGTAATATTGTCACTCAAACTTTGTATTATGATTAATACTATGGATAATATTGTTAAAAAATAAATTTTTAATTTTATCATTATTATCATTAATCACTGTCTAAAATATGAATAATAATTAAAAAAAAACCTAGGAATATAAGATCCAACACCTACTGATACTCTAGCCATCTTCTGTATTCAGATTAATAGGTCTCTTCTCAATTTCTAAGGCCTCTTTAAATTTATGATGATGAAAATGGTCAATCCTAGGTCGCCTCTTCTATGCAGATGTGATGATTGATCTTTTATGTATGTTTTGACAAAGTTGAAGAGCAAGGCCTCTCATGCTTGATGTTCGCATCATGCTTATGAATCCTTTGATTTATTGATCGACCAGTCTCACCAATATAAGGGGTCCCACTAAACACCATTCCCATCTTTGGGGTTTACCGGGTCCTTAATAGATCGAAGGGAACTCTGAATAATGCTAAGGCGCCTAAATGTTGAAAGAATCTTATGCTTTTTCAGGGTTCTTGCAATTTTATCTGTGGTCCCCTGAATGAAAGGAAGATGAACTTCGTAAAACCAAATCTTGGGATCATTCTTAATCTTGGGATCATTCTTAATCTTGGGACCTTTTTCAGCCTTAAGGAACGCTCTAAGACCCTAGGATCTGCTATAACCATTCTTATTAAAAACTTTAAGGAGATGGATTTTTTCATCATTGAGATGATTTTCATCAGAAACTCACAAACACCCAAGTGACTAGTATTAATCATAATACAAAATTTTGAGTAACAATATTACCTTTGATATTTTCTTATTTAGTTTTATAATATATATATATATTAGAGAATTATTTATATTTATTTTTTAGAAAAATATATGTGATTAATCTTCGATATTTCCTTATTTGGTTTATATACATCTATATTAATCTATTAAATTATATTTTAATAATAGTATTTATAATATTATAATTTAATGATAATTGAATTAATAAGATTTAGTTTGGGATTCAATAATAGAGTTCAGGCTTCTGTGATCCATATCAAGTTAAGAAAGATTCTTCGGCGAAAATCACATGGAATATCATTTGTCGACGCGTTTCGAACCAACCAGTGTGGTTCATCGTCAGGACAAGCTGAAGAAACAGATCAAGCTCATCATGTTAAATAGTCTAATCAGACCCTCCAACAGCGATCTTTTCTAACGGCTAGTTGAACCACACTGGTTGGTTCAAAACGCGTCGACAAATGATATTCCATGTGATTTTCGCCGAAGAATCTTTCTTAACAAGATTTAGTTTGATTCTCTTTTTTTTCTGGTCAAATCATGATATTAAAAATGATTAATAATGGGTATTTAGTCAAATTAGCTGTTATATTCTAACTGTTAGTTAGCTCCTCTCTTTATCTATTTATTTCATTGCCTAGATCTGATCCCTCATCTTGTGTTATATTCTAATGGCTCATCTTGTGTTATATTCTAATGGCTAGTTAGCTCCTCTCTTCATCTATTTATTTTATTGCCTAGATATGATCTCTCATTTTGTCGCTCTTCTTTTCATCTATTTATTTTATTGCCTAGATATGATCTCTCATCTTGTCCTGAAAATGAACTACAACCACAGTGATTGGTTGGAAACCGTGATCTAAATATTTCTTTTTCTTAATTATTACTATAAAAAGTTAAATAAATAATACTGTTTATTTAAGTTAAAATTAAGAATAAACCTAATAAAACCTTCCCATTCAATCACTTTAGAAAAATTAAAATGCACATGGAACATGGAGTGCTGCCTCCACTTACATCCTAGTTCAAACTTTATTACCATTACAAAGTAAACACATATTTACAACTGAGAGTCTTGAGTTCTGTAATTGTTTCTGGGCATTAATATCTGTCCCCGATCACTATTTTTCTGAATCCAATGGATTTGTGATGATGGGCCAGAACAGTTGCCATTGCAATGTCAATGGTACCACTATCTCCATTCAGCAAAAACCTGACGAATATGATCTTATTCATTTGCCCAGCCTTTCATTCTCACAACACCCAATTTCGCTTCAGCACTGAAACAGAAATCGCTGTTCTCAAAGCAGAAAAAACACACAACAATGGAAATCACAACCTCCTTATGGTATCAGTAAAAACGTGAGAGGCCATTTAAAAGAGGCAGTCCATAATTTGTATTTTATGGGTTGCCATGCCATTCAACCACAATCATCGGCTTATGCTCATCTCTTGAAGGGCTGCGTCAAGAGCAAAGCCCTGCCAGAGGGAAAACTAGTCCACGCCCACATCATTTATTCTGCATGTAAATTCCATGATATCTTCTTAGGAAACAAACTTATGAATATGTATGCGGAGTGTGGTAATCTTATAGATGCGCGCAGGGTTTTTGATCAAATTTCTGGAAGAAATATTGTCTCATGGACTGTAATGATTACAGCTTATGCCAGGCATGGGGTGAGCGAGGAGGCCTTGGCACTATTTTATCTAATGCAACAAGCAGGTGTTGAGCCCCTTCAGTTCACCTTCGCCAGTGTTCTCCCTGCATGTACGGGTTTGGCAGTTCTGGAAAGAGGCAAGGAGATTCATAAAGAAATAATGAGACGTGGGCACCAATGTGATGTCTTTGTGAGTAGTTCCCTAGTAGATATGTATGTGAAATGTGGGAGTTTGGAGGATGCGCGTGATGTGTTTGATAAAATGCCTGAACGAGATATTGTGTCGTGGAATGCAATGATTGCAGGGTATGCACAAAATGGGTTTGTGGATTCTGCCTGGGAGCTGTTTGAAAAGATGCCTGAACGAAATGTGGTCTCGTGGAGTACCATGCTTGCAGGGTATGGACAAAATGGACGCCTGGATGAGGCGCCGGAGCTCTTTCATAAAATGCCGGAACGCAATGCCGTGTCTTGGACAGCAATGATAGGAGGATGTGCACAGAATGGGCGTTTTGACGAGGCTGTGAAGTTTTTTAAGGAAATGCCTGAAAGAGATATAGCCTCATGGAATGCGATGATTGCAGGGTATGCACAGAATGGATTTGTAGAAGAAGCCCTGGAGCTCTTCAAGAAAATGCCTGAGCGGAATATGGTGTCATGGACTGCGATGATTGCAGGATATGCACAGAATGGGCTTATTGATAATGCACTAGATCTCTTTCAGAAAATGCCCAAGCGAAATTTTGTGTCATGGACTACAATGATAGCAGGATATGTGCACAATGGGCACTTTGATAAAGCCCTGGAGGTTTTTCAGCAAATGCAGCTGACAGATGTGAGGCCAAGCATTGATATCTTTTCCAGTGTACTTGCAGTGTGTGCCAATTTGGCAGCTCTAGTATGTGGCAAGCAGATCCATGAATCCACATTTAGAAGTGGATTTCATTCTGATGTATTTGTAGGGAACTCGCTTGTAGATATGTATTCCAAATGTGGTAGTAGAGGGGATGCACGCAAAGCATTTGAGAACATACTTACTCGAAATGTGGTATCTTGGACTGCAATGATCTCAGGATATGCAATGCATGGACATGGAAAGAAAGCCCTTATGCTCTTTTGAGCAAATGCAACATTCTGACACTAATCCAAACCATGTGACCTTCATTAGTGTTTTGTCTGCATATGCTGCCATGCAGGGATGGTGTAACAGTCCAAAGTAAATATAAAATTAATTTCCTAATTAAAATCAGAATCAACAAATAAGTACATACCTATATTATCTGTGATCAATGTCTGCGAGATGACAACAAGGTTTTGGGGACGACTCTTTCTTATTAAATAGTATCATTATTTTAGATTTTGAAATAGTTGGAAACACTACTACCATCATTGTCCATGAGAAACTTAAATGTGGAAACAACCTCTTTTAACGTTATGGAAAGTCCTACTCATGAAACAATGAGTCAAGTACAATCTCTATTAATTGACTTTCACTTCTTTTGTCACTATATACACAATCCTTCTCAAGGTATCCGTCTAAAATTTCTAGCAACATTCCTTCCTATATCTTCCTCATTTATTATCATTTGGTCATCATGCAACTTCACACCTTCACATTTTTAAAATATGTAGATCATCATTATGACCATTACCAATGGTGTTTCTAGCTCTACTCATTAATACCTTTAAAAGAACTTTCTTCTTGATAGAACATCCCTTCATTTTCTCCTATCCGATATTCATAGATATATTTTTCTTTTTCTCCCTGTCTTGATTTCCTACTATTCCATGTCTATTGGCTTCAAAAATGGAAGTTTCTTCACTTCATTCTATTTTATTAAATTGACTTGAATTTCTCACCTCCAATCATTGTGGTTTTTCCTCCTCTCCTATAGCACTGATATACCTTGGAAATGTTGTTACTATTTCCAACTTGGGTAAGACCTGATAAATAAATTCATTAAGATAGCTACCAAGTGTAATCCACTTATCTTTTCCTGTTTTAAGACATCAACATAATAAAATCTCCTTATCATACGTCTTGTTATCCATAATTCATTCATATAGTTAGTCACCTATGAAAAACTTTACAATGTGGCTCTCCCATTGTTATAGATGTTGTTATGCACACAACTTATCTTCTCCAATCATTCTATTTATCATACCTTACAAGTTCCTTAAAATAACCTTCATTATTACCCTGATTTTTCAAGTTCATTAGTTGATTGCCAATATTTTCTTCTTTATGTGCATCATCCTTAGATAGACCTTATAGTGATACCTTTAGAGTACCAAGTCATGATTATACCAACTCTTCCATTATGTTCTAAAATCGGTTGTTTCTTCTTATTGATTTCTTACCTCTGTTGTGATACTTCTTTTCTATGATCCAAGTTGGCCATAATCACATGAACAATCATTAGCAAGTTTCTCCTTTCCATTTCTCTTTCGACATCTTTATCCACTATATGTAATTAAACTTGAATCACGAAACCTCATGTAACATTATACTTAACATCAAAACTGAAATCCAAGTCTGTACGATTTGCCATTGAGAATATAGCAGTAAATGAGCAGATACATGTAATCTGAATGGCAATGGCAGTGTAAAATTAAATTTATTAGAAGATCATATTGAGAGAGTTATGTTCTTGCAATAATAGACCAGAGAAATGCCAAGCAACAATTATTGCTAAAGGACAATGAGAAAAACAATCCAACCCAAATAATTAGTGAATAGTATGATCAACATTCAAGGAATGTTATCTCTATGTTTTTAGATCAAATTGAACAATGAAATAATGAACAGATGCTAGTGAACAATGATCATCTAAAGGTAATAAGATATCAGAGTTTATCCATTGTCAATTGGAACAAATTTCACTATTTTAGAGCACTTTAATTGGTGACAAATTTTAACTTCAATTATCCAAATACTTCAAAAACTATGTTGTAAAATGAACTAGTGGTGAGTGGTTACACCAGCATTAGAGATCTGTTACAAAAAACATGCCAGCAATTAGACATCGTTAATTATGGGTAGATTATCACCATCCAATATTACAAGATTTTTTTCCAATGAATCAATGAGTCATAACAAAACTATATACCTTTAATTAGGTGACTCATTTAGAATTTCACTTCTTTATGTGGTTGTAATGAAGAGAACCGTTGTAGCACTTTTCTTTTTATGAAATATTGTTTAGAAAATGATAAGAGAATGCAAGCACAAACAACTCAAGAAAATGAGATAGTAGTTTTACCATGTAATGAGATTCTAATGAGAGCAGAGAACCAAAGAATCTGTTGTCTATAATGATGCATGGGAAAACCAATGAGGAACTAATGAGTGCACGAAACTTATACCAGCCAAACATTTTTAGTTGATCTTCCAAAATAAATGGTGGTACCCCTAGAATTTTAGGTCTCACTTCCATAATTTAATATCCTACTTTTCTAATGATTTTAGAGAAATAAGTTGGTTGTAGCTAGTCTAACAAGTATATCAGAGTCTAATAATAACAAAGTTAAAAAGTTATTATCAGAGTTTATGAATTTAATAAGATATATTTTATCATAAATTATCAATAATCACAATACTTAAACCATAAATTACCATAAATGATCAACAATCACAAATTTGTAGTATAAAACCATGGAAAACATGAGTTAGAAGGTCATAATGATTTCAGAATAAATCTTAGAGAATTGTCTCAATGTATAATCCAAATTCGAATGACTAAAACTTAAGAATATTGGTGGCATTATTGTGCTAAGAAGGTACTTTGATCTTTGAAAAAAATTTATTCATCATTATATATCACACTAATATTAATTCTACAGATTCATGATTTTTAAGGATCGAAATTTTGTACTGTAGAGTGAAATATTTAAGTATCTGTTTAAGCAATCATAATTTATGTTAGAAGAACTAAATGGACTGCTTTTAACAAAATAAATCGTTAAACAAATTTATTGAATGTATCTTGAGATTGTTATGGCTATTAAATAATTACTCCAAGGAAATTTAAGAAATCAAACCATCAAAGAAATATTCCACACCATAATAAGAAGAGACACTGCCACCCGACCCAGAACCGGATCGGATGACTGGGAAGGTTATTCCTCCCCAACACCAAAATAAAATCATTTTATTAATTATATGGCCTGCCTGCAAGCGCACCTGTGAAGGCAACACCATATCAAATACCTAAATTACAATACATTTAGCCATATTAATTGCCCGGATAAGACATAAATTGCCTGCATAAGACATAAGATTGTAAGCTTGCGGCCGTGGATATGCTTGTTCCTGCAAATTCCATTGTTCCTTTCGACAACAATGTCGCGAAATATGCACACACAATAAGATCAATAGTACCATTTTCTCATCATAGCCCGATCACATAATCTCCACCCACTCAAATAGCCAACTGCATACTTGGTGGCTCTCCAGCTCACAAATGCAAAAGTTGTTGGCGCCTGGACCACGGTGTTTAACAACTAGCAGCAATCATTGTAGAAGGGCAAGCAATTCTTTTCATTCATATCAGAAGGAATGCAAATAGATTAGCGGACCTCCTTGCTAATAAAGGGGTGGAAGATAATCTGGCTTTGTGTTAACTCACACAGAGTTCTCTCTCAATTGTCACTAGGTTCTCTCAATGTCAAACCCTCATCTCTCAAAACAAGATGCTTCAAAAAAAGAAATACCAATTCACTTGTAATCAAAATTTATGACAAGATTATTAGCTTACAACAATTATTCAATGAAGCATGTAAGGATTAATCAATAAAGCAAGTAAAGGAAATGACAATTAGATGAAAATGTTAGAACAATAACTCAAATGCCTTAATAGAAAGTGCTCTTAAAAATCTTCATTTATAATATGTTATGACAAATGGAGCAAGTGAGAATTATGCAAATGAAAGCACAAGTAAAAGATCGTAGATGATATTACTAATTAGGAAATTAAAGATATACTACTTCAATCTAAAACACAAGTGAGATAAAGACGAATTACTTAATGTAATTTAGACCAAATAGCCAATGAAATCAAACAATTAGCAATGGAGTCTAGATTTATTAATGACCAAGTGAAGCAATCCAATAAATTAGATATAAATACTATGAAATGAAAATTAAATTAAAGAGTTAGTCACTTCCGCAAGAAATCCTCCTTTTTAAATAAGGAGATGGGATACAATAGAAATAAATCTGAAACTCACTCAAGAAAATGTATTTTTATTATGAGATTACAAAGGAATAATCCCTTAAATAGTAAAGAGAATTTTCAAATGAACGTTTAAATACCCCTCCTGAAAATATTAATGAGAGAAAATACAAGGACTAATATAAACTTTAAGAAAATGAATTTCCAGCATATATTCTACTGGCAAGGAACGAAAAGAGGAATAACGCATTCCCGCATCGTGATTAGTAAAACTAATAATCCCACTTTGAAGATTAAAAATATGGGGCTTAATAACTGAAAACGTTGAGTAACTCCAAAATTTAATATCAAAATAGCTTCAGCAAAATAATAGTCAAAATTCCCTTGTATTTGGGTTCGGTAAAGTCAAAATAATCTGACTCGAGGACAGCTGGACAATCGAGTTAACTCAGCGACAACTCGATTTATTAAATAATAAAGAAAAGTAGACTTCGTCGTTTATGACAAAGCTTGATAACCAAAACTGCTAAGTAGACTGATTGTATTAATTTTAACCATGAGTGAACTAGGCCATGGTGGGCACATGAAACTATATTCGAAGTAACAATTTAAAACAACATGAGCTTTCTCGAAATTTAACTTCCTTCACAATTGCATCAATTGAGGGGTGGATCACATAAGGATAGAAAACTTGAAAATTAAATTATTTGACTATCTTTCGAAGGACCCAAAATTTAATAATCCATAACTCCATTCCCTCTGCGTGGAGGCACCCAAAAAAATTATTGACAGTACCAAAAGTTACCATTAAATAAATATTATTGCATTTCATTCTTTCACGGAAGAGAATCGAGTATTGTAAATTCGTTTTCATTAAAATTCACATAATATATTAGGAGGAAACTTCCTAAGGTAAAAGGAATAATTTATGGGCTATCACGCAAGGGTTTTAATAATCAAGGAAAGAGGGGCTTTACAAGAATAGAGAAAATCTGGGGTTATGGACAACTACTACTTGCCTGCATTTTTTTTTCTATTTAAATTAAATTATTTCATTTCATTAAAAAAAATATGGATTAATTTAATTAAGGTAAAATAAAAAATTTCTCTTTTAAAACCCCAGGTTGTGTACAATTACAAAGCTTTCCATGCCTCCATGGGCTCTACTTGAGAATCCCCAACAATTCCCAAGAAATTTGATTATAAATAATTGGGTGGTCTCTGGATTAAGAAAATTGGAATAAACAACCAATAAAGATGCAGGGGACAACAAGAAGGAGCCCGTATATGAAAATATGTACATGATAAGATTAGCTGTGGAGATTACTCATAGGAATGACTTTAAAAATGAACACCATCAAAATTTAACTATGCAGTAAGTATGCACTAAATACAAAATTTACATGTATAGCGAGGGTTTGTAGAAAAAATATGCGGCCTCCTGGAAGTAACCATCCTGTAACTTCAAAACAAGTCAAGTTAAAAATTCCAACAAAATAATTTTTTTTTTAAGATGCCCATAGGCCCTAAGGGTTGAGCCAAAGCTCTGATACCATATGTAACAGTCCAAAGTAAATATAAAATTAATTTCCTAATAAAAATAATAAATAATAAATAATAATAAATAATAAATAATAAAAATAATTAATAATTAATAATTAATAATAGAAATAATAAATAATAATAAATAAATCACTTAATAATAAATCATAAATGTTAAATAATAAATATACAAAGAAAATAAATAAAAATAAAAATAGTAATAATCATACTAAAACTCTAAATAAGAATAAATAGAAATAAAACAAGAAACCTATCAAAAAGAAGGAAATAAAACGAGAAAAGCTAAAAATCAAAAGAAAAGTAAAAAATTAAAACAAGAAAGCTAAAAATCAAAAGAAAGTTGCATGTAGACACATGGAGTGTGTGCATGTGGTTCCCCTTCCAATGTTGTTCTATTTAATAGATGGTGAGGAAGATGAGAGGCATTCCTGCATACCATCATTCCGAGATTCTATCTTGCATTCTCTTGGGAGAATGAAGTTCTAAGCTTAGGAGTCACTGGCAGTAGTACGTTGATTGAGGGCTCGGGGGTGGCCAGTTGTAGCAAATCCTTGCACAATTGAGCCTACGGTTGGGTGGAGAGTCGTCTCAAAACCTTGTTGTCATCTGGCAGACATTGATCACAGATAATATAGGTATGTACTTATTTGTTGATTCTGATTTTAATTAGGAAATTAATTTTATATTTACTTTGGACTGTTACACATGGTGGATGTTGGCATGCAATATTTTGATCTCATGAGACTAAAATATCACGTCACGCCTATATTGGAGCACTACTGCTGCATAGTTGACCTTCTTGGCCGTGGTGGGCTCCTCGATGAGGCACATGATTTTATCAGTAAAATGCCAATAAAACCAGATACTACTATTTGGTTGTCTTTACTTGGTGCCTGTAAAAGCCATAGCAATATAGAGCTAGGAGAACGTGTGGCAGAACTCCTTTTCGAGTTGGAACCAAAAAATTCAGCAACATATGTTCTGCTATCAAATATGTATGCAATCGCTGGCAAATGGAATGACATTGAAAGAGTGCGAAGAAAGATGAAAGACAAAAGTGTAAAGAAGAATCTAGGTTGCAGCTGGATTGAAGTCAATAAACCGGTGCATTTTTTCATTGTAGGAGACAATTGATGCTTACAAACACAAGAAAATTATGCAAAGTTGATAAACTCATTACAGAAATGGAATCAGGTTATCTGCCCAGCAATAGATTTGTTTTGAGTGACATGGAGAAACAGAAGGAAAAACTTTTGTCACCAAAACATGAAACATGGATTTGTATTTGTCATTAATGGGATGCCTGTTAATTTATTTCAACTTGTGGTGATTGCCATTACGCCAAATAAATCTCGTCTTCAACATCGTTGATCGAGAGATTATTGCATGGATGCCAATTATTCATATAATTTCAGGGATAAATGGTGCCCTTGCGGAGGTTATTGGTGCACAATAATGTGGGCTTGGATTATACAATACCCTGCATATTGACAACCTTTACCTTAAGAATATGCGTGGATTGCTTATATCCAAGGCAAGAGACTGGAAATGTCAGGTATAGACTTCCACTATTACAAATTTCTCTTTAGCATCTCTTTTATGGCACGGTGACTGTAATCTATTACTGGAATGGAGACTATCTAGGCTAATTGAGCTTTGTAGTCATCATGACATCTCATGTCGTAGTGGATGAGGTCATATCTGTTGATGAATGAAGGTTACGATAAGAATTCCCATGGAATGATGCTTTTAGTCGCATGATATCCACATTACTAACGAGAGTGAAAGTGGAATGAAGTTCTCCATTCCTCCTTGCTTAGAGGACCTTCAAGGCAAAGAAAGATAACGGACATTAAATTTCTATCTTAAACTCTGTGAGTAGAGTTATTCTCCTTGATATTGCTTCAAATTCCAATTTGATGCATTAGTTACAGATTATTTATGTTACATTTCCAATTTTGAACCTCAGACTAGTATGTAAATGTGTATATCATGAATTGCTAAAAGCTGAATCACATAATTTGTAATAAAATACATTGTAGATGGAGGAGGAGAAAAAACATGGAGGGTTATGATTCCACAAGAGAGGAAAGAAAAGGAGCTGACGGGGATCAAGGAGGAAAGAAAAGGAGCTGACGGGGATCAAGGAGGCCAAGGGAGAATAATATTATTTTATTGTAAACCTAAGTTCTTAAAACTTAGCCTTATCAAATTTTGCTTTATATCCCAAGTCCTATCAACTTTGGGATTAGTTGCCATTAGTAACCAAGAGAGATCCATAGGCTTTTTAGGAAGACACATGGTGCATTATAAGTATGCAAATATAACTCGTCATTTTGGTCTGCAAAGATTTGGTATTGTGCGGGAATTGCTATCCATTTTCTTTTCTTTTTTATATTATATTATATTATATTAGAGATTTTGTTCTCATAGCTAAAATATTGTGCAAATGTTGGAATAAAACTATTGAAATGACTCCCATGAATTATGTGGAATTATCATTGTAAAATAAATTTGTTACCATTGAGTAAAATTGAAGAGCTAAAGCATTGTGTAAATGTTGGTATAAAATTATGAAAATGGCTCTGATGAACTATGTGGAACTATCATTGTAAAATGAATTTGTTATTAACTTATTATTGAGTAAAATTTGTTATAGTTTAAAATTCCTAAAGTCCTTAGTGACCTTTCTTAGTTAGTTTATCTTGGAATCTAAGAAGCGGGATCGAGCAAGGAGCTATGTGGCACAAAAGGGAATCCCATTCCTTGGTTTGTGTAGGCTAATGGGAAAATAGAGTCAATGGATTGGGATAGTTGTAAGAGTTAATAGATTGTGAATTTCTGGGAATTGGGTTGTGTGAGAGAGTTAGTGCTCGTAATAAGAGATTTCATCCTTGTCGACTCATAGCCTTAGCTTAGGGGTGGCCCTATTGCAAAAAGATTAAGATCAACAATGAGACTATCACTGGATGGAGCATACTTCATTTGCAACAAATGGGTAATTAATTCCCAACAAGATAAATGTTATGATTTATTTATTGTTACGTTAATTTAATGTTGCTATGTTATGAATTGAAATGGTTAGTAGCTTGTAAATTTTGATGCATGTTTAAGTGTACATTTGTAAACATGAAAAAACTACTTGGTTTTTGATGAGTCTGCATTATCATATCCACATGTGCAAATCATTTAGTAGTAGGGCATAGAGGAAATTATAGTATCAAAGTTATAGAATGTTGCCTTTGCTCTAATTAGATGCACTGGGTATGAGACGAAATGGCATTAGAGAAAGAAGAGTGGAAATTTTATGGTTTCAAGAAGTACCACATATCTTCAATGCTAGACAAAGGGTTTTGGGTATGCTATAATTTCTCTACAATTACAATATTGCTTGAAAATCTAGGTGACCTACCCTCATTGTTAATGAGATTTCCTAAAAGATGAGAAATGGGAATTTTATTGCCTATTGCTTTCCTCGAGCCTTTTAATTCTAGTTACATTGAAGGTACTCATAATGAAAATTGCAGAGTACAATATCATCTAGCTTGAAAACAGTGATTGCAACGTACGTCTTTTGACCAAGACCTTCACAATATTACCAACTACTCCCTTTATGAACAAACCAACAACAAAGATAGAAAGGAAGTGCCTTTACAAATGTGCAAAATAATAGGAGTGTCGCCATTATTTAGCATCAACTTTCAATCTACTACTTCCCTAAAACTTGGGATCTATATCATCTAGTTGGGAATTGATTCTTTGTTTTGTTGGAAGTATATTCGACGATCTCCTCACCACCAAAGCATTAGTGTCATCCTTGACTTAGTGCAATACTTTTTTTGGCAGAAGACACAAACTTGACTTGCGACTTAGCAACACTTAAGAATTAACCCAACAAATAGAAAACTACAAAATGTAGACAATTTCCATAAAAAAAGGGTAAACTTTTTGCATTGAAATCAGATTAGATTTGAAAGATTATAGTAAATATAATCAATTCATTTAGGTCAACCCTAGTTAAAATATGTCAAAATCATCAAGATCCATATGAAGGCAACTTGTTATAGAGGTTGGGTTGGATCTAACCAGTGGATTGGGTAGACTCTATTTTGTTGATTTTTTTGGTACAATAGATGCAAGTACATTTTTCTGAAACTAGATAATTACTTCCAATTATGTAGAAGATTATTTACTCTTTCAAGATATCATCAAGCAATTATACATTCATAAATTCAACTATAGAAAGCACTATAACAATAGAGATCACAAAGCAAAAAGAGACAAGAAGTTTTTACCCTAGGAAAACCCACAATGGGTGAAATCCAACCAACCTTTTCCTTAGAGAATTAGTGCAACAAGAGATACATCAAAGTCAACTAACCAACAAGATGACCAACCACCAAGGACCAATTCAACCCTCCACAATTTTGTCCACAAAGATCTTTGCATGGTCTCCAAGAGGGCCGAAAATGTCTTGCAACTCTGCCTTAGAATGCACACTATATGATAGAGATATATCACAGAAAACAAGGTCACAAGAGGGCCAAAACTCATCCTCTATCTTAGCCTCAAATTCAGATGATGCCACAAACTTTTGTACCTTAGAACTTTGCACCTTTCCACAGGAATTTTGCATTATGTCACAGAGAGATATGCCTCAGAAAGTACCTCAAAACTTTGCACCCTTCCACAAGAATTTTGCACTGTGTCATAGAGAAATATGTACAGAATTCAACCACTTTGATTGTTGGGGAGAGCGATTATTTTCCTTCTAACTTTCATCCTTAACTCCTTGTGTTCTTCGCACAAAAATAAAGATATATGAATGATTTGGAGTCTGCCTTTGGAGGAGAGCGAATAGGCTTAATTTATAGTATATGTCTTATGGGTAAGCCGACTTGTCTCTTGGAGGGTCGACTTGGTCACTTGTGGTGGCATATACAAAAATTCAATTATTCATTTTTCCCACTTTTTTTTCTTTCAAGTATAAAATCAAATAAATAATTTATTTTTCTTGCAAGCATGAAGAACATGCTTTATAAAAATTTTTCTTTTACAAATCACATCATTACAAATACAAATGATACATTATGAAGACCAACCATAGCTACAAGATTCAACGCTCCCTCTTAGTTAGGGAGGTATTCATAATGACTATCTAGATGTTCTCTATATACATGATCTCTCTAAGGAAAAGTTCAACTCATTGATAGCATCATCATCTAGATTAACACCCTTGAAATATATCAACATCATCAATAGGTACCACAACCCAGGTTAGCCCTCCTAACCAATGGTACTCACTCAACTAGTCACTGTGGTCTGGTGGGCACCTCACTTCATGGTACTCCAACTAGTTCAAGGTTGCCATCACTCATGGTCGTACCCTAGAGAAACCTATATCCCAAATCCAAAGGCCTCACTTTAGGCCATGATGCAAAAGAGGCACCCACTCCATGAGTATCCGGGCTTCAGGGACCATTCTCTCTAAAATGTTCATCCCTCATGATATCTCATTAACAGTCCGAGCTATGCTCCTATTGTCACCAGAAGTTCGGGCCATGCCCTTGTTGATGTCACATCAATGCTCCCTCTCATTAATAGAGGGATTAAGGAAACATCAAGATTAAGATAAGCATCATCATCAATATCAAAGTCACTAGCATCAACATAATCAAGGTTCACCATCAAACAACTATAGACATAGTCTAGGTGAAACACCAGAGTCTTCATCAATGATAAACAAGCTCACTCTAGAAAGAGATCTGAGCAAGATGTTGGGAGGCTCCTGCTCACTCTAGAAAGAGATCCGAGCAGCGTCTAGGACTATTCTCCAACCAAGGTCTAACCGACATAAGGAGAATATCCTCTACCAGACCATTCTTCAAACCAAGGTCAAAGTGACACAGGGAGAATGTATTTTATCAAACCATTCTCCAACCAAGGTCAAGGTGACACAAGAAGAATACCAGTTGACTGGACCATTCTTCAACCAAGGTCTATGCACTTGACACAGGGATAACCTCCCTAATCAAGTCAACGTACATGACATAGGAAGAATGTCATTCCATGATGTTATCTAATATGCCAAAGCATCCTCCAACCAAGGTCATATTGACACAGGGAGAACTTCTCCAACCAAGGTCATAATGATATAGGGAGAATATCGAACCACTCTCCAACCAAGGTCACGAAGTGATCTAGGTGGCTTTGAAAAGGCTCAAAAATCAAAGTCTTAGGATTTCATCGAAACTAGGACCAGATTGAAGAGCTTGTCATCCTGATTCCAACGTTGTAGAGGGCATTAAAATCCAACTTTGTATGTGCAAGTTATTGGAAACCAAAATTTCATGTCAAAGAACCAAGACTTTTGTCGCTAGCTAAATTTGGAGGCTCACTAAATTTGGTAGTCCAACTAGATCTGGTTGAATCCACTAAATTTGGCAGCAACTAATCGAGCGACAATTTGGAACTAAACAACAGGCAGAATTGGTCAATTTGTCATCTATTTAATTTTGCTAGTTACCCTTGAAAAATCTGAATGACGATTTTTCTGTTTAGCTTTTAAAATATAAAAAAAAAAAATTAAAATAGGAGTGGCGAGCAATTACCCCCACCAACCCCAACCAACAATTATATTATATGTTATATATGGGGGAGGTTTGCCATTGGCGAGCCCACCAACCCAATGAACAACCATTCAAAACAGGGGGGGCGACAATATTTGAACCTTCGTCCACTGTCGGCCCAATCGACGGACCCAGCTCACAACACCAACCAACAACGTGCCACCAATAGAAAAACGTTACAAAGAACCACGTGTTAAAAATGGAGCAGTGGGGGATCAACCCTGAGACCTCAGTCATCCCAATGGCCTACCAGCCATGGGCCAGCCGATGTGCCCAACTATGGGCTTTCATTTTATTGTCGCCCAACACATATTAAGAAAACCACAATACGAGGGTCGAGGAAACCAAGTGACGGAGCCGAGAACCAACAATGTGCCAGGTGGAATTATGTGTAGAGAGAATTGTGACACAATGCTAAACCATGAACTGGGTGGAATCACGATGCAGTTCCAAGAGGTGGGACCCTAATGCAAAATCTTTTTGATGTTGTGAGGAATCTTTTAGATTCCCTGGAGGCCCAAAATTGACAATGACGAAATGGGGTCAACTTTATACTCAGATTGCTTAGAATTTATCAAGGATCGCGACGACGCAATCCATTTTCCGATATGAAAAAATGATTTTCCAGAGGTAGAATCCTGAGCGCAGAACCTTGAGGGTGGAACCTTGACATAGGAATCTATGAGGAAACTTTTAGATTCCCTAGAGGCCCAGATTTGATAGTTTCAGAATGGGGTCAACTTTATACTCAAATTTCACAATTTTTTTGCAAGGATCGCGATGGCACAACACGTTTTGGTATTTGAACATCCGATTTTCAAGCCATCGTCAGATTGGGAGGTATATTGATGCATTTTGGCCACTTTCTTATTTTTATTTTGGCGAAAGGATGGATGTATGTTGTAACTTCTGGTGATCTTTGTATGTTGTAGTAGGATAGTAAGATTTGAATCTTTGCAGGAAATTCATCATTTTAGTTGTTGCATGAAAACCAAGATGGTGCAGTGTTGAAAGAGGGCCATGTTGACACTTTGTCATAAAGTAGTCATGTTTACAACCATTGGTCTCATAATTGTGAGACGATTATGATGATGACGAGTATGTTTTGAATCTGATTAGTGGATTCAAGAGGACCTATTACCACTCATGTGAGAGTGTCCATTTATGCCACTTTTTTGAGAAGTCATTTTTTTGTCTTGTTGAAGGAGAAGACTTTGTGAGTGAAAGTTCTTTGTAGGAGAATGTCTCTTTGTAGGAGAAACATTGCCACAAGAGACAAGGGATCTATCCTTGTGTTGACAAAGATATTCCATGTACTCATTATTTTTTGGTAAGACTAATGGAGTGGCCTCCACACTATTGACATAGGGCCCGAAGATGTAGTCCACACTGGACAAACTCCATTATCACGTCTTGTGTTATGATTGCTCCATTCTTATTTGCTTCTTGTTCATGTTGATGGATTGGTGAAGTATTGTTTAAAGAATGTGTTTCTCATTTTTCATGTGCAAATATAAGTGTCAATAAAAGGTCTTGCATAATGAATATTTTTGTTAAAGAAAGTATTCATTTTTTTTTTCTAGATCAAGTGGTATCAGAGTGGTGTGACCATTTTTCCAGGGATTGTGAATGTCATCATGGGAAAAGGATTGAAGCGAGCAAGACTTCAAGAGTTGGAAGAGATTAACCATTGCATTCAAGCAGAGAATGCAGAGCTTAGAAGGCTTCTACAAGATGTAGAGGAAGAGAAGCAAAAATTGAGGCTCATGTTAGAGCAGGCTATGGAGGAACAAATGGGAGAATGTTCCACTACAAAAGGAGAGCTGGCCAAAGAAGATGATCAAGAATCACCAATGAGATCGAAGGTAAAGGAAACTTCTTCTTCTCATGATGTTATTTCTATTGGAAGCATTGAGATACCTATTTCAAAGATCGACATGAGACTCCTCACCAAGATGGGGTATAAAGGAGGAGGACTTGGTATTAATGGCCAAGGAATTATTCAGCCATTGGAGGTTGTAAGAAGGCCTCAATTTGCAGGATTGGGGTATATTGAAGGAGAATGTTCAAAGGCGGAGAAGCTTCTAAGACATTGTCGAAACCATCAAGGAAAGAGGATGCTAAGATCACATCACAATCTTCCCGTGATAGTGCACATTGCAGAGGAAGAGTTAAGGAAAGTAATTCTCGCTAGGCTTACACTAGAGACAACCAAGCAAGGTATAAAAAGTCTTGATATTCTAATGTTCATTTTGATTACAAGCAAATTGATAATGATGAGAAAAACTTATGGCATATAAAACCATGTACCTTTTGTGGTTTGAATAACCATGTTATTTCCAAGTGTTATAAAATAATGGAATGAGGAAAAGGCCAATACATGAAGACCCTTATCCACATCAGGGTAGGAAGAAGGTTAGGAAAGTTTGGGAAATAAAAAACTCTTGCAGCCTTTGCTACAAAAGTGGGCATTAGAGAGCCATTTTTTGGAAGCTCCATCCAGAAGAATAACCGAAGAAGGACATGAAGCATGTAAAACCACTTGTGAAAGAACCAACCAATGAATTGGTTCAATAGGAAAGAAAGCTATAGAAATGAAGCCCATTAAACGGTTGGGTAATAAAGGGGTATATTTTCTAAGTAGTTTGGCATGACCACCTTTCTAAATCACATCTTGCAAAAATGTTTGTAGTGGTGAAGTGTTTTCCATCACTTATGAATGAAACATGGTGATGTTTTGGCATTTTAGTTGAACAGAAAAGGGTTTGGTTTCTATTGTAAACTTGACCATGAGTGTTTTATAAAATCTTGGCAAGTATGGGGTTTGATTAGGTCTTGTGTTGGTCTTGTGATTGAACATGTAATAGCAACTACATGTTTGCATATGATACAAGTGTTAGTTTCATCATTCTGAGTTCCGAAGTACAAAAGTGAAGGAAAGGGAAGGTGTATTGTTAGAGGTCATTGTTACATAGATCGAGAGTGTAGTGATGTTTATGCTTTTGGAGGAACAAAAGCTCCTCAGTGGGAGGAATGATCCAAGTGGTGTTAGAGAGACTCAAAAATCGAAGTCTTCAGATTTCATTGAAACTAGGACTACATCAAAGAGCTTGTCATCTTGATTCCAATGATGCAAATGATACTCAAATCCGACTTTGTATGTGCAAGTTATTGACAGTCAAAGTTTCAAGTCAAAGAAGCAAGACTTTTGTCACCGGCTAAATTTGGAGGCTCACTAAATTTGGTAGTCCCACTAGATCTGGCAGAATCCACTAAATTTGGCGAAAACAAATCGAGTGACAATTTGGCACTAAACGACAACCAGAAATGGTCAATTTGTCGCCATTTTAATTTTGCCAGTGACCCTTAAAAAATCCGGCGAACGATTTTGCTGTTTGGATTTTAAAATTAAAAATAATAATAAAATAAGAGTGGTGGGCTACCACCCCTCCCAACCCCAACCAACGAATATATTATATGTTATATAAGGGGGTGGGCCACCATTAGTGGACCGCCAACCCAATGGACGACCATTTAAAATAGGGTGGTCGACAGGATTTGAACCTGCACTAGTTGTCGACCAGCCTGCCCAATTGGTACTCTCAACTCACAACACCAACCAATAGTGTGCCACCAATGGAAAAATGTTACAACGAACCGCGTGTTAAAAATGGAGTGATAGGGGGTCAACCACGATACCTCCACCCTCCCAACAACTTGCCAACCATTGGCTAACCGACGCGCCCAACAATGGGCTTTGATTTTACTCCCACCCAACACATATAAAAAAACCATGACTCGAGGGCAGAGGGAACAAAGTGACGGAGCTGAGATCAAATAATGCGCCAGGTGGAATTATGTGCAGAGGGGAACCATGACAAAGTGCGAAACCATGAATAAGGCTAAACCATGACACAATTCCAGAAGGTGGAACCTCGACACAAAATCTTTTTGACGTTGTGAGGAATCTTTTAGATTCCTTGGAGGGCCATAATTGACAATGACGAAATGGGGTCAACTTTATACTTAGATTGCTTAGAATTTCACAAGGATCGCGATGGCGCAACCTGTTTTTAGATTTGAATCACCAATTTTCTAGAGGTAGAACCTTGAGCGCATAACCTTGAGGGTGGAACCTTAACATAGGAATCTATAAGGAATCTTTTAGATTCCCTGGAGGCCTAGTTTTGACAGTTTCAGAATGGGTTCAATGTTATACTCAAATTTCATGATTTTTCACAAGCTCATGACAACACAGTCCATTTTGGCATTTGAGCAACTTATTTTTAGTCCATCGTTAGATTGGGAGGTATATTGATGCTTTTTGGACACTTTCTTGTTTTTAGTTTGGCAAAAGGATGGATGTATGTTACAGGTTCTGGTGATCTCTATATGCTGCAATAGGTCAACGAGATCTAAATCTTTGCAGGAAATTCATCATTTTAGTCGTTGCATGAAAATTGAGATGGTGCATTGATGAAAGAGGGCCATGTTGACACTTTGTCAGAAAGTAGTCATGTTTATAGCCATTGGTCTCAGAATTGCGAGATGATTTTGATGATGATGAGTATGTTTTGAATTTGATCAACGGATTCAAGAGGACTTATTTGCACTTATTTGAGAGTATCCATTTATGCCACTTTTGTGAGAAGTCATTTCTTTGCCTTGTTGAAGGAGAAGAATCTATGAGTGAGAGTTCTTTGTAGAAGAAAATCTCTTTGTAGGAGCGACATTTCCACTTGAGATGAGGGATATATGCTTGTGTCGACAAAGATCTGTCATTAACTCATTATCTTTTGTTGAGACTAATGAAGCAACCTCCCCACTATTGACCTAGGGCTCGAAGATGTAGTCTACACTAGAAAAAATTTGTTATCATGTCTTGTATTATGATTGCTCCATGTTTATTTGATTCTTGTTTGTGTTTATGGATTCATGAAGTATTGTTTAAAGAATGTGTTGCTCATGTTTCACATGCAAATATAAGTGTCAATAAAAGGTCCTGCACAAAAAATGTTTTTGCTTAAGAAATTATTCACAAAATATTTTTGGATCATGAAGACACAAGGAGAATTTCCATTCATAATGAAGTCTCATCAACTCTCCCTCTCAATGAGAGAGGCAATCTCCACAAGCTCAAGCTTGTCCTAGAAGTATATAAATTTCCCTCTAGAAAGAGGCATCACAAGAATATCAATTATCTTCTCATCAATGGATATGTACTGGAACTTCACAACTCCCTTCAACACCATGTCTCAAATGAAGTGATATGTGCTTCAACTTGTCGTCATGGTCACCACCAACACCTTATCAAAGATAATACAACAAGTAGCCTCAGAAGTCATACTACTTATCAACTTCCCATTCTAGTTGCAATATACTTGGCCTATTCCATACAGAGTGCAGTAGATGAGTGCTTCATGCTTATCTAAGAAAATTAGAATGGAGACCAAGCTAAAGCAACAAATTATTTATGTCTTACACACTTTCTTCTAAACTAAGTATGCAATTGTACTTCTCATCCATGACTAGTTGTACCATGTTGGAACATATGTTGAGCAACACATCTTGTTTTGTTTCCTTCACTAGATCACAAATGCTTTCCAGACACCCAAATTGGGTGCTCCCTCTCAAATTGAGACATATCCTTCTGTGGTAGTTCAGGATGCTCCCTCTACCATTATTTCAGTATATCATCTATCAATGACAATCCATCATCTCGAATTTTGAGGTCAACTCCCTCTGAAATCTTCAATGAGCTTTTCTGCTCACAAGCTTGAGGTAGCTCTTATGTACACTTCTTCCTCCTCAATCATTGAGGAAAGAGATATATGCATAAACCTAGTGAAATCTTTAAAAAATGATAATATAAGTGTACCTCACATTAGGGACAAATTTCTTGTCACGATCCTCTCCCTCTTACTGGGAGAACCTTCTATTGCTAGACCTTGTAGACACCATGATCAAAGCATACTTCAAGCTTGTTTATCTAATCACTTCTTCTGAGTTCAGATTTCATTTGGTACAATATATATATCAACACAAGTCATGCTTCTAGGAAAGTCTTGTTGCTTTTATTTGTTCTTGCACTTCTTCCATCTGCTTGTTAAAGCCTTGAGACCCTTTACTATGTACCTGAAATCCTCACTAGGAGGCCATGGAAAAATAATTACAACCAAGCAAAGAAGTCAAAGACAAGAGACTAACTAAAACAAAATGACAACAATAGTAATAATCAAATAAGAGAGATATATGATACTTATCTTTTGAAAAAAAAAATCATCTTCCTCTTGATCTAATCCTTCTTGCAAATGACGTCATTCCTTCCATTCATGAGCTAGGGTTACATATTTAAGCAAAAATATTGAAATAGGTCTAACTCTAGGTTTCTATCCACAAACCTTAGATCTTTCTTATCGAGAGTTCTAAATTTCTAGGGTTTACTAAAAATTTCTAAGAAGGGCTCTATATGACTTCTAATTTTATGTGAGGAGCCCCTTCAACACCCTCTTGCTCTTAACTTGCTTGCAGTAATTCTAGTAAAAATAGTGCTCATCGCCAGCTACTAAAGATTTTGAAGAATCTATTGATGGTGTTGGATGTTTCACTAATAGTAGGTGGTCTCCTCGATGTGAAGTCCCAATTAGAGCTCACATCGTTTGGGATATGAGCCCCATATGGTTTGTGGTTATGGTTGCCACCATGTGTGTGTTACTCTTGGCTTTCAAATACAGATAAATTAATGTGAGACCAAGTGTAAAATGCCAAAAATAATGAGGACGAGATCAAATCTCCATTGATGAATGATAGAATATAATATAAGAAACTAACAACAGAACAATGGGAAAGAGCATGTCTTGATAAAAAATCAGATAATTGAGTCTAACTAAGACATACACAAGTAAGAAGGTGCTAAGAACCAACTGCAAATTAGTTCACAATCAATTTCTAGCATTAACATTGAAGGAAGAACATGGATTCACAAAAAACACACAAGATTCATGCAACAAATTAATTCATAAACATACACCCAATATGTAAACACACATGCATAAACAACAAATGTATTGGATAACCATTACTAGTGCCATTAACATGCATAGGAATCAATGCAATAAGTGAAAGCTTCTCATTAACATTTCTAATAAATCCAAACACATGTATTGCAAGCCTCTCAAAACCCAATAGTAGGATGAGAGCAGTTCATATCATCTTCAAAACACAAACCATAGTCTCACAATCACTTGTACTATCAACTACCAAGAGAATATGCGCTCAAAGGCTATAATGGTACAACTATGTTAAAAAATTCAAATGCCAAAAGCCATATACAAATGAGGCATGAGGGTCTTTTATGCAAGTGGGTGGGTGACCTTTCACCTTTCCCATGAATCTTGGGATTCCCTCATTACCTATTCGAATACATAATTGTTTACATTCCAAGTAACTCTTGGATGACCTTTATTATTATTATTTACATAAAATATTGTAATATAATGAATGAACTAAAATAGGAATTGAGGCTTCAACATGAAAATTACTACGACTAAAAAATCTCACAATAGTTTTTCCTCCCATCTAAGTCTACCTTTCTAAGGCTTTATAACATTGATGAGCACAAGATCTTGATGGTACTCATGCACAACAGTTAAAATAGCTCATTAATTTCTCTATCAGGGATCACTTCAACAATGCATAGGTTCACATTCAAATTCTCCCATATTATTGTTGCACAAATAACTAACCCTGATCAAAGAAACAATCAGATTTCTAAGACCTTTGCATTTTCTCTTTGCACACTCCTATGTCTATATGCTTAAGGATTCATGATATTTTCATACTTGAATAACCTATTTAGAAAAAACAATAATACTTCTACAACAATTGAAACAAAATTGATGACATTGTGTGATATGACATTATGTAGTCAGTAGGCTTCCAACCATTTCCTTTCCTACAAACAAACAACTAACCATTAGGGCACAAGATGGGGGTATTTAATAAGAAATTAATAAAATATGTAACAAGTTCTCTGATATTTTTCAAACTAATAATTAAAGTTTTGAAGATGTTATTTAGAATCTACGACTGCAGACATAAGTATCTTCCCTAGGCCTGGCGGACTGACCTAGAACAACAGAAGACAAAGGGACTAATGTTTTCCTTAAAGTAAACAGATAATGGGATGAAGCCTACTTGGAATCTGTCGTATTCTTCGCTCCTTCCTTGGCTTGAATGCTTCAATCTTAGCTCTATTCGCTATTATTAGAACCTGCATAGTCAGATAACACAAGCCAACGATCCATTGAATCTATGTAGTATCATCTAATCACTTTATTCAATATATCAACATGGTATTGAAATATTTGAAACCATAAAATCATATATAGGAAAACAAAGAACTCTTTGCTTTAATAGAAATGGAGTGAGTTACAACCAAAAATAAGTGTTTATCCTGTAAAAGAGCTCCTCCAAGTTGACTTGTTCTTTCCTTGTCACAAAGTGCATCTTTAATCACCCTAATGCATGGAAAGATATCTCTCACATCAGTAGCATAAGGGTAGAATCACTCCCAAAAATTAAACACCTTTCCTATGGATGGAAATAAATATATATGTGAAGGAGGTAGTTCATGAATTATTATGCTTTTACAAATTAGGAATTGAGATCCACTCTTGATGGGATGATGAGCTCAAGGGATAATGGATGAAAATTTCAAGGTAAGATGGGATAGGATTTGAGAATTTTCTCTGAGATAAATGATTACAACAGATCATGTAAGCTTCTGGAAGAGGAAGCTTCAGGATTCTCCTTCTTTTCCCTGAATTTCTAGAATCAACGCACCCCCAACACTGAGCAACCTGTGGGTGATCAATGTAGGTGCAGAGTATGGAAACCTGGTAGTCAACGTTGTACAGTAAGAGGCCAGAGAGTGTTGGTCCTTAAAATGACTGAAACAAGGTGCTTTCAGGTAGAAACTTAGGGTTTAGAATGAGTCATGCTTAGGGCTTTGTGTAAGGATGATTAAAAGGAGGTCAAAGGATGTTGATTAATCTAGTTGAAGGCCTATCGAAAAACGTGAAAAAATGGCCTATAACAGATTCCCCCCTAAAGCGAAAAGTTAGAAATGATAGATGATGATTGAAGTGCTTTACCTTGTGATAATTCAGGATCAAGAAAAACCAGCGAGATCATCATCTGTTACAATACATTTACATTATGACATCTTCACTGAGGGAGGCACACCCATACTAAGCACATAAGCTAATCATTACATGTACTATGACCAAAAGACATGCCCACGGATGATTGATGGTGGACCCATGAATGGATGAATGCCTGTATGATCATGGCCATCATACATTGTGATCTTGTACTACTCCTAAAATCATAGCCCATATGGATGAAACTAGATTAGGGGTCTTCTATCTCGTTCACAAAACCAACCAATGCATGAGTCGAACCATGTGAATCAATGAGCTAGATTCAAACATGGTAGACACGATATGATTACCAGACAATGATGCAAGTCGTTAACATATGTGAGAGAAACCATTGATGATGTTAATGGCTCTCAAGGTACTCTAGTATAATCCATATGGTGTGAAGAAATGAGTTGATGTCGAACACCACACAAAATATTTTGGTCGAAGGCCAATGATGTAAACCTATCGCCGAGAGCGAGGAAACTTGCCATTGATGTATGCAAGCACCAAGGTACCAAGGGGTGTTTCTAAGTCAACTTATTGGATAATGAGCTAATGTTGATAGGAAGCGACCCATCACCGCAGGGCCTTGATGGATCCCCCATCAACAACATGAAATAGGTATGATGATTTGAGACAGAATGATTAGAATGATGCTGATACGAAACTAGATTAGGAAAGAAATATCAAGAATATTGTAGAAGATATTAACTTAATGAAGTACCAAAAATGATGGCTTTGAAATGGTATGATAAACCAAAAGACAAGAAGATTTCCCAACCCAAAAACCATGGAGATGAGGTGGAAGAATTTTGTGTTCAAGAGAGACTCATTGCCTTTAACAAATGGCGTACCATGTTTTCCCAATTTCCCCAACCATACTAGTCAGTACCTCTTTATTTTTTAACAAGCTTGAGGAAGATAACACATGATTGATCTGTAAGTTCATCCTTCATATGAATCCCTCTGAGAATATTTAACGAACCCATAGACGGAGTGGTTTGGTCCCGTCATGAATGAAAATTCCATCGTTGTTTGATGTTTTAATGAGTCAAGTGAAGGTAAAACTCGACATATTTTTCATGTTTAGAGAGTTTGAAAAAGAGGTGGAAAATAAAACTCTAGATGTTCATTTTCATAGATAGTCCCTTAGGTCCTATTAGCACTCGGTAATTCCTCCAGACTGAAGAGAGGAACCCAGAGGTAACCACATACCTATTTTGGTCGATAGATTGGTCTTCTTCAACCTAAGGGGGCTCCCTCACTGAGCAAACTCAGAGATAAAACTTTGAAATAGAATCTTTAACAAAGACAAGTTCTGAGAATGTTTAAATTTTTGGTATGGGGGTAGTAGAGGATTCTAGGAAAACTAGTGTAGGTGATCATGACCTCCTTGGTCCAACATGTTGATGTATTTCTAACCAATCTCATATACAGAGGCTCAATTAATATGTCTTTCAGAATGAATGACAAATTGTAGTATAGTGAAGATGGGGATATCAAGAGATTCATAAAAAATATCAGAATAACTAACAGTTCATTACTGCAACTTAGATAAATGACTATCAAGAAGAAAACACAAAATTATCAAAGGCATACATATTCCAATTGCAAATTGAAATGTTTGGCATAACTAGACATGAGCATGTGAAATGAATTCAAGTGTAACTGTTCTGTACACCTTCAAATCAATTTAAGAAGATTACACAACAAGGATACTATATAACTAAGAAGAAACAATATCTGAAATATCCATACCATAAGTATCTCTGTAATTCCAATGGAATCTCTTCAACATTCAAGCATATACATTAACACAGATCAGAACAACAAACCACAATAGTTTCCCCAGAAATAATGAAACCATCAACAACCTTTTCAATCTATTTTTCTAGTTTAAATAGACATACAATAGAAAATCCAAAGTGTCTAGATGCATCGCATCATTGATCCAACAAAGGATCGAATCAAAGTAAAAAGAGGAAATCTTTTTGTTGTTTTAAAGTCTTTTTCCTCTAATGATAAAAAATAAAAAAACATAAAGCATTCATATCTTTAAAAAAACACTAAATCACTGTAAAATCACTCTTGTTTTTGAAGCATATCTTCATGGATCAAAAGCAGCAAAAGGAATGACAAATGGTTGTTGAGTGCACAGTGGTTGAGTAATAGTTGGGCAATGACTGTGTTGGCACTTTTTCTTTCAAAATTGACACATGGCTGGAAACTAATGATCTGAGTTGGCTACCATCTCTACTACATGTTCACCCCTTTAAACTTTGACATTTGGCATATTTGTCGCACTTGTGAACACATCCCACAAACTGAAATTAAACTACGCGAAACTGGGGACCTCATAGAGTCATTGCATGACATTGGTAAAATAAAAAAACATTGTGCGACACTAGTAAACTCAAAAAAAACTGCGCGACATTGATAACCCTCTACGCAACATTGCGCGAACATTGATAGCCTCTGCGTAGCATCTGCATAACGGAACAATGTTTTGGATATATATCCCAAGAAATAATACGTGTAAAAATTGAAGGAGGTTATTGTATATGATACTTTTTTGAAGATAAACCTCTCTCATTTTCTCCAAATTATTCCCCAGCTTCCTAGAAAATTCTCTGCAAAACAATGACTTAAAACAGGAAATTTATGAATTGTGAAAAATGAGCTTTGAAGATGCATTCGAAAATATCGATATGTTACACCCATGCAAAAACTAGAAGAGGTTATTTCTCATTTGTCTATGTTTGAGGAAAACCTCTTTCCGTTTTTTGAAATTTGGCTTCATTCATTTGGAAACAATGTTTCAAAATGATGGCTAAAACAAGGTATTTTGCGCAACACTATGCAACGAATCCAAGTAGCCCTCCATGCTCTGTATGGTTGCACACCTCCTCTAGAAAAATGGATCAAAGGGGTAGGATTTAAATGTCTATGTGATGGTGTATAATCCTTTAAGTTCTCCTTTCCCTATTTGTAGTGTTCCAAAATGACTAATCCTAGTTTGCGCAAAGGTTATGCAACAACCTTCTTCCACATGGATTATGAATTATGAGGATGGATTATGAATTTAGGGGGGCTATAATGGCATGATGATCAGGTGTGAATTGAGGGATGAAATGATGATAAATAGTGCATGGAAGGAGTACATAAAGGTGAATGATAAATCGTGAATGATGGACATGGGAATGGTTACATGGGGATATAATAGACACCACTAATAGACCTATAAAACTTTAACAAATGAAACTTTACGGCTATGATTTTAACTTGTGATAAATGGAAACCCCATGTAATGACCCCCTGGACTATGACAACAATGATCATAGGCTAAATTTACATACAAACCCCCAAAATTCTGACTCAAAAATCATAATGAAATCTTTCAAACTCAAACACCCCTTCCCATTAATGATAAAGACCTTGATGACCAAATGAAAAACAACTTTCATAATGTCTTCCCAGGAAGTGGTTAGTCAAACTCATAACAATGAAAAAATTTGTGAGTTTGACCCTTTGGAAGACCTTCGACTAATAAATTAACCAACTCTAACAGGTCCAAAAAGGCATAAAATAAATTATACCCAAGAGAGCCTCTTAGCCATGTTTGACTAAGGTATTCCTTTTTCATAGTTAGTTTATCTCAGTCCAGAAAATGATTAAACTTATACTGAGTAGATGTATTTTCATTTACTTTAATGAGTTCAAAAAGACAAATGCTCGACAATCTTTTCATATTTAGGAAGTCTGAAAAGAGTTGAAAGAGGACTCTAGGGGGTTCCTTTTTCGTAGGTTTATGAAGCCTAAAAAAGTGATAAAAGTGTACTCGGTTAAAATAATATGTTTAAAACATAACAAAATTCGTCAAACAACTTTCGACCTACTTAAATCCTCACAAAAAGGATTAAAAATATCTGTTTCATGGTAAAAATAGGTTGTTACTAGGTCAAAAAATTAAATGTGAATAAAATAATGGAAGAAACAACCATAAATATTGAAAATGACTATTCATATTTACCATTTCACATTTACCTTCAACAATGAGAGTTCTGAGTAATTTTTTCCCTCGATATTATGTAGTTGATTACGCTCAATACGATGGATCGTTTCAAGCACCATCACTTCCAAGTAAGAGCTAAGACCTTTCTCTTTCAATTCATGGTTCCTTTTTATGATTTCATACAATATTTAGGCATTATTGAGGGCCTTTCGGTTAAAAAAAACTTGCCCTAGGACCAACCCAAACCTAGAAAGTCAAAAAGTGTGTTGCATCTAAGTGAGGGTACATGAGGGGTACAATTCATTGCCTCTCCTCTTGTGGGAGCAGTGGGCGCAAAAACCAAAATTTGTTTGCCAATTTCCCTTCAAAATTTTTGAATTTTGTTGCATGGAAAGGATCCTAATGAGTCTCTTCTTAATGTTTCATGTCTTCATTAGCACAAAATGGCTTTATCTGGAGAGAAAGAGAACATGAAGAACTAGATTTAAATGCAACTAATGATCCTGCTACCATCCAGGAACTAAAAGACTATGGATTGTTGAAATTCTTCTGGCTTCTTGGTATGAGGCAAAATATGGAACTACTAGCATATCTTGTTCATGCATGGGATGTGCAAGCACATGCATTTATATTTGGGGAACATCTTCTCGAGATTACAATAGAGGACATATATTTTCTGACCGATTTATCCAGGAGAGGTGTCTCCAACTCTGTCCTAGGTGGGAGAAGGGGTGGAGAAACGGTGAAAGATTATTCCACTACTTACTGTAGACCTTGATCCAAGCCAACTAGAGATGGAATTATCAACATAAAAGATGTAACCCATTTTCCATTAAGAATGATCTTGTTCATCATTGTCAGATTGGAAGGTAGCTCAACACTTCATGTAGTTAGCAGGTCATACATGCAGTATGGTGTGGATTTTTTGGAGCTAATAGTATTCAACTGGAGTGAGGGAGTTTTGGTCAATATGAAAGAACAATTGTCTAAAGCAAGAGAGGGAAAGTTGAAAAACTTTGGATACAATTCCATCTTGGTCTCTTTTTCCCTAGAATGGATTCCATTACTACAACCTCAAAAGATTACAATCGAGCCCATTGATATGAGGGTACCATAAATGAGGAGGTGGATAGATCATATGTCTCGACATGCAGGTCTATCGGTGATCAATTTCTCACCAGCCTTCTTTGGGTGGTTGCACAGACAGTTCATTATGGTCAATGATTATCCATATGCAGGGATGGATTTCCACAACGACCTTGAGATCGTGCTTCCAGAGGGGGAGCAATGGGATGTTATAGGTAAGATATTTTGACCATTTGAATTTTTAAAAGTTTTTGACAATTTTTTTTGTGTTTTTGATGTTTTCAAGACTTAAACTATTAATTTTTTCATGCATATATTGGGCCTGTTCGACTGATAAGTACTTCATATCTTTTTCATGCAGGAGAACAACCACAAGCAATAGTAGAACCAACACAAGTTGTTGCAGTAGGATGGGATGCACTACGAGATCTAAATGTAGTCAAGATCCTAACAGGGGTGGAGTGCCATATGGAGGGGTTGACGCATGGGATAGATGAGACCACGATTGACCAGATTCCAATGTGACTTCAACAACACACTATCAGAGTGCCTAGCCATATTTGTCGGCTACTACGTAATATAGCTTGTGTAGTGGTTTGTTATCATTAACACTTTGATTAGTCTACTTAGATATTTTCATGGAGTTTTTTATATGGGCTGTGTGGTCATATGTGTCTCGGACACAATTTTTTTAAAACCAAACTTTATATAAATGTCTTTCTAAAAGGTGGACCCTTAAAACATATGCAATATGGTAGGACTTCTGCCCAAATAAACATTAGCAAGTTGTAGTACCACGAGTTGTGAGTCAGTTTTGATGATTAAACGCCAGATACCATGTGAAATAGCATCAGACAGTAGCTCGCACACTGCGCTATACTCGGGGATGTTGTTGGTAGAGCGACCAATACAAATCCCTTGTAGACTCACTAACTTGCCATTTGTATCAAGGATATCCCATGTCGCGGAGGATAGATTCCGAGTACTACGAATAACACCATCAACATAACTAAAATACAATTCAAGAGATGCAGACAACTACAAACCATGCGTAAAAGGAATCAACGAAAACTTGAGGAAACTATAAAGAGACACACCGTAAACACACTCAAAACACATATATATAATATGTACATAGTGTTACCACACATGAGATCAAGCATAGGATTTTTTCAGATACAACCCATTCTGAGGTTGTGCTAGTGGAATTCCATCAAAATCGACTAACTCATAGGCCCATTTTGCAAGGGCACGCTTGAAAATATATGGACTTGACCACATAGGTTGGAACTTTCCTGATCCTAACTTATTAGATTCTTGGTCATATAAAAGAACAAGGTATCCTTCTGAGAATACACGAGGCTTGACACTTTTGTCATATTTTGCCTTGATACATATTTTATGAGCTTCATTAGCTATAGCAGCATCGCGCTATGTCTCATCTAATCGAGTCAAATGTAAAATATGTTCCTCTTCTACAGAAGTGGCAAGAATAAGTTCAACAACTAGTTTCAATGACAAAATCTCACATTCGATTGGAAGGATTGCTTCTAGACCATAAACCAACTAAAAGGGTGTAAATCTAGTAGCAGTCCTTACTGAGGTTTGGTATGCCCACAAGGCAGCATAAAGGATCAAATTCTAGTCTGATTATGGACCCCTACCATACATTGAAGCATAATTTTGAGAACTTTATTGATAGCATCAACCTATCCATTAACTTGAGGATAGTAGGGAGTGGAACTTTCATGGGAAAGTCTCAGCTTAACAGTTAGTTCTGTCATCATATGATTTTGGAAATGCTTTCCATGATCTGTAACTATGGCTTGCAGAACACCAAACCGTGTGATAACATGATTGAAAAAAGAAATATACAATTGTTTCGCCAATGTTGTTAAATGTAGGCATCACCTCGGCTCATTTAGTAAAATAATATACTGCGACAATGATATAACCATGCCCCCCAGCCAAGTGAGGGTTACATGTCATGAAGTCGATAATCCATTTCAAGAAAGGTCTAATGTTGATAATGAGACGTAATGGAGTAGGTGGAGCATGGGTCTTACAATCATAAATTTGGCATGCATGACACTTATGGATAGTGAGAATAGAGTCTCGAAAAATGGTAGGCCAAAAGTAACAAGTGCGTATGATATTATGTGTGGTAGCATAACCAAATAAATGGCTGCCACATGCCCCAAGTGACATTCATTAAGTACTTTCTCAACCTACTCATGCATGAGTCACCTTCGTAAAATCGTATCAATACCACGTCGAAAAAGAGTGTCACCAATGATTATGTAATTCCTGAATTAGTATCGAATACGTCATTTCTCGGAGTGAGAGGTATCAGAATGGAAAGTCTAGGTCTGTAGATAAATTAGAATGTCTCCATACCACAGGTTAGATAATGAAATTAGAGATGAATCGTAGGGGATAGAATAGTCAGATGTCGATTCATAATCAGGGGAAGGAAGGTCACACATAAACTCAATCAAAACCAGGCATTTCTTTGACGTGGATTTGATGAATTTAAGGTCAAAACCTTGCAAGATAATTATCCATTTAGAGTATTTTCACCCCAAAATTTGACATGAAAAAATATATGTCATAGGGTTACAATCTGAAACAACCGTAGTTTTTCGAAGCAAGATGAAATGGCGGAACCTTTGAATGGCTTGAATGACTGCCAAAGACAAATTTTCTACGTGTGTATACCTGACCTTGGTAGATTTTGAATCAGATAATATATGGGGTGTTTTGTCCCTAGACCATCTTCTTGGACCAATACCATTGCTATAATAGAAATGGCAGCAATAAGATACACGAAATAGTCGCACTGGTAATCGGGGGGATATAAGAGAGATGTCCGAACTAGTACATCTTTCAGGGCATCAAACACTTTTTGAGTTGCATTATCCCAATGGAAGGGAACCCCTTTCTTAAGTAGGTGAGTGAATTCTTTGGTCAACTCAGTGTAATTAGGGATGAACCTTCGTAGGAAGTTATATTTCGCTTGAATTCATTGAAGTTGAATGAGTGAAGAAGGTGCAGGCAAGTCGATGATTTCTTGTACTTTTAGAGGATCAATATGAATTCCATGTTTTGAAATAACAAAACCAAGAATTCAAATGGAACTAATGTAGAACACACATTTGTGTGGATTCAATCAAATATTATAGTGTCTACACCATAAGAAAATGGCCCTAAGATGCATCGGGTGATCAACCTGATACTTAGAATGAGCAGGGAGATCATCCAAATAAGGCTTCACGATGTGTTTAATGTCATGAAAATCATAATTCATTTCCCGTTGAAATGTCAACCCAATGTTATTCAGAACAAATGGGAGTTTCTAGTAGGAAAATGCAGTTGAGGGAGAGATAAATGCAATATTAGGTTGATCTGCTGGGAGAATGTTGATTTGATTATATACGGAGAAACCATCCATGAATGAATAGATTTCACAATTGACGCAATCATCAACAATCTGTTCCATGAAAAGGGTCGGGGAATTTTCCTTTGGACAAACATGATTCACATACCAATAATCAATGCATACATAGATTGTCACGTGTTTCTTCATGACAGGGACAATATTTGATACCCAATCGATCAAAGGAACGAGGTATATGAAGCTAGCATGAAGCATTTGTTCAACTTCACTCTTTATCATGAAAGCCTTCTTTGGATGGACCAGATGGAGGCTCTGTTAAACTGGTTTAACATCAGAATATGTTTTAATCTCATGCACTAGTATATTTGGGTCGATACTAGCATTTCCTCATAGGTACGAGAAAAGACATCACGAAACTCCTAAAATAGGGCTTTATAGATCTCAATCTCGGATGGAGAGCAAGACACACCAATGTGAAAATTTTCGACAATACCCGGTTTTATAGATAGATAAATAGGTATCATCTCTTCGATATTCGAGAGATACTTCTTGGAATCGATGTAACAACCATGGTGAAAATTCATGTAAAAATATATATAAGGCCACAGATGATGGGACACTTATTCCAAGCTGAATGTTGGGGAAGACATCCTAGGGGCTGTTCATTTGGTTTATTATGGCTAAGGAAATTGGCAAAGGCAATGGTTAAGGCTTTGGAAAGGAAAAATGGCATTTTTGGCACATTATTTATGAAAATAATGGAAACTAGGAGAAAATTAAGGTGAAAGGTCACATGTTGCATGTGAGGAGGAAAATGAAGGAAAATACTGGAAAATGAAGAAAATAGAGGCTTCATTAATAAAAAGTCTTATGAGGATTAGTTGGTAAACTTTTGTCAATTGATTTTTGGAGCTCTTTCATTATTCTCTCTCTCTCTCACTCTTGGAAACTTTGAGTTTTCTTGGAGCATTTTGCATTGGATCAAGAAAGGAAAAATAAGGCAAGAGGAAGCAAATATCAAGCAGGGAAAGGCAGGATCAAGCAACTACAACAAGATTCTTTGTAGGTATCGATTTGCATGTGTATTTTCCTTGCTAGGTTTGACATGCATGGTATTTCATGTGGTTCTTTTGCTATTGTGGCATGGGTTTTTCCTAGTGTAACAGTGTTTTTCATCCTAGCCTTTCCATTTCCGGATAGCCATGGTGTGATGGGGTTCTCATGTTTTGGTTGAGCTGGATTACCGAATGGATTTGAAGTCGAGTGAGGTGGCTCTTTGAAATGATAGAACACATGGCTTAGTAACCCCTAAACTGGACTATGGGTTGTGGTAAAGCTGGATTTTGTGTTGCCTCAGATGGCTTAAGAATCCTTGCCAGTGAGTGGCAGGATATATGGTAAAGCCTAGAGGTGGTTTGCTCTCCATTGGGCCTAGTAATACCAAGTTGGGATATGTGGTAAAGCCTAGAGAGTGGGTCTCGGTTTAGGGCCTAGTGATCCATGTGGATTGTAGTAAAGCTTGAGAGACCGGGGTCTCAGTTTAGGGCCTAGTGATTCGAGTTTGGATTTCAATAAAGCTTTAGATACTAGGAGACAGGAAAATTCCTCACGGTGTAGGTGGAGAAATCCAGTGGCATCCATGCTTGTTTGGCCTAGTGATTGAGTGGAGATCATGGTAAATCCTATTATGATGTGTTCATTGTGTTGGTCTAGTGATTTGGGATGGATTACTGTAAAGCCTGGTTTCTATTGATGAGGGTGAGGTGGTTTAGCATTGGTATGCCCTGGTCGGTTCTTTTGGTTTGAGTCCCACATTCATGCTTGGAATATGGCATAGGGGTGAATGGCTAAAGAGAGATTTGGTTCAGCCATTCTATGGTCATGTGGACTGTGGAAGTCCCATCCCGGGTTTGGTTTTTGCATCATTAACGAAATGTTATTTCTCCTTGTATTTCTACGAGAATTTTGATGGATTATATGTGGTATATATGGCTGTACTTTCATGAGTATTTCTATTATTATTATGCCGGTTATATGTGTATTTTATGATAGAAACTATATATGGATCTCAACATGTTTTTACTTGTAACTGAATGGATAATCTATCTATGGCCTAATAGATGATAATGCAATAAATGACATGAGGGAACAATGGTTCTTAGCAATTTTTAGATAAGTAAAAGACCCCTATGTTTAATTTTGTTGGTTACACCTTTAGATTACATGCTTGTGAAATGTTTGATGAAATGCTTGTCATGGCTAGTAGGGATATGATTAAGGCCTCGTTTAACTTATTTCTCATGCATCATTGTTTCCATGTTCTTTGATTGATCTTAAGTTATCATTCCATAATGGAAAGTGACATAGGCTCTGGGCCTGAAAAAGTGGTTCAAATCTCGGGGATGCTGGCATAGCATTGACAAATTGGGTCTTTGGACACTGGAAGGAAAGCCTGTGAGAGTGACTTTGGGTTTCTGGATGCTTCCATGTCTATAGCATGAGAGTGACTGAGGCTTAAGATGTCCATAACATCAATGGGACCTAGGGACATGATGTCTAAGTGGTTGACATGTCTCTTGAGGATTCTGTTACTAATGTGGATAGGTTGGTTGATGTGTTCCATCGATTCCACATCCTTAAGGTCACATAGGAGGTTGAATCCAACCATAGTAGCCTCTTGTAGCATGTCTACCCCTATTGGCTGGTTACTTGGGTAGATTTGTGAGGAGGGTGTTACAGAGTGGTATCAGAGCGTGGTTGTGCTCTGCTTAGGTGAAGTTGCTTGGTCATGCATGCATGTCAGTTGCATGTGTGTCTCTTACACTTGCATTCCATGTGCTTGTTGCATTGCATCATGTTGATCATGGTTGTAGTAAGGTTATCATGAGGAGCATGATATTTATTTTCTGGAATGCATTGTCATGAGTATATGATTGGTTACATATTGTAATATGCATAGAAAATTTTAGGGGCGAAATTTAAGGTTTTTTATATTTTAGAGGGGTGAATTTTTTATATTATACCATTTTCTATAGTTAGCCCAAAAATTGTTTTAAAAATAAATAAATATTATATTTTAGCCAACAAAAATAACACCATAACATATGTTTTTGCCTACAATTTATTTTTCCAAAACCCGTTTCCTTTGGTTTTCGCCTATAATTTTTTTTTTCCAACCTAGATTGGCCTGATTCACCTCGTTTCAAGGTGAAGTTTGCAATATCAGGTGATGTGCAAGCACCACCATGGTGACCTTCAGTGTGTCCTCACATCCACGATTACAAACCTCCATATTTTAGGGCCAACACCCTTAAACCCTAAAAAACTATGTCAATGCCGCACATAAGAAGAATTTCAATGTTCATAATGTGTAATTCTTACATCAGTGTTGAAAAGGTTTCAAACGATGAATGTGATGTGCAGTCACAGACACGGGGGAAAACAATTAGAGGGCTTTGTGCTAATGTTGTTCCTGAACACATTCTAAAAAGTTTACATCTTAAGGATAGATCATTATACAAACAAGGAGTGCAAGCCTGTTCAGCATGATGGGATTTTTTTTTAATTTTCACTACAATACAAGGTCAGTGAAATCTACATTTGTCCATTTTCAGGTCTTGCATCGGCATTGAAAGGGTTCTAAATGATGAATGTGATGTGTAGTCACAGACACAGGGGAAAACACTAAGAGAGCTCTACATTAGTGTTGTTCCTAAACACATTATGAAAAGTTTACGTCTTAAGGATAGATCCTTGTACCCACAAGGAGTGCAAGCCTATTCAGAAGGATGGGAATTTTTTTTATTTTCACTACAATACAAGATCAGTGAAATCTACATTTGTCCATTTTCAGGTCAATTTTTTTTCTCTGCCAGTCCTTTTTTAATTGTTGAGAATCAAGACATTTCTTGGGTAAAATACCTATGCATGGGAACAGGAAGCCTTTATGGGTCAAAATCAAATCTGTTAAGTCCAGAAGTACTGAATTACATTTTATGATCTTTGGTTGGCCACTTCCCCCCTCAAATTTTAAAGTATCTTACATTTCAGTGGAATCTGATTCTCTTGACAGTGTTTTGAGTGTTCCTTTGAGGTTTTGTAATGCCCTTCAACCAATTTCATTGCATCTGAATGAGTTTTAACTTGTTTAAGCATATGTCCAGATGAGATAAGATGATACCAAAGGATAGGTCAAAAGGACTAGAAAGTGCTATGAAATTAAATCTGTAGGTTTGCCATAAGCAACAGAGAATGCATTTCATTAGGCTCATGTTGTGCCAGAGTAGACACAATTTACTTTCAAACTTTGATTCCTTTCTCCATTACTATGTACATACTGTCCTGCTTGCCAAACCCTGAAGTGGCTCTGAACCCTCTCAAAGTAATTTCAATCTTGGAGGATGGTTAAGTAAGCAAAGGGGAAGGCTCTATTTTGGTCCAGTGTGAGGTAGTGAGCAATGCCATAGATGGATAGACTATCTTCCATTATGAGAGGAATTGCATGTGGCTAAGATCTAAGTGTTGAATGAGCAACTAGTTCTGTTTCCAGTGCTGAATGCAACTCCCAACACCATGACATTTCTAGCGCCAACAGTGATGGCCTGTGTTGTGGAAATAGCCTTAATTAAGTGAAAAGGGGTGGATTTTCCCATAATTCAGGGCGTTTAGGCTAGGTAAGCCCCTTATTAGAGTATAAATACCATTTATACACCCAACTGGTAACGTGACATTTTGTATGACCATGTCAAGGGGAGTCCAAAAGGAAGAGGCCTCCTCCTGGCCACTTCAAATGTGTGGTGAATTTCTTGGGATCACATGTATCATTGATAAGAGAAAAACTTGGAACTATATCCATAGAAACTTTTGGAGATACCTACTTCATGGCTGTGACTTCATCTTCCCTTGCAATGATTTTGATGATGTCATATGTCATTTGCAGATATTTAAGGCTAGAAAGAAAATTTCCATTATCCCATGTCTTCTCATTGTATTTGTAGACCTCTCAAATAGCCAACTAACCATTTTAACCTATATTACTTGGAATGCGGGAATGGGTATGATGTTTTTGATACAGATCCGAGTATGGAAATTCTACTTCGAAAGATTTAGGAAACAATATATATAAATGCACACACAAATTTGGTATTTCTTCATTTTTTTTATATGGGCAAGGTGAGAAGTTGAGATTTGAATTCTTTAGAGTATTTGTATTCAAAGAACTAGGATTATGAGAAAATATTAACCATAAAAAGGACTTCCATAAATTATTTGAATGATTTTACACACAAGATGAGAGGTCGCATTTATGGACTAGCCTCTTAAATTACTGTATAATCAATTACCTAACAGTTTTTAATTAGAAAGCATTTATTTTGTCAAATGACTAACATTTACAACATCTAACATTCACTAGCCTATTTCTAACATATTATCATATTTGCATATTGGATTTCCCTAGTCAATGCATATCCGAGATTTAATCCTAAAAGTTGAAATTCAGTGAATTCACTGTGTTGTTGAATTAATTTGTTCAAGCTCCATAATTACATTTGTTTCAATTTGATGATTAATTTTGTTTCAAAACTCAGTTATTAAATTTGATTAGTTTTTTAAAAATTGGGATTAAATTTATTTAATTTAATATTAAATTTGGATAAAATTTGTTTACATTTAGACTAACTTTGAATTTATAATTATATATTTCCTCAAACTTAATGATGAATTTTAATTTCTACCACATTGCTTTTCCCTACTGATTTTTCCCTACATCTTTTGGCCTCTACGTGGGTGTAGATGATCCCCATAGAAAACCTTGCCTAGGCATTGTGGACCCTCATGAACCAATGACTCTGTTGGGAAATTGATGTTTGTTTGCTGAGTCTAATTCTACATCTCCTCATTTAAGGAGTAAATTTTATCTCCCTTAAGGATTTTTTCATTTCATCTTGCATGTCCAATTACCAGGATCCTCAAAGGGTGAAACGAAAAAGTGCATACTTGGATAAGATGAAAACTGTGAAGGCCATATGTAGATATAATAATCAACGTGTGCACAATGTCTCCTACTGGTGCCCATGAATGTTTGTATTATGTGCAAGGATGGGGGAGGTCTTGGATTGATTAATGTGGAAACTCTTGGGAGCATTCTTGCAACTACATGACGGTTTGATGTTTGAATGGGTCTTTGTCTTCACAAGTTTTTTTGCAGCATAGACTTCATACAACTCAACATATTAGTAGGATTCATGTGTCTTTAAGATCATGTGATGTTTCTTTCATAACTAGTCACAATTCTAGTATTAACACTTAAAAATCTAGATATAGGAATGCTAAACTAGAAAATACAATGGTATAAAATAGTTAGATACAAATTACAATAGATAAAATAGTTAGCTACCATTCTACTGCCATATAAAATATAAAATATCATGGTTATTTATGTATTAAGAAGACATTAATGATCAACAAGTAGTTACTATATACAAGATTAAAATTATGATGGTAAAGCTGAGCATGCATGAGTGGAAAGTGTATTTCTCTGTAAGACATAGATTCTGCAGGAGGAATCCCAGTCCAATGTCCTCTATAATCCTCATCCTGCAAGCCAATCAATCCTTAACAATTAGATGAGATGAGGTGATTAAAGTTGAGAATTATTCAGCCACTCACTTGAAGTTTTAGTCCATAAGTCATTTGGGAGCCTCAATCCACAAGTTTCATGGCAACCATTGTAGCAGAGTTAAGACAGTTAAGGACTCAACACATGGCTTTCACCATCAGTTCTTCATGTCAATAGACATTTTATTTTCATTTAAGAAGACTTTCTGTTCACTGAACCTGCCCTTCCTAGCCACTACTTCCAAACTTGGGTCTTAAGATCTCATCACCACTAATGTCAAAGCATAATCAAAATCCCAACAAAAGCATAAAGGCTTTCCCACACTAGTCCATGGAAGTTTTCATTCCAAAATTTGATTCTTAGTACATTGCTCTATGAATTTTGCTTGAAAATCCCTCAAGGAAAACATTTTAGGATTTTCAATTTGGCTCCAGCACAAACATTGAATGATTTCAGTTAAATTGAAAAGAAACTTTCACACAGAGGAAGTAGACAAACAAAATCCTCGACCTACATTAACCTAGAATATGTGCATTGTTTTCATGGGAAGGAGAGTATTTTATTTCCCACACAAGCATCTGGGGAGTTAGTTACCAGGTTGACAATCCCTATATTATTCCTTAGAACAATCCAGGATAAGGGGAATGAGAATACAAGCTGGTACAACAAGCTAATAGCATCAACAACACGATGGCATGAGACATCAGTTTTTCTAGAAACAACCCATGAGTACTAGGGTCAATACTTGTAGGATATAGCATTGTTCCTCCCCAATTAGGTATGCAACCAGAATCAGTTGAAGTAACCCTTTATAGGCACAGAGCACACAGATCCATAGGAAAATCCCAAGAATGCAAGTGTAGCTACAATTGACAATTGTAGTAAGTCAATGGCATATCTACAACATTGGATAGAAATAATCATGTGGGAAGCCTTCTTGGCCTATGCTTAGTCAACCTGCAAAGGATGAAGCCTTCATCAAATGTAAGGCACTAGAAGGATTTGTCCAGGACAATGAAGTTCAACAATAGTTTCTTCAGGAAAATAACAAAAAAGAAGATTACAACAGATAAAAACCTAATGAAATTGAAGCACCATATGATCTGTAAACAAATAAGGAAGTACTATAGAGGTGAGTCTGTGATTTGTGAGCTTCCACCCAAGAAATATGATGGTATGTGACTACTTTCAAAAGTGTCTACGGTAAATACCTGCAGCCTACATTAATAAAAAGCCTGTAGTTTATGATCCTATAGTCCAACATGCAAGACAAAATCCATTGGCTGAGAATGCTTAAAAATAAGGAAGAGACCTACAATCATCCCACTTTCACATCTTCATCAGATTTCATTATTTTCTTAATTCTGGCAAGAGGAAGTTGATGTTGCTTAAGCTCTGTCAACAACAAAATACGACATCTCATAAGCCATTATCCTTTAGCTTATAAATTTGTCAAACAATAACATATTTCTAAGCCCTTAATAGTTAACACTAACATATTTATAAGTTAACTCATTAGCAAATGGCAATGTACATTGCATTTTATGTTTTCTGGTCATCATCATCATTGACTACAAATCTCCTTCATCCATTGAAGAAATTGAAAACTAACAAAACCCAACTACCGTTGGTACCATAATACTTGCTAAGGTTTTGCAAATTGAGTAGCAAGCTAAATGAGCTTCACTATAGAGAAAATCTACATGGTTAAGTGCACTTGAACCAAAGGTGTATTAGGATGGGTAACCTTCCCAGTAGTCATGGTTAGCAGGCAAAATTCCTAGAATTGATGAGTGATGCTATGTGATTCATTCAATAGTTTTAGTCCCACTTCATCACTCTTGTGAGCATTACCTGATGCACATAATGCTAAGTGGAGCTCATGAGAAATTTGTCATTAGTCGGTCCTCATGGGGGATAGAACACAGATAAATGACTTTGTATAAAAAATTAATCCCAAAAAATGATATTTCATATTCAATGCAGTGCAACCCTCTAAAAAATAACTGATTTTGAATTTTCCACATGATGGTTCTTTAACTGATGTGCCCAAAGCTGTTTGTTACAACTGAAACCACCAAGAATTCGATGGTAGCTATGAGATAAAGGTGAAAAAGCAAAGAAAAAAACCTTATTGTAAGTCCATTAATCTTCAGAACAATTTGAAGAGATTGCAACCCAATGTAACTATAAAAAATCACATCTTCAAAGAGTGTGATAATCAAGTCATGAAGTATAGATGCAGTTGTTTTACTAGAAATGGAATCCTTGAAAGAATTTTTGGCGCCTAGGTCAACTCCATTACTAATAGTTAACTCTCTCAACTTATGTTCCAAAAGATAATTTAAGCTATCTCCTCCTAACATGGCAGGCTTGAAAGAATATGAAAATGAGCATGTTACTTCTGATATGATTTTCTCAGGTTCACTATCTGTGCAAGGATCTCTCCAACAGGTGGTCTTTCTTTCTCTCCAATCATCCACTGCTTGACCTTGCTTCTTCTCCATTGAATGAATTCATGTTTGGGATCCACCTGTAGACCTCATAGGAGATGAAAATGTGAAAGAAACCACATCCATGCTCTTGCTGCAACTTTGAGAAGCCTATTGAGCATTCCATTCACCTCTTTTGATTCCTTCTTTATAGGTTTCAGTGATTTTTTAACATTCTTGCTTGCTATAGATTCTATTGCTTCCATTTCCCTTTTGTAGTGGTTCTTTAACAATTTTGGAGGAACCTTTATTCTCATTTTTCTCAAGACAAACATTACGTTCATGATTTGATGCAAAGTCCAAGTGACAAGAGATCTGACTTGCAAAATGGCCATCTGTCATTTTTTTATGCACATAAGGCTAAGTGGAGCTCATGAAAAAATTTTCATCAATCGATCCTCATGGGGGATAGAACATAGATAAATGACTTTGTATAAACAATTAATCCCAAAAAATGATATTTCATATTCAATGTAGTGCAACCCTCTAAAAAATAATTGATTCTGAATTTTCCATGATGGTGCTTAAAGTGATGCTTAAACTGGTGCTTAAACTGTTGTGTTATTGATTTGTAAAGAATAAGTGGTTGGGCACTAATTAACCATTAAAATATTTCTTGTGTTTGATTGATAGGATTGGATGTCAACTATGGAAATTTCCTTGCAGATCATGGAGAAGCAGTGGTTAAGGTTGGGAAGTTGAAGGAAGCCTTTATAGACACAACTCTATTCAACTCTTTCACTGTTCAGATGCGCCTGGGATTATTTGATGGAAATATAACAATGCAGCCCTATGGTAATCTTGGACCTTAGCATGTTTGTAGTGAACAACATCAACAGTTGGCCTTGGAGGCTGCAAGATAGGGGACAGTTCTGTTAAAAAACAATAATGGAGCATTTCCATTATCCCCAACCCAAATCAAATCATTGGTTGTCATTGGACCTGATGAAAATGTCACAAATGTCATGATTGGCAACTATGTAGGTATTCCCAACACTTAATTGAAACTTTCTTAGTACCCAAGCTATTCCATCAAATAAGATTTTGTTTTTCAGTTGGCTAAGCTTAGTGATACAACTTAATTATGTTTATTGGTCACCAACGTTCTCATTGTGGGTTGTCTTGGGAGGTAGGGAACTTACTAATTTTCATCATGGCAACTCACCCCATTATAATTTTTCTCATAATGTCTTGGTAACCTGGGCCCCTCTCCAAATTACCTCCTAAAAACTATTTCTTCATGGTTGCAACTCACATGCCAATTTTCAACATTACAGTCCATCTAATTTTCAACATTGCAGTTTATGAATAACCCAATTATAGATTTTCTCATTCCAATCTTAGTAACTTGAGGCATTCTCCAACTCACCTTCTCAAATCTCTATAGGTATACCATGCAGATACACAACACCTCTATAAGGTTTAGGTAAATACACAACAACTATACATAAGCTTGGCTGTGAAAATGTAGCTTGCGAGATCAATTCTGTACTAATAAGTGAGGCTTTCGAGGCATCATCTCAAGAAGATGCCACAGTATCAGTTATATAGAGTCCATTTCAGTTGTGTTATTAACCAGAGCCTTATCATGAACATATTAAGTACTAAAAGAAGAATGCATCCTTAATAAGCATGAAAGTTAAGGCAGTCTATTTCATATGCCTACAAAATGTAATAATATTTTACTTATCATAGAGCTCTTACTTTAGGATTAATAGGCTCGAATACATAGGATTCTTCAGCACAATTACTAAGAGTACTAATTTGTAAATGGTATTACATATAGATGCATAAAAAAATATACTAGTGTGATTACCCTATAAATTCTATTAGATTTTATTTCACAACTATGTAACAACATTCCTGAATAGTACACTAATTTTTATCTCATGCTTTATCAACTCTATTGGTACATGTGAATTAATAGAATTTGCCTAATAAAGGCTGTAAATTCTTTATGCAACATTTTGTGGGTGGGATATCCGGGCCAAGCTAGAGGATGCATTGGTTGACATAATTTTTGGCCAGCACAATCCAGGCATATTGACATGCCTATTTTGACATTTCAATACTAGCACAGATTCATCTTAACTTCAAATCCATAAATTAATCTTAACCTCAAATTTATTTTGTCCCCGGAACTATCTAATTCCCAGAGATGTCAATTTCAATGTTTTTACAAGTAATTCTGTGAAAAGATTATAATCACTGTCATAAATTCTAGCATGATGAAACGATTAAATTCCTTCTTGAATTTTACATAGGTGGGAGATTGCCTGTAACATGGTATCCTAAATAATTTGCAATAAAAGTACCCATGACAAACATGAACCACGCACCAAAGTTGGTTTCATTATCCCTTCATGAAATCCTACTTAAGCCATGCCATGGAATGAACATTTCCTGCACTTCGGTCGAAGTGGAGAACACCAAGTGCCAGGGATTGCTCTTTTACCTTCATGTGGACATGCATAACACAAGCAGTAGAGAGGGAGATCATGTTTTCTAGTCCTCCTGCTATTCAGGGAGGATGCTACCTGCCATACAAATCTGTATGATTGGGGAAGTTCACTAAAAACCCTAGACACTAAAGCCAAACACAGGGTCCTCACAAAGTAAATAAAATTGCAATACCTTCCAATACCTCAACTCTGTAGATACTTAATTAAATTCATCCCTACTACTAAGGTGTAACCATGCAAATTTTGGATTTTTCCATTGCTACCACCTCAGGAATTTACTCCCATGGATTTGAAATATGTCTTCTACATTAAAGATTACATCAAAGAAATAGAAAAAGCAGAGTAAAGCATGCAAATGGAGAGGCAGAAAACTGCCTAAAGGTGAGTACAAATAATGAACATGAAGCTAAAATGAAAGTGCTAGTTCACTCCTAGTATCAGTGGGAGTATATAAAGAAGAATGAGTCTTAGGCCTTATCTCCTCTAGTTGTTGGATGACAACCTTAATATCTGGTCTCACTGATGGAGAAGGTGCACAACAACCCATGGAAAGTTGTAGTGCTCGAAGTAATCCATCTATAGGACTTCTTAATCCCCTCAAGATATCAACATCAAACAAATCCAACGTACTCTCCTCCAATACAATAGTCTTCACAATAGAAGGAAAATCCATAAATTCATCAAAGCTCTCATTCTTGCCTAGTTTCTTCCCAATGAGTATTTCTAACAAGGAGAATGCCATGTAGCCCTCAAGTGTAGTTGCATTCATCATCTGAGCAGCAGATGGCGGGGTCATTAACTGGTCTAGAGTATAATTATTAATCAGTAAGATATGCCACATAGTTTTCATCCACCAAAACATTCTTGTATTTGAGGTTGCCATGAATGATGGGTGTTTCAAGCCCAATGTGAAGGTGGGAAAGTCCTCTTGCTGCTCCAAGAACAATCTTGTGCCTGTGAGCCCAGCTCAAAGAGGGCCTCCCACCTCAAGCATCTACAAAATCAAGGATATTTTTTCATCAGTAAGACAAAGTAAGGACTGAGCTCACAGACCTACAAGATGAGGATTTCCTTGAATGAAGAAGAGAGCATTGCAAGACTTCATATTGAATCTAGAGCCTAACTTAAGTGTATTTGAGATGCAAAACTCTAGTGCATTCTTCATATTTTTTTAATATCTGGTTATACCATGGCCTCTTGAATCTTATTATTGCAATCCGAAACTCAATTTGCAAGTAGAAGCAGACTGTGGATACTTTCCAGGTAAAGTGATGGTATTTTCTACTTGTGCTATATATTTGGGAGAACTATATTTATTTTGGAAGTGAAATTCATGTCTTGTCGACAATATAAAAACTCTAAAATGCAGAGGCCAAAAGGCTATGAGTTATATCAGTGCAATGGCCCATTTCACAGGACCCTATGAATGTTATTTTGTTGGTCATAGAGGATATAGCCAGCTTTCAAGGCCAAACTTTATTTGAATCTTTGTAATCCATGTACAATTGATATCCTATGAATGGAGGATGTAATCTAATCAATTTTCTTATTTTTGGAGAAGAAACAAAAGACAACAGAGAAAATCTTCCTTAGTCTTGGGTTTCAAAATGACAACTTACCATGAAGAAGTTCAACCAAGTTTCCTTTCTTCTGATAATCACATACAAGAAGCTTCTCTCTTGTTCTTTCATAAAATTCTCTGAGAGGGACTATATTTTCATGTGGACGTGCATAATACAGGCAAGAGAGATGGAGATCATGTTTGCTAGTCCTCCTGCTATTCAGGGAGGACCCTGTGTTGGCGTTTAATTTGACATTTCAGGTGAATTTCTTCACTTGCCATACAAATCTGAATGATTGGGGAAGTTCACTAAAAACCCCAGACACTAAAGCCAAACATAGGGTCCTCACAAAGGAAAGAAAATGGAAATACCTTCCAATACCTCAACTCTGTGGATACTTAATTAAATTCATCCCTACTGCTAGGGTGTAACCATGCAAATTTTGGATTTTTCCATTGCAGCCTCAAGTATTTACTCCCATGGATTTGAAAGATGTCTTCTACATTAAAGATTACATCAAATAAATAGAAAAATCAAAGTAAAGCATGCAAATGGAGAGGGAGAAAATTGCCTAAAGGTGAGTACAAATAATGAACATGAAGCTAAAATGCAAGCGTTAGTTCACTCCTAGTATCAGCTGGAGTATATAAAGCAGAATGAGTCTTAGGCCTAATCTCCTCTAGTTGTTCGATGACAGCCTTGATATCTGGTCTCACTGATGGAGAAGGTGCACAACAACCCATGGCAAGTTGTAGTGCTCAAAGTAATCCATCATCTACAGGAATTCTTAATCCCCTCAAGATATCAACATCAAATAGATCCAATGTACTCTCCTCCAATACAACAATATTCACAATAGAAGGCAAATCCACAAATTCGTCATAGCTCTCATTCTTGCCTGGTTTCATGCCATGGAATGAACAATTCATGTGCTTCGATCAAAGTGGAGAAAACCAAGTGCCATAGATTTCTCTTTGACCTTCATGCAGACGTGTATAACACAGGCAACAGAGATGGAGATCATGTTGTGCTCATGTTTTCCAGTCCTCCTGCTTTTCAGGGAACTCCACAGAAGCGCATGATGAGCTTCAGAAAAGTCCACATTGGTGCAGGAGGCAGAGAAAGAGTGCATTTCAACATTGATGTGTGCAAATATCTGAGTATTGTGGATGGGAGCGATGTGAAGCAATGGCTTTTGGGTTCTCACCTTCTTCATGTTGGTGATACCAAGCATGCCCTTCGTGTTGAAATTGAATGATTATATATTTCAAAAAGAGTAAGATCCTAAGTGGATTATCTAAGATTAGAGATCAGAGTGAAATTATTGAGCAACAACTCCTAAAAATTGGGTGTGGTTGTTGTGGTGTAGTTTAATAGTTTGGAAGCTTGCACAGGGTTAGGCTAGTGGAAGTTGGTGGAGCTTCATTGTTGCCTCTGCTTGGAAGTCTGCAAGGAGTTTTGACACCACTGTAATTGAAAAAAAATTGGTAGTGTTGGCTCTAAGTGGAAATACCTAGGAGTTTTAGTTCCACTCTAATTGAAAAAACAGTTTTGTGGTTCTTTTAAACAAAAAGAAAGTACCATTGGTATTGTTTATTATTGAAAAAACAATATTCATGATATTTGTGATATAATGCATCTTTATTAAGTCATTTGACAACAAATGTGTGATGAAATATGTTTGCCTTGAATGTAAGGCAACATGTTTTGTTTGTTTTTTTCCTTAATAAATGAAAAAACATTGTCTAATTTCACCCCCATTTAATGATGGGAAATCCCCTTTCTCTGATGCTTTTCAATTATTTTTGAGGTAATATTGGATGAAATCTCAGATTGTTGTACTCAGTAGTACCTTTATCTCTGGAGTTCCATAAGATTGGATCCATCCTTTTTCTATGATGTTTTTCAATCATTTTTTTAAGATAATAGTGAATGAAATCCTTGATTAGTGTATCATTTAACAATACCTTTAATGTTGGAGTTTTATAATATTGATTTGATCTATCTTTAATAAATGGGAATTGTCTTATGAGTTTTACAAAAAGAGGACTGCTATGCCTCAAAATCTACAAGGTGAGGAGCAAGGTACATGCATCAAGTAAAGCACAGTGAAGGCATTATCAATGGAGGTGAATCTGTTAGGCATGTCTTATACATATATTTCAAACTTATGATCCCATATAACTAGTTGGCCTTCCTTTTCGTTTCATCTCTCTTATTCTCTCATACAATTGCCCCATTTATGCTAGCATCCATGCATATTACACATAGACACTAACATACTTTCAAAAACTACAAAGACATGTTTTACATCATTGTACATGACCCAAATATCTATAATTCACCCATTTCAGTAGCAGTATCAAATCAATTTCTTTCCTCACCCTTCTCTGTTTGGTGAACCCTCTTTCTTCACTGCCAGAAGAAAAAAATAGAGGAAATAAATTCTAAAATGACAGATTATCTTCGTCCACTTTATTTCCTGTTTTGTGCATTCCACTGCCTGGGAATGAAGGAAGACAAATTTTGTGAGGCTTTTGAGGCAGAATCTCAAGCAGATGCCATAGTGATAATCATAAGAGCAGACCAAATAGTAGAAGTAGAGGGGCTTAACAGAGTGAGCCTGTTATTGCATGGACAACAAGAACAACTGGTATTAAACACAACAAATGCAGCAAGAGGAACAATGATATTAGTAGTAATTTCAGGGGGGCCAATGGACATTTCATTTTCCAGAGATAATATGAAGATATGCAACATTCTGTGGGTGGGATATCTAGGCCAAGATGGAGGAGATGCATTGATTGACATAATTTTTGGTTAGCACAATCTAGGTATATTGACATGTCTATCTTGACCTTTCTATACTAGCATAGATTCATCTTAACCTCAAATCCATAGATTCATATTAACCTCAAATCTATTGAGTCCCTGGAACTGTCAAATTTCCAGAGATGTCAATTTCAATGTTTTTACAACCAATTATTCAAGAAGCTTATAATCACTGTCATAACTGCTAGCATGATGAAATAGTCAAATTCCTTCTTGAATTTTACACAGGTGGGAGATTGCCTATAACGTGGTATCCTGAAGAATTTGCAACAAAAGTTCCCATGACAAACATGAACATGCGTCATGATCTTGCAACTGGTTACCTAGGCCGAACTTATAGATTTTACACAGGGAAATCAATGTACCCATTCGGCTATCGACTGAGTTACACAACATTCTCTCACTCTCTAGTCCATGCACCAAAGTTTGTTTCATTGTCCCTTCATGAAATCCTACTTAAGCCATGCCATGGAATGAACAATTCATGCACTTTGGTCGAAGTGGAGAACACCAAGTGCCAAGGATTGCTCTTTTACCTTCATGCAGACATGCATAATACATGCAAGAGAGATGGAGATCATGTTTGCTAGTCCTCCTACTATTCAGGGAGGACCTTGTGTTGGCGTTTAATCTGACATTTCAAGTGAACTTCTTCACCTACCATACAAATTTGAATGATTGGGGAAGTTCACTAAAAACCCCAGACACTAAAGCCAAACACAGGGTCCTCACAAAGGAAAGAAAATGGAAATACCTTCCAATACCTCAACTCTGTGGATACTTAATTAAATTCATCCCTACTGCTAGGGTGTAACCATGAAAATTTTGGATTTTTCCATTGTTTCCTCCTCAGGCATTTACTCCCATGGATTTGAAAGATGTATTCTACATTAAATATTACATCAAAGCAAAAGAAAAAAAACGAAGTAAAGCATGCAAATGGAGAGGCATAAAATTACCTAAAGGTGAGTACAAATAATGAACATGAAGCTAAAATGCAAGCGCTAGTTCACTCCTAGTATCAGCAGGAGTATATAAAGAAGAATGAGTCTTAGGCCTTATCTCCTCTAGTTGTTGGATGATAGCCTTAATATCTAGTCTCACCGATGGAGAAGGTGCACAACAACCCATGGCAAGTTGTAGTGCTCGAAGTAATCCATCATCTACAAGACTTCTTAATCCCCTCAAGATATCAACATCAAATAGATCCAACGTACTCTCCTCCAAGACTGTAGTCTTCACAATAGAAGGAAAATCCACAAATTTGTCAAAGAACTTTGATTTTCCATGACAATAGTAAGAGAAATTTTTTTTTTAATGGAAACATACAATTGTTTCGCAAGAAATATGGTGAATATGAAAAATGCTAATGGGACTTGGAAATGGTGCTTGCTACAATTAGTATGGTGCATTGATAATAAAGAGGATGATGAAATGGAGGATATAGATAAAGTGTGAAATGGAGGATAAGACATGGAGTATGAAGATAATGATGATGATTATTTCAAATAGAACTTGTAATAGGATGTACAATGTTGCTTTGTTGTGATGACTTTTGTATAGATACATTAATCCTTCCAATTGTTTTATTGGTGTAGGTATCTTGGAATGCTTTGTTTCTCAATCTAGTTTGAGATCTTCATTGGCCTATTGCTAGTCATATTTAGTGTCTGTGTACTTGAAAACATTTATGAACCAAAAGTTTTTTTCTCCTCCTTTTTTTCCTTTGTTTTTTCATTTTTCTTGTCAAGATATTGATGCCATTTCCGGTTTTCACTAGTGCCTTACCCCATTTATCCTAATAGGGTTTTCATGAGGAGGAATTCCTTTATTTAGACCTAAGGTTGCCTCCATGGTGGTTTTCATCCAAAGGTCTATCCCAAGTGCATTAATGAGGTTTCCACTTGGATATTATATTATTATTATTATTATTTTCTTTTTCATTTGTAATGTTTCTGATATCTAGGTGGTTTGAGAGAATTTTTACTCTCAACCACACCAAATTGTTAGGCTTTGAATATGGTTGTGACTTATTCCTTTTATATATGCTTATTGTAGATATTTTCTAAAGAGTGACTGCAACAACCCTTGGATTTCTTAGTGATTCACCATTTTGTACTAGTGATTCGCCATGATTTTACAAGATAATATAATTTGGTGAGAGATTCGCCAAAAAAATTATATATACTTATTATATTATTAATAAAATTGCCTTCCATTTTTCCTATGTATCATGGGGATTTGTCCATTTATTATACATATATATTTAGGGAGGTTCTTAAAAATTTCCTTGGAAGACACCCAACCAAATATACAGGATGAAGACACTCAGGAAGGTATACCAGTTCTTGGTCATCTTCGCATGTTGCTTGTATGGCCAAGGGAGTACAGAGACCTTCCCATAGAGTTGGGTTGCTATGTTGGGTCAACTGGAAAGTGAAGGAAAACCATTCAACTAGTTCTACATGTTGGCTCTCCAGTTGAAAGTGCATCTATCTAATGCTCAGAGTCCGCCCAAGCATCAACAAGAAAAATTATTCATGTTTGCATACTTACTCGATACAATTTGTACCCATCAACAATTTCTTGGCATGGGTTGGGCATTGAAAACTTTATAAAGCGTTGTGAGCATATATTGCAAGATTTTGTTAGATTGCAGCTACCGAGGTGTCATGGCTAGAATATGTGACCATTTCATCGCCCCTCTATAGACAATGATATTTGAACAAGATCTGCCCTGCATGTCCCAGGAAGTAATGGATGTGTTTTTGAGCACTGAAGATTGTTATGCCTCACCCAAGGGAACCTTCATCAGGATGTACAATGTGGAGAAATTTTTGCAAGTTTTGCCGAGGTTTGCCATAGACAAGTTGGTCATGCAGGAGATTGCATACCACATCTCGATATGGTTGTCAGTTGGATTGCAGAGGAAGAAGAAGGCACCATGACCCACGCTTCCTGTGCGAATTGGGTTGTACACGATCAGGAGATTGAAAGAAGCAGATGCCGAAGTAGAGGACTTCAAGAAGTTTAAGTTTGTCACCAGGAGTTTTAAATCATATGATGCATGGCTTAATAGGGACCACTATGCAAGAGTGTACTATCCTTGGATCCAAGGGGTATGTCATTTTCCAGAGGAAGACCCATGGAGATATTGTTACAACTCCTCTAGGCTCAATGAACCGATCAACATAGTAGTGAAGTGGCTAGTAGCACTCAAGGCAACAACACCACAGGGAGAAACAACAACAGCTGCAGCAAGCAGCAAACCTGTGCAAGAAAAAGGAAAGAGAAAGATTTCTGAAGGCACAAAGATGGATCAAAGCTACAAGTTTAAGGAAGACCCACTTGTGGAAAAGGTAGCTTTGGAGATTGATGTGAAGAGGCATCAACACGACAGGAGGATAGTGAAAAGAAAGAGAGAAAAGAAAAGGCTGGAAGATACTGAGAGGATATTAAAGAAAGTACAGTAGAAGCTCAGGGAAGAACAAGAGTTGTGCAGAAGAGAGAGGGAAGTGTAGCATGAGCATGAACATGAACAGGAACAGGAACAGGAATAGGAACATGAGGAAGTGCAAGGCTCACATACAGTGAAAACATCACTAATACGGGTTGAAGACTCTGAACCACCAATAGATGAGGAATAGGGTGAGCAGTCATAGAAACAGGAACTTGCTCTACAAGATTAACAGATAGTATAATAGATGGACATGGAGGTGGAGCAGGAGAAACAGGATTAGGATAGTGAACTCATACCAAAAGGAACTGAGGTCACTCCACAGTCTTCACCAGCTCCAACATCAGAGCAAGTCCCGAGTGAACAAGGGAATACCATTCTCCTCGGGGACCATTCAGGAATAGAGATGTACAACATAGCCTTTGACAAGTTGCAACACAGAGTTGTACAAGCACGTAGAGAATGCACCTCAGATGAGCATGCATGACCTGTGCACTTGGAGGAACAAGTGATTGTGTCAAATGTACAGAGACATACAACTACATTGGTCGATGTTGCAAAGGCTTATGTCAAATCCATGAGCTCGATTGTTAGGTTCTTGATAGCAGAAAACGAGCACATGGCTAAGGAGTTGCAAGCAGCCAAGTAGAGAGAGGAACAATCAACATGATCCACCAGATCAAAGATGAAGATGGCCATACTTGCTGAAGTATCAACTCTTGAGACAGTCATGTGGAGACTATATGATAGGTTCATGACCATGCACAAGGCAGTTTTCCACCTATATGGTCATCAACAGTGCTGCACCAAGATAGGATGAACACTCGCAGACATACATGCTGCAGTTGATCATGTACAGACATGGAAAATGAGGTACAAGGGATCCCCGCTTCACTTGCACAAGATGATGAAGCCATAGGTGTAGTTGGACAAATAACACTCTGGAGTCAGATCCAGAACTATGAGGAACCCCCACCTCTCATCATTGGTATTGAGGTTTCTTATGCACGATTATACAGGAGTTTGGATGTCGTGGTAAGAAAGTATGACACCTCGTTAATTGGTATGCTCACCAAGGCCAAAGAGAACAACCAAGTTATACTAGAGCTCGATGAGTACTTTGATCAATTGATGCTCACTGCCACCAGTGCATATTTGCAAGTTAGTGCAGATAACATGCAGATGTACATCGCCGCTCCAGCCTTACTCAGGAATAAGTTGCACATGTTACAAAATGAGTTGGACCAAAGTTCCAAATATGTATATCCAGAAGCAATGGAGGCAAGAGTTTCTTTTCCAGAAGGACTTCATCAAAGAGTACAGACACGCCATTGTGCAATATCAATCATGGCATCAGTTTGTCAATGAGGAATCCTCGAGAGAAGGATAATGAGCTGGTCTTTCCACAGTTGTCCGAGTCTTAGTTTTGTCTTGTCTTGTGACTCAAGCCTATTTTGTCCCACATGGGTATATGTGGAAAATGTATCATTTTTGTAAACGTATTGTAAAGTGAAAATTCCATGTGTCATTAGTGGAATAAAAATAGTCATATGTAATGTAAAGAGTCATGAGGGTAGTCCAAGAGTCACAAAGGGGAATGTCAAGGGTCACCCCACCCTCTGTTATGAATAGAACCTCATAAATCATAGAACAAGATTTTGGGAGCCAAACTTTTGCTAGGCATTGCTTAGAGAGGGCTTGGAGAGTATTGTGATGAGCCTTGGTTTCTCCACAGTGGAGAGCAAGCACATCTCTTTGGAGGAGCAGTGATGTTGACTGTAACGTTCCACTATAGGGGCTAGTGGATGTCATGGTTGTATGTATGGATGGAACTTTCACTTTATATAATATAACAAAGCCAAAATGTTTCATGCATATGTTGTTATTGTAGTTTGATTATTCTGGTTACTTTAGCAATGTATGTAGTTTTACTTATGCATTGATGTATGGACTATTCCGTATGTGATTGTATGAATCTTATTGAAGCGTGTTGTTGGTTTAACTCATCACTTTGGACTGTCGACTATTCTGCTTTCCAGATTGTGATGTCATTCAGCTCATGTGTTCCTTTCAAGCTGCGTACTATTACAAGCTTCTAAGGGATACATTTATTTTCCCCTTCCGTGTGTTAGAGCCTCTCCATGCATCTCTCCTAACTTGATGCAAGGTCACACACTTGCTCCCGATATCTTGTTCACCTCAGCATGCTATTGTAGTCAAGGCATTGTTTTACTACCCACTGCTGGGACTCCTACTCCAAACGGCCTAAGGTCTAGTTGGGACTTATTACTAGGGAGATCCCCTGACATGTTGGTGGGTCCAGCATCGTCAACATTTTTGGCGCTAGAAGGTGGTCCAGATGACAAGCTAAGCCCTTTAAATTTGTTTTGAATCTTCACACATCTGTCATGTCTTATGTTACACTTCGCCCTCCAAGTTGTTTGCCTTGTGGAGATGAATTTGGAATCTCTTGTCACAGAACACATATGAAGACGAAGGCGGAACAATTTGGGATAAGCATAGTATTTCCTTTTCCAATCTATGTGAAAACCTCGAATCTCGTGAGGATTATTTGATCTGCACGTTTTTCGCATTCACGCTTTGTGGGCATCCATTGCAATGGCTTAGCACACTGCCCAAAAAATATATTAACGCATTTGGTCACCTTGTTTTAGAGTTATGTCATGCTTTCCATAACTTTGACCGTCAAGCACTTAATAAAATAAAATTAGATTACAAAAAGCTCCTGATGAATCTGTGGCGCAATTCTAGTATCGCTTTTGTAATCCCACATTTCAATTCCCAAAGGATGAAATTGACTGGGAATATCTCAATGAAAGATTTAAGTATCTTCTTCACATATCTAAGAATCTGCATATCTTAGAATCATTCAAACTGACCTTAGCATACCTCGGTAATAGAGCTGCTGAATCCAAGGCTGGCATAGTCATTGTCACAAGCGACTGTCAATCCTCATCTCATCTAACATCTCTAGCCCCGCAAGGTGAGGCGGGAGAAGGTGTGCATCTAGTTGTTGAACTGTCACATCCTACCACCCCACCTGCTCTTGCTCTGTATGTATATTTGGCTGAAAAAACTCTTGGTTGTCATGTGGACTTATTTCCTCAACCTTCATCCCCGCATTCTATTGATCCTTCGATTGTACTGTGTTGTGTTATCCCGTTCTAGACTCCACAATTGTTGTTCACAAGGATCAAGTTGTCGACGGAGTTGGTGTTGAGCAGCCAACCTGCACTATCATTTATGATGAGTATGTGTGGGAATCTGAAGAAGAACCTGTGGTGAAGGATGACCTCCTTCTATCTACACCTCATCCGCTTTTCCCTGACATCTTTGGTGATTCTTCCATTATTGATTTTTCATGTGAGAATAAATTCCCAGATGCATCTACTTCTGATCATTCACAGGATACATTAGATGTTAGTATGTCATTGCATAGCAGAGAGGACACATCTGTGTTCGCAAATCCACTCAATATTTCATCTGTCTTTTCTGAAAATGCAAAGGGTGAACATTCTTGTTTCTCATCAACCCCTCTATACGATTCATCAGATCATGAGGATGCCGATGAACATATCGATTTTTTTTTATCGTGTTTGTGGTGATATACTTTCTCCTTCATTTGATCACAATAATGATCCATTCACTATTGATCTTTCTAAACCAACTATCTTCGATGATCAACCTGTTGATGAAGTGGAAACCCCACAAGCTATCGAGGCACTTCAGCCCAAGCTGATGGTTATGTCAGGTCCTCGCTGTCTTGAGGTCAATTCCACTCCATATCAGAAATTTTTTGAAACACCCAAGGCTCCTCATCACTCACATGTTTACATTGAAGATCAATCTAGTTCACATAATTCACATCCTCCACCTGAATCACATGATCCCATCGCTCATGCATTGGAGGAATCATACATAGCGAGCACTCTTGCTAAGCATAAGTTGTCTTTATTTCTCATGTTTTCTCGTTTATCATGATCAAAAGAGTGTGTATTTTTTCCGTCTACATGCAGTGTGAAGCATGACCATGATACGTTTGCAAAATGCTTGTCTTGCGCTTTTATTCTTTTCTTTTTTGTGGATATTTTTAAACTCGGAGCATGTTGGTCTTCATTGTTATATCTTTCTCGTTTTCTGATTTACACGTTTATATTTCTCACAAACCATGCCTTCACCAACATGGGCTAACCAATGTGCTGATGGCTGCATTGGAAATATCACTTCAAGTGAGTTGACCCATTCATTGTTTAGCTTAGGAGTAGGAGTAGTGTTTGCTTTCTTGTTTTGCTTGGTTTGCATTCTTTCTTTTTTTACTTTGCAGTTTGTGTTTCTCGTTTTCTTACCTTTTTTTCTTGCTTTGCTTTCATTTACTTATGTCCTTTGATTTCTGTTTTTTTTCTTTTTTTTCACCATTAGGTTTAGTTTCACATGAAATCATGTGTGGCCCTTGAGACAAGCGAGGTAAAGTACAAGAGGACTTTTATAGCTATTAACACTTGGTTATTTGTTGTCCTCTCTCTTTATGAAAGGAATTGTTGTTTTCAGTCGATGATACCTCGATGGAAAATACATTTTGTTTAGAGTGAGTCTTCGTGAAAATACAACGCTTGCACTTTAACTAGTACCACCTACTCTAATCGGTTCTTTCAGGTTAACTCTTGTCAACTCATTCAAGTAGAGTAAGGTGAGGGGGGGGGGGAATTAACAAGTAGTGTCATAGGTATATATAAAATACTTCTCTGAAGGGACAACCTCTTTTGCTCTCAATAAGCCAGGATCCCTCTTCTGCCTCTGAAATAAATAAGTGCCTATGCATAGTTCTTTGAAAAATGAAAAAATGAATAAGGTGAAAGAAGAGAAAGGCTTCATGTGCAGAGAGGTGATGCAAGTAACTCCACCAGGGTACTGACCAAGCTCGCTGGCAGTGGAGCAATGCTTGTGTCCCTGCGTAACTCTGTCAGGGTACTGTCCATGCCTGCTGGTAGCAGAACAACACCATAAATGAAACTAAGACTCTGAAATCTTTATTTCTTTTGTACCAATATACCCCTCATCCCCAATTGAAACAATGGACTGGACTTGGCTTGGAATGTGTGCTGACCGATCAAGAGAACGGTAAGGGACTATATCTTTAACTCAAGCCTAGTGTTGAAGCCATGATGATTAAAGAATCGAACAATAATTCCAGAGGAGTTAGACTCACTTTTCATGAACAAGGTCCATACAGAGAGTTGGAGTTCTACTAGTGTGTCGCCAATATTGTAGCGGCTACAACCACCCTCTAAAATTTTTCCTTCGCTTCATTTTAGAGCCTCCCTCCTCGAAATCATCACAATTATCCTGCACTGATCATGTACTTGTGTTTATTAGAGTTCATCTGTTGTTCCACAGCTTGTGTTCAACTCACTTGTCTTGTCGGTGAACCATAAGCACACTCAGCACTTGGTACACATCTGGTCAACTGATTATCAAGAAAGACTATGAAAATCTGGAGAGAAGCTTGTCTTCCCCTCCAGAAATGTGTAGAGCAGCCCAAAAACTACCTTGCTCTGGAAATTGCGCAGAGAAGTCCAGCTGACACTGCTTTGGAAATTGCGTAGTTTCAGCCAGTTGTATTGCCATCCTGAATTGCATAGAAACTGGCCCAGTTTCACTTCCATCTAGAAATGCGTAGAGCAACCCATGTCAGATGAACTATTCTCTTGAATTGTGCAAAACTGGACAGCTACAATGCTGTCCAGAAATGCACAAAGCAACCCAGCATCATTGCTGTCCGGAAATGCGCAAAGCAACCCCAATCTGGAGAGGTCCAAACTGGGCCCTACCTTTCCACATTCACACATATGCCTCGAATAAAACCATAGGAGCAGCCTTAGGAAAAGTTGAAGAAAAGCTACCATATGCCATATATTTTGTCACTAAAAAGCTATCCAAGGCAGAGTTAAACTATATTGTAACCGAGAAAGAGCTCCTAGCTGTAGTCCATTCCCTAAATAAGTTCAGACACTACATCACCGGTTATCAAACATTCGTACACACTGATAATGCTGCAATTAGGTATTTTATGAATAAACCTGATGTAAATGCTCATATAATTAGATGGTTACTTTTATTGCAGCAATTTGATTTGACCATTATTGATAAGCCAGGTAAGGAAAATGTTGTTGCTGATTTTCTGTCTAGACTAGATTTGTCTGTAGGTGAAGAAGGGATGGTGGACGATCAAATGCCAGATGAACACCTATTTTCTATTTCAGTACTCTCTCCATGGTTTGTTGATATAGCAAATTACTTGGTTTCAGCACAGTTCCCGCCACACCTATCCTCAAAAGAGAAGAGCAAGATTGTGAGGAAAAGCACCCCATTCACTTGGATTGGGGGCAACCTATTTAAACTTGGCCTGGATCATATTTTGAGGTGTTGTGTCAGGGAGGAGGAAGTTTTTGACATCCTCCTAACCTTTCATGATGGGCCATGTGGAGGCCACTTTGCAACAAAAAGAACTGCTTTCAAAATTCTATAGGCAGGCTATTATTGGCCCACTCTTCATCAAGATGTCAGGAGATACATTAGTTAGTGTGACCGATGTCAAAGGATGGGGAAACCGACTCCGAGGGATGAGATGCCCCTCCAACCTCAAGTGACTTTCGAGCCATTTGAGAAGTGAGGCATGGACTTTGTGGTTCCTATCAACCCTCCTTCAAACTAGAGGTCTTACATCATTATGTGCACGAACTACCTGACAAAGTGGGCAGAAACAAGGGAAATAAAAGCAGTGATAGAAGAAAAGGTAGCTGAGTTTCTGAGGGAAAATATCTTCTACAAGTTTGGCTACCCAAGAGAATTAGTCACAGATCAAGGAAGTCAGTTTACCTCTAACCTGATTGAAGACCTGCTCGCTCATCACAAGATTAAGCACAGAACTTCCACCCCTTATCACCTGCAAGCAAATGGACAAGTGGAAGTCACTAATAGAGCTTTGGAAGAGATTTTGACTAAGGTAGTGAGCAGCAGCAAAAAGGATTGGGCAGATCGCCTGGTTGAGGCCACCTAGGCCTATAACACTACCTGGAAAACTACAACAGGTTTCACGCCCTATGAGCTGGTCTACGGGAAGAAGGTTTTGCTATCCACAGAATTTGAATATAACACATTGAGGTTGGCAACTCAGCTGGACCTAGATCTCATCCATGCACAACAGGAAAGATTACTGCAGTTGAATGGACTAGATGAACAGAGAATGCACGCCCTTATCCACTCAGAGGTGGTCCAAATTCTAAGAAATATATGGCATGACCGGCACCTTAAAGAAAACCAATTTGAGCCAGGGGATTGGGCGTTGTTATATGATTCAAGATATAAGGATTTCAAAGGAAAGCTGAGGAAAAGATTGATGGGACCATATACAATGGAGAAATGCAATGACAATGGTTCAGTCCTTATCAGGACCATTGATGAAGAAGCCATTCCCATGCTCGTCAATGGGCATCAATTGAAAATCTATAGGAAGCCCCTTTCTACGTAGGAGTTCATTGAAACTCTAGATAAATCAGTGTTGGTGGTGGATCCGGGCCCTATCTCCACTCCACCCACACCTTGAGCACCAAAAAAAAAAAAAAAATCCTTGGGTGAAAACCTCTTGGAGGTGCCCAGGGTAGACAGTGAGGGTGAAAACCTCTTGGAGGTGCCCCAGGTGTCTTAGCAAAAAAAAAGAAAAAAGAAAAAAGAAAAATAAACCTAATTTCTATTGAATCATTGCAGGTTGCAGGTTAGGAGGATCACACAAGACAAAGACAGAGGTCAGCACCAGGCTGCAAGCATCCCTCACAATCCATTCCTCCATGACCACTACCCTTTCCTAAGATTTGATCTCATTCGGGCTAAGATTTCACCTTCTACAGGAAGTTCTGTGTCTTCTACAGGAAGATCTTGTAGAACCTACAAACAAGCCAAAATTGATCTCAGAAGAGAATCCGAAGGTTGGGAATCTGCCTATGCAGCCTGTCAACATCCCTGTTTCCACCTATCACCATATGTCGCCTTTTTCCATCTCTGTACACCTCCATTGCACTCATTTTTTTATGTTCCTGCACAGTCACACACAGAAATCCTGTTTTCTTCATACTGCCAGCAAAAACTTTTTAATAACAAATCAAGCAACAGTTTTCCACTCACCATACCCTCTAGCTAGACTCCTCATTAGCTGAGACCCTTGTCAATAGTATAGCCCTACTCATTCTAGCTTGCATTCCAGGAGGAGAAGCAACTACAGGACTTCCTACAGGAATCCTGTAGCAGCTGATCCCTCTGAAAGACATACTTCAGAGACAGGGACAACAAAGTATGGCAGAAGAAGCATGCATGGAGCTCTACCTGAACGTATGAACATCAGCAACAGCTGAGGCCAAGCATGCAGTATGCATGCAACAATAGGAAACGAAGGAATGGGTTCCAAAACCCGAAATCTACATAACATGAATGCGACCACGCAGGTAAGTGCCTAAACTCGTTCTTCAATTACATAAATTATATTTTAAAGCTGCATGACTATGGGAATGGTTCAGATTGAGTGGAATCAGTGGCCAATCAACTGGCCACCCTTGGCTAGTTACACATCCTCGTGGAATCCCAAGAAGCTCTGTTAAATTCAAAACTATCGATTAGATGTGTAGCCAACATGTGTGGAGTCTCCATTCAGGAAGAAATCGTCGGGACTGGTAGTGGTGGTGGTGGATAATGGGAGAGAGGAGGTGATGGCGGTCAGAAACATGCGGAAACATTATGGCTGTGACGTCAGATCAATGGTCCGGTCCAGCCACCTCATCCCCTCACCATGAATCACGCCGCAATTAAAAGACGCTCAGTTGAATCATGCACCACCCTCTGTTCACTCTGCACTCACAATGCTCTTGACTGGAGTACGCGTCCACCGCTTCTCGAATAGTTAACCAGTCGTCCTTCACTAGTTTTTCTGCCTATTTTTGAAAATCTCCCGCCTATCGGGCTCTGTCGGAAGCACAGTTTCATTCTACAGGAACCGGGAGCTTTCTACAGGAAGGATTCTACAGGAAAGGCATAGAACAGCTCTGCAGAAGGGAAGCCCGGAATTTTCGTCGAATCTCAAGCTCCAAATGAGGTAGGCTCGAGAAAACTCCTCTATGCATGATTTGTTTGAGCAAGGTGGTAAATTGAACATGGCAGTAGATTGAAAAAGGAAGTGGAAGTCTGCTTGTGCATTGAAAAAGTGAGAGTCTGCCTGCAAATTTCCCTGAGTCTACACAGTTTCTTTTTCTCTCTGCATTTGCAATCTCCCCATCCTTTTTCAAAATTCTCCTGTAAGAAAGGTACATGTAGCAATACGGGCCAGCCTTTGTGAGTGTGTGAAAGAACGACTGTGCCTATCTATCTATGTGCTGAGAAAAGAACCTGTGCCCCTATACTCTGTCCTGTAATTTTATTTTATTTTATTTTATTTTTCCGTAAACAAACAGTTAACTTTTGGGTGATAGTAGTCTTAAAACAGGAGAATTATTGCTACTTGATATTGTAAGAAAAACACGAGAAATTCCTTCTTGGATTCAGAAAAAACCGGATTCAGCTATCCTCTGTTGCATTGAATTGACTGTTTGTTTTCCTAAGAATTTTCCTTTCTGATTAAAACGAAAAAGAGCACTCAACACCATGCTAGGAGGATTCATAAGGAAAGAACCCTTAGACTCCAGCAAGTTGCACGAGCACCCTGAGGTGGTGGACCTTTTCACTCAGGAAAATTGGATCTCCTTCTTTGACAAAATTCAGGGTTATGATGAGGAAATAACTGAAGAGTTTTTAATGTCCCTGAGACCACATTCAAAGACACATGCCACAGTTAGTTTTAGGGGTTTGACCCTAGAACTTACCCCTAAGCTCATCAGTAGAATCACTAGTCTACCATTGGGGCTCCCTTGGAGCAAAGAGGAGAGGTCATTGGGCCAAATTGCTAAGAAAACATTTTTTCTGCCTGAGGAGCATCCTGTAGAAGACAAAAACGGGGTTAGAAGAACCAGCTTGCCTCCTCTCTGGAGTGAAGTTAGTTATCAAATTATGAAGTACATCACATGTGAAGGGAGGTTTAGCATCATCTATGGATATCATTTCAGGTTGTTGTGTGAATTAAGGCATGGGATTGACTTGCCTCCAGCTAAGAAACTAAGCATCCCATATTTCCTTCTTCAGTCCTTAATTGAATGTGGTACAAAGCTAAATGAAGGGATCCTAGATTAGTCGGCCCATCATGGGCTCATCAAACTGTTAGTGGAGGATGCTTTACACACCTATATTGTCCCCATATCTTGGGAAACCTTTAGAAATATGTCCAGGGAGGATAACATTAGAACTTTGGTTGAGAACATCACCCCATCCAGCAGTGAGGAGGGGGAGAAAACTGAAGAAATTGAGAAGAACAATGATGAGGGAGCACAGGATGTTCAAGCAAAGGGCAAAACAGAGGAAGCACAGGAAGAATAGAAAGAAATTGGCAAGACTGCTGAGCCTAAAACAAAGGAAGAAACAACAGCAAAAACACCAAGGGAAAAGAGGATGCAGAGTAGAAAGGAAAAGGCTGAGAAAGCCCAAATGAAGGCTGCCACAGCCAAAGTAGGCACCCAGAAAGAAAAGGGAAAGACACATCCTGAGATATCAACAATACAGACAGAAATAGTGGACACATAGGTTTCTACAGGAAGTGAGGGAAAAGCACAGCAGGAAGAGAAATCCCCTTAGATGATGGCAAGGGAGGCAGTAGTTGTGCTTGCTGTGCTAAGCACCCCAGCAAAGCAAAAAGGAAAGAGAAAAAGGACTTCCATGTACTTCAAAGCCAGAAAAAGCACAAGGATCAAAGTAGGCAAACCTCAGCCACCATCCAGGGAACCGATTGTCATTGAGGACTCACCCACTAAATAGAAGGAAGAGTCTCCTTCCAAGATATCCATCACCTATGAAAGAGGAAGCCCAAAAACCTCTACAGGGAAAGAGAAAATTAAGTCGATGGACTCAAAGGAAGTTCTACAGGAAGTTGCAATATCTCTACAGGAAACTCTAGCCAAGTTAAAAGAGACTGAGAAATTGGAGGAGAAAGTAGGTAAACAATCACAAGGGGAGAGAAAAACTGAAGAAATACCTGAACCTACCCCTCAACTTGATTTGGGCTCATATTACAATCTATTAGAGGGTGGCAAAATCAGCCCACATAAATTTTTTGTACCATTATTTTTCGAATTAGAGAAAGAGAGGATCAAAACACACACATGGATGAAAATCGCCAAATCTAAGGGAATTGAGGACATAGGCCACATGGAGGAGAAGTTAAAAGAATTAAGAGGAGAATTGGCCATGGTAAGACATGTAGAAAGCTGCAAAAGAGCCAAGCTACAAGAGGAGAATGAGCTGCTGAAAAAACAGTTGCAGCTACAGGAAGTCCACAAGGAAGATAGGCTATCCATTTTGGGAGGGCAACAACAGAAAGAAGGACCTCCAACAGACAAGGACACAACTAAGACACAACAGAAAGAGGAAGAGCTACAAGCTAATGTCAAAATGCTAACAAAACTGCTGCAAGAATAGGAATCTCAGGCAGCAAAAGAAATACAAGGTTTGAAATAGCAGTTGCAAGAGAAAGAGGCCCAATTGGCCTGCATGGCCAGTTGGGAAATAGAAGCCTTACAATGCAGGAAACCTGCCAAATCTTATGCATTATACCTTAAAGACCAATGGTTGCAGTTTCATATTAACACACTGGCCCAAAGGGACACTACTCCATTTCAGAATTGCAATCAGTTCATGTATTTGTGCAACAACAGCTCAGCTGAAGATAAGGCCAAGGTAGCAGAATTTTATTTACACAACTTGGCGCTTCCAAACATGAATCTATGGGATCCCAATACTACATTGGGAGATGTAAAACTCATGGCCATGGCTTCTTGGTTAAGCCATGAGGAAAAGAGGGCAACAGAAATTCGGAAAGTTATGGACGTGGAGCTAAGTGAGCCACTCATGATCAGCGCGAAGCCAAAAGATCCCTCAGCTTTAGTATATGCCCATCAGCACCTTGCCAACAACCCTCAGGCTCTTCCAAACTACATTGAAAGGCAAGCTCAGGCCATTGCTCACTTTGAGGACATGGAAAGACTGTTGGGTGATAACTGCATCCATGCTTGCACAAGGAGGTGGAACACCTTGTCCCACAGTCTGAAAATAAGAGAATACCACTCCCCAACAAGGATGAGGGAGGCTTTGGCAAGAGTGCCACTTTATAAACAGTCAGTGCAAAATCTGAAGGCCAATTGGATTGGCCTAAAGTTCAGTCCTCCATTGCTTTTGGGACTACTGGAAGGGGTCAAAGAAGAAGAAGAACACAGGCAATGGGAGGAAGTAGAGAGAAAGGCAGGGTTTCATGACCGAGAAGAGGACATCACCTCGGAAGCCTAGGATGTTAGAGAGGCAGTCAAAGAAATCAAAGATGATGAGCTGGAAAAGTTTTTCAGAGGATGAGCAACACATTCAGCAGGGGGGTGATGATGAGCCCCAAAAATGGGTAACTTTATGGGCTCATTTTGCCTATTATTCTTGATTAATCCACCATTCTTCATAGTTTTATGCATGCTTTTGAATATATTTATGTTAATTGATGAATGAGAATAGTCACTTGACCACAAAAGTCTAATATGTGTTTATTGTAGACTTTTGGACATATTTTGGACCAAGGTCAAGCATTTATGAGCAAGTTGACAGCGAAATACGAAGGAACAGGTTGAGGATTTGTATGAAGGGTGTCTCCTACACTAAATGACCCCTTCCTCAAGTTCTCCACCATCAGCTCAGAGTTCAACAACCCACCAAAGATGATTTCAAGAGGTAGCCGAGCAGATTTTGTGAAGTGGTTGATTAACTGCAGTTTTGAGCAGCCAAGCCCCTAAAGTTAAGGAGGGTTGTTGGGAGTCCTCGTGGTGCATAAGTAGGAAGGCTTCAAGCCTTGGTAGTTTCACTATTGAACAGTTGTTTTTCTCACTTTAGTGCAGCTCTGCCTTTCAGCTCATTTTCGAGCTCTTGCTGTAAATAGTTTTGTGACATGATTATTTTTTGAGTAATGGAGATAAATTTCACTTTGCACCAGCTTTGAGCTTTCTTAGGAGGCTGTAGCTCTTGGGGTTGGGCCCAACCCAAGTTCTAGTACCTCCTTTGTGTACTTTTATGTGTTTTCCTTGCATTCATAGAGTAATTTATGCTATTTAGGTTAAGATCTTGCTTTGTTACTTAGGTTGTTTTTGACGATTAAAATAACTTTTCTTGCTTCAGGTTGATTTGACAGTTTGGTAACAGAAAAGATCTACAAAAATTCCATCAAGCAATCCTTGATCTCATCTCTCCCTTCTTGGGACCATGAGCTGAGACCAAGGCATACTTGCTGCCACAAAAACATTGTTTTTGCCTTTCCATGCAATTGCTAGCGTTAGATTTTTAGTTGGAAAAGTTGATACCATTTGTACTTGCATGTTTAGATCTATTCTTGCTTAGTTTCCATAGTTATCTTGCATGATTTCTTGTCTATAAACTTATATTCATCATGTTTCTGGTTGTTAGGTCAAATTAGGTCAAAGTAGATAGATCATTGGTTTTTCTAATCTTTGTTCGATCAGTCTTGGAAAAAAGTGTGCAGAGTATCTGTAATCCATTCCTACCTGCCCTTCCTCCATCATCCAACCTGTTCCAGCCCCTAATACAAGATTCCTAGCCTCCATTCGCTACACCTTTCTGATTTTGCCCTAATTCATATATTTTTGTGCAACATTGCTGTCTCCATCCTTGAGCAAATCCAACTATCTCCATCACTTCTGAGCTTCACTTACCAAGTCCCATACCTTTTAACAGCTTTATCCACCCTTCATCCCACTTCCCTACCATCTTTTCTCCATCAATCCTCTAAAATCCTCTTTCGGCTGTTCCTGTAGGACTTCCTGTAGAACCCCTATAGACTTCCTGTAGAAGTTCATGTGAGCAGTTTTTCAAGATCTGATCGCTGTGAAATTCTCTAGAAGGGTTTTAGGGACCCCTTAGGTCCTCTTATCACCATCCCAACCTATTGCAAGCATCCACTCCATTCCCTTTCGCCAATCAATCTCTGCATGGTCAAAAACAGTTAAAGCACATGCATAATAATTCTGCAAGAGTACTCAAAAATATAAAAAGATGGTTTTTTTTTTTTTAATTTTACTTCAGAAGTAGCTTAGTCACATGCATTTTTCCTTTCTAAGAGTCAATGGCATCCATTTCAATAGCTTTCATCTCTTTTCTTGCACGAGTAGGGTTAGTCGGTAAAACTAGGGTTTGCTAGGGTTTGCATTTCCTTTCAGCTTTCAGCTTCTTTTTGCAAGTAGATTAGCCTCCTTCGAGTTAGCTTTCATCCATCACAGTTAAAAGCTTCTTCTAAGAAATCATAGAAGTTGGCTTAAGCTCCTAGTGAACTTGTGTTAGCTGATCAAGTGGCAGCCTGCAGTAAGAGCTAGTACTTGTGCATATAGCACCGTTGCTTCCAAGTTTGTTACGAACTACTGGGTTGATAAAAGTAAAGAAGGGAGTCCCAGGAGTTGCAGCATCATTGCTGCAATACTGGAGCCCACCATATTTTTGGCGTCATTGCCGGGGAAGTGTCATAGTATTTGTGATTGCTGCTTTTCTTCTATTTTCTACTGCAACCTTCTGCTAAGTAGTTTATTTCAGTAAACATAGATTAGACATTTCCCACTTTCATAGATTAGAATTTCAATTCTGTAATTTCAATTCAGCAAGCGTAGATTAGCATTTCATTTCTACACTTTCAATTCTGCAAGTGTAGCCTAGCATTTCATTTCTGCAATTTCAATTCAGCAAGCGTAGATTAACATTTCATTTCTGCAATTTCAACTCTACAAGCATAGCCTAGCATTTCATTTCTGCATTTTCATTTCAGCAAGATAGATTTTCGTTAGTTGTAGTTCAATCTATTTTAGTTTTTGCAGGTATAAGCAGAAAAAAAAGCAAAAAAGCAACCAAAAAGATTTCCTTTCATGCCTCGTAGGAACAGAGACAATTCAGGAAAATTCTTACCCAACACCCCCACCACATCACTGAGTCACCCTTCTCTCTTCTTCGGTGGCAGTGATCTAGAAGAACCTATAGGTGAACCTCTAGAGATATACAATGACCCTATAATAGAAGAAGAGCAAGAAAACATTCCTCCTGAGACCATGGCGGAACATAGAAACGGTATAGGAAATGAGGAGAGAATAGAAGGTGCCTTTCCCATCCGAGAGACCAATGGGGACACAAAAATGAAAAACATCAGTCCCTCGGCCTTACCTCACTTCCATGGATTGACCACTGAAGACCCTAATACCTTCTTGTTTGAGTTTTCTGTCCTTTGTCAAACTTATGCTATGAAGAAGACGAGCAAAAGTTGAAACTCTTTCCCTCTACCCTCAAGGATGTAGCACTACGCTGGTTCATGGGATTACTTGGAAACAGTATCACAACTTGGGCTTAGATGCATCAAGCCTTTAACAACAAATACCGGGATTACTGTATGTCAAAGGAAACGAAGGGAGAAATCTTTTGGATGACCATGGGAAGTGATGAATCCTTAGAAGACTATGAAGAAAGGTTCCAACTCAGTTATAAAAGGGCTAGGTGCACGCTTGACCTCAAATCTCTGAAGCTGGTCCTGCTCCGAGGAATCCCTGAAGACCTTCTAGATACCCTCCATTTGCTGGCTGGAGGAGACATCTACCAACTACCTTATGATGACATAAAGATTGTGTTTAGAAACCATTCTAGGGCAGCCCGGAAAAGAGGTAGGGGGAATCAACTTTCAGCCAGTGCCACCTTCTCCAAACATGAGTTTACAAATCAGATGGAAGACCTTAAAAGTGAGATGAGACAGACCATTGCCATGCAACTAGATAATTTTCGAATCCAACAGAAGAAAGAGGAAGCTGAGAAGGCTTTGGCCATCTTTTGTCCTAGATGTACAAGGAAGCATCCTCGGAATGAGTGTCCATTGCACTCAGTAGAGGTATGTTTCGTTTGTGAGGAAGACCACCCTACAAACCAATGCCCAACCTTACCCGGACTTAAAGCTATGTACCAAGGGGCTGAAGGAGCCACTAAACCACTCTACTTTCTAAACCAAAGGAGGCCACATGGATCCAGACCTTACCAGCAGGGGATGCAAGGTACATCCCAAGCTTATTACAACCCCAACCAATCCACTCACATACCTTCTTGGGGTCCCCCTTCTCATCCTTCCTGGTCCGCACCCCCTCCTTGGTCGTATCCATCTTAATACCATACTCAACTTGCTGCTCATTCATTTCATTCTCATGTTCAGCCACAACCTCAGTGGAATGCACCTCAACAGGGTTGGAGAACCCAATACAACTCTCCTCCCGCTATTTTTCCTCCACCACCTGCTCAACCACAACCATTAACTCCTGCTCCTCTAAGACAACCCCAGATGCCTGCTCAACCGAACCCGAACCCTAATAATAGACATGCCCAGTAGGTATATACTCGAGAGACGTGTTGTTGGGAAAAGTATCTACTCAGAACGCCCCTATCCCACTCTAAGGTGTGACAATGCCTTAGCAACAAACAAGGAAAACTATTTTCGTATTCTTCTTTATGAAATGTAAACGAAGAGGAAGGATGAACTAAACTGTGTCTTGCGCTAGTTTGTTGATCCAATCGCTCTCCTCTTTGACAGCTTCCAGCTACCTTCTCCCTTACTTGCCCAGCTTCACCAAGTTCCTGCAAGATCACAGAAGAGGAAAACTACACAAAGACATAGATTTACATTCATAAATAGCTTAGGATCAGATTTAAGCTAAACATGAAAATATAACAAAACATCATTGATACACAAGCATGTAGGAGAAACTCAAATAGTTTTATTGATATAACAAGAAGATCCAAGAGGAGATACAACCAAGTGAGTCCCGATCCAGCATCAACCTCCCAGCAAAGGAATCCCTTCCTCACCTCCAACAAAGCATAAATCACCCAATGCACTAACCTCAATCTCAAAACCAACAGCAATTCTCTGCAAAGTACAAAATTCCAGCCTCTGGATCTCTGGGATGAGGGATCCATATATAGATGTGAATAGAGAGGATGAGTCAGCTTATGTTTTGACTTGTGGCTTCTCTCTGTCAGTTCTTGCTTCCACTTGGAGGCTGAGAGCCTCTTACTCATCCTTGGTCGAACTCAGTGAGGCAAGTGTCATTGAGGAAGATTCTGGAAGCTTCCATTGTCTGTCCACCTCACGGAATGACACTGCCATTTGGCATTTCTCGCTCAGCGCACCCTGGTAGTGCATTTAGGTGCATTGCAACGCACCTAGCTAGTGTACTGGGGTGCTATGCAATGCAGGTAGCTAGTGGAGCAGTTGAAATGATCCTGATTTGACTGATTCTGAGCAGTTTCTGGTGGAGAACTTCTGGGAGAAGCTGTAATTGGTTCACCTTGTTCCTCTAGGGGTAGGAACAACACTTTTAGGGACTTTGGATCCCTTGGATTATGGACATTTCATGCTTAGAGCTGTAAGGCACAAAAATGTCTATAACAGTTGCCCCCTAAAGTATGAGGCCGTTTATCGGGTGAAATGCTTTATTAGAAGGATCCGAAGTTCTTTCAATGTTGGGAGGAGACCTGTAATAAGATACAATACAATACATTATTTTCATACTGTTTTCATGATCTAGCTGAGGCGGGCATTCCCATGCTCAGCTTTATAAATTCATTTTTATGTACACAGGACAGACAATCGTCTGATGGTAGACTGATGATTTTGATGAAGTCATCATCCTTTTGGTAGGATGATTATCTGTGCTGCAATGCTGTACATGTCAATGTCTTTATTTTTCCTGAATATATATCGCAGCCCGGATGGATGAAACTAGATCCGGGGTCTTCAATCTCGTCCGATCTTCACTCGAATTACAAGTTGATCCATGTGAGAAATGTTTTGAAGTCGAACATGGAAAGACATCGCTTGATTACCAGTCGATGATGTAAACTGTTAACAAGCGCGAGAGGAATCACCGATAAGGATGATGACCCTCAAGGTACTGCAGTACAATTCACGTGGTGTGAATAAAGGACTTGGCGTCGAACACCACGCAAAATCTTTCGGTCGAAGGTCATTGATGTATACCTGTCGCCGGAAGTGAGAAACTTGCCATTGAGGCATGCAAGCTTCAAAGTACTGAACGGGGTGTTCCTAGATCAACTTCTTGGATAATGAGGCTGATGTCGACAAGAAGCGATCTGTCACAGGAGGGCCTTAATGAATCCCACATCAATGACACAGAACGGAGAAAATGATTTTGATGGAGGTGAAAACGATCTGATGATATATGGTTCAGGGTGGCGGTCATGAAAGAATGAAATATAATGTATGGTAGTGGATGGGACACGGGTGACTTCTCTGGATGACTTCTCTTGAACATGTCGGCGACACTTATGTGATGGATCGGTAGCATTTACCCCAATGTGTATGGTATGGCGAGACCATGGTGATGTGACTGGTGAATGAAACAACCCAACCCGACTCAGGCACGGAGTGGAAGTGTCATGTTCAAGAGCGACTTGCTACAAATAAAGATTCTTTGAGTTTCTTCCCAATTTTTCCCCAGTCATTGCTGACCAGTACCTCTTTATTTTTGTCAAGCTTGAGGAGGATAACATATGCTTGTTCTATAATTTTCCCTTCGGGCAAACCCATCGCTATGTTTTAACGAGCCTAGCGATAGTGAAACTCATTCTCTTCTAAAGACAAGTTTGTCGCTATTAATGTTTTTTAACGAGTCTGACGACAAAGATAACTCGGTCCTTTTCATTTTTAGAGAGTCTGAAAAGGTACATAAAGTTAACTCCGGAATTCCTTTTTCGTCATCTAATCCCTTAAGTCTGAAAAAGTATAAAACAATACAGAAGGGATGAATTTTCGATAGTTTTAACGAGCCGAACAAAACAAGCGCTCGATCTTTTTGTGCAATAATCCCTTAGGTCCAAAAAGATTAAAATCTAGAGGAGGGATAGCACTTCCGGTCGCTTTAACGAGCTGGAAGGCCAAAACTCACAATATTTTCATGTTTTACGAGTCAAATGAAAAGAGCTTAAAGAAGACTCATCTTTTGAGGAACGAGTGATAAAAAGGGTAGCATCTGATTCCAGGTAAGGGTTGGAATTTTCCAAGCATGGCAGTGTCACAAGGATGGCTAGTGAAATCACTCTTCGCAGCTGTTCCTCAAAATGGGTAAACAATCAAATGGAGGTGAATGATCGGCCAATGGAAAAGTGAAGGTGACGGTGCAAACACGACCAAGGCTTTAATGGCTGATAATGTTACATTCACGGTGGTTATTTGCCGGAGGATAGTTCATTTTTTAACGAGCTTAAACGCGGATTGAAACACTTGCTCGGTCTTATGTTTATTTTTTAACGAGCATGAACTATGTGCTAAAACTGCTCGATAATCCAGTCATATGATAAGAATGTCTCATATAAAACGGCAACATTTAGATTTTTGCCCCACATCCTTTCTTTATGCAAGTTAGGAAATGACTAATCCTACGAGTTTAAAGGGTTAGCCTACGGGTTTAAAGGGAGGACCTAAAAATTTAAAAAATAAATAGTCGCCCCTTGCTTGCACTCCAAAAGGTTTGCATGCCCCCAGGTATAAAATACGATTTCAAGGTTACCCCTCAATTTGCAGACAAAACATTTGTTCTATCAGGAAAGGCCTACCTCTTTCAGGTTACCAAGGATTGTCTCATTCGTGTTACAAATGAAACACTTCCTCGGCGATGTCTACCGAAATAAAAAAAGGTGAGTAGAGACGAGCTCCACTCACATAACTTTGACAAGAGAATCTTTTTCTAGAATAACCCCTCTTCCACTGACGGACGGGGTACAGACTAGTCATATTCTCCCGCGGAAACCTACCCTATACCTGAAGTTTTCCTGCCGAAGCAGACCAGGACGCATGCCCCCTGGGTTCCAGTCATATCCCTCCGAATCACTCGCGCTCATCAGGAGGACGGACCGTGGGTTGAGACATTTCTTGCGTGAACAGACCATTTAGGGATGGTATATGACTATTTGCGATGCATGATCCGGGAAATGAAAGCTGGTCCACGAGCTTGACCACTCTTCCTTCGTGCGGAAAACACATTACTCTAAAGAGTGAGGAGACGATGGCTCCCATGCAATAAATATAGTCTCGTCCAAGGAGTAGGTTATAATCCAAGGGTCCTTGAACGACCATTACGTTCATTTGAACGGTCTTCCCTTTCAATGTTATGGGCACATTGGGGAGGATCCCTAAAGGTCGACTGGTTCCTTTATCAAAGCCTGTCATATTTCTCATTTCAGGCAAAAGCGATGGCAAACCAAGCGCTTTCCAAGTAGTAGAGGAAAGGATACTCACAGAAGCCCCCTCATCTATGATGGTGCCAACCATGACCATTCTATATATTTGGACGATAATTCTGAATGGTATGCTTGCTGGTAAACGGGGTCTGATTAGTTGATTCCAGTCGAAGGAGACAACTAGGTTTCTTGGAGGTGGGACCGAGTAGACGGCCGGGTACGGCTCTGACAAACTTCCTTCCTGCGGTAAAGGAATGCGTAGGTTTCCCCCGTGTTCGTCGGAGTCTGTGTTGATGAAGAGAATTTGGACGGTGTCATCCTTGTTCTCTCCAATGACTGTGTCATTCGAAGATAAAACCTCTGAAGGCAAGACCGGGTCAACTTCCGCCTCGACCTTTTGACTTTCGTCGGGTATGGATTCAGCTGGTTCATCTTCAATGACAGGCGCTTCAGCTGACCACTTGAGTGGGCCAGCTGGATTCTCAACTAACGAAGGACTCGGCAAGAGTCTTTCATATCTAGGAGGAAGTCGTAACGGTGAAACCGGACGATCATCCAAAACTCTTTTAGCTTCGTCTAAGAAGGGACAACGGTGGATGGCGTGATCACCTTCGCACAGTTTACAGGGAGATCTAGCTCTCCCTTTTTGTCCTGGGACTTCACTTTCGCTAGTTGACGATGTGCTTTCAACATGGCAATCAGAGGTTGACGACACCGGACTGTGCAAACGGGGAGACCAGTCCCTTAGTATCCGAGGGATGCAAGGACAATCTCTGTGAAAGTGGTCTCCCTTGCAAATGACACATGGCGATTTAGGCCTGGTCAGTGCAGTGTGTGGATTTTCGTTAGACGACACTCGTTTGTCCCCATTCGCTTTTGGCTCCTTCTTCTTCTTCTCTTTCTTCTTCTTTTGAACTTGACTTTTCGCTTTGCCAGCCCCATCAAGCGAAGAGGAAGGAGGAGAGGAGGAATTAGAGGAAGTAGAAGGTTGGTGGGTAACTCTGGACTGGTCTAACTGCTGATTCGATTGTTCAGGAATAGTGGTGTTCTGAACGACATTGGTTGAGAAGAGCCAGACTGGCAAGCCAATTTTCAGTCCTGGAAGCGACAATGTGGCCATATGGGGTGCACCAACATCTCCCCAAGAGGAGAAGGGACTAGGATTTCCACCAAGGGGAATTCCTTGGTTGGTAGACTCCATTTTCTCAACCTAAGATCAACGTAGGAAAAGGGTATGAATATTCCGATTAAAATAAATTTTACGACGCTTGGACACAACTTGTTTTTTCAATTTTAAAGAGTCGAGAAAAAACAAAAGATGACTCTAGTCTCCTTCGATTTTTAATGAGCCTGAAGTGACAAGTGCTCAGATGGAACTTTTCCGTTAAGGAGTCTGAAAAGGAACGAAAGGGACTGCTCTGGAGATCTAGGTAGAGGGTGTGCCAAACCAATCACAAAACTGCGGAATACGCTTTACGGTACGACAGTCAATCTTCCCGAATGTTGTGTTCGGTGCATTGCGATCAGTAGGGCGGCCGACATGGCTTCCTATGGATAAAAGGTTTTAAGCCTATAGGGGTCTTCCAATATATACTCGACGGTACGTGGGAGCACAATCCGTACTGGCACTTATCTTCTCACAGTGGAGGAATTACCCAACCATCAGTGAGGACAACAGTTACCAGGCTTTACGACGCCGGAACACGTCTCTAGCCTAGACCTCTATGTTGCGCGTTAAGTTCCAATGCATTGTTAGATTCATTCAATTCTATTTTAAGTTGATCTTTCTTAGAAGTTTGCCTTTTTGGATCACCACGAGATGTAGATGTAATTCCTAAATGCAATCTAAAGATGATAAGCAAGCTTTTATCTCTTTTCAACAATGAAAATCCTAGCTACAAGGGAAAAAGAAAGACACAATCTTTTCTCAAAGAGAAAAGAGCACACTGTAGATGCACTTTTCCTAAATCAAGCCATACAAACTATCAATATGCAAATGCACATATGCATGTATTTGTTTTCACTTTCTTAATATTGATGCCTAAAAAGAAAGTTGATGTACAAATCTGAATTTGCTTTCAAGTGAAGAACACAAACAAGCTTCTTTTCGAAATCAAAAGGTAGAGAAGATTACGACACTTTATGATTTTGAAATAAACACTCGTTTAGACACTAGAAAGAGACAAATTCAAACCAAAGGTAAAAGTAAAAGCATAATCGACTGTCAACAGTAAATAAACTTTCTCCTAAGATCAAAATCGACACTTACGACAGATCTAAATCCAAGGACGACAGTATGACTATTTTACTCTTTCAATGGAAAACTGTAAATGATGTAACAAACACACAAAGAACATCTACAGTCTTTTTGTACAAAGGAGGCGGAATTAAGGCAGAGAAAAGGGGTTTTCAGATAGGTACACACACTGATAACAGGCTGCAAAAATCAGAGACAAAACTAGACAAAATGAAACAAAGAACCTCAGCTGCACAGGGCAAAGGCTGATCGGCACACCTGTTGCACAGAGAAACTGAATTGCAGCGCAGGTAGCCCTCTCGGGACCTGCGTTGAAATGCAGAATCTCTTCACAGAGCCTGCGTTGGGGCATAAACGAGACTTCTATCCGGGTTCTGGGTCACGGTTTGCAGTTTAATCTATGGTTTTTGGCCGAGTAAAAGCAATCAGTAAGGTACAATTAGAAGGATGATTTAAAGGAGGACTAAGAGCTATCACAAAGGGTAATTAGAGCATTTGTGGACCAGCTGTTCAAATCATAAACAAATCCAGTGAGTGGATTGAAGTAGCAGCTACTTTGCATTTGATAATGGCAAATACAGTTCGATTGCTACTTCGGTGTTTATGAAACAAACAACAAGAGAAACACAAACAAACTAACTAGACACGTTCCCCAGCGGAGTCGCCATTTTGTTATTGGGAAAAGTATCTACTCAAAATGCCCCTATCCCACTCTAAGGTGTGACAGTGCCTTAGCAACAAACAAGGAAAACTACTTTCGTATTCTTCTTTATGAAATGTAAACGAAGAGGAAGGATGAACTAACCTGTGTCTTGCGCTAGTTTGTTGATCCAATCGCTCTCCTCTTTGACAGCTTCCAGCTACCTGCTCCCTTACTTACCCAGCTTCACCAAGTTCCTGCAAGATCACAGAAGAGGAAAACTACACAAAGACATAGATTTACATTCATAAATAGCTTAGGATCAGATTTAAGCTAAACATGCAAATATAACAAAACATCATTGATACACAAGCATGTAGGAGAAACTCAAATAGTTTTATTGATATAACAAGAAGATCCAGGAGGAAATACAACCAAGTGAGTCCCGATCCAGCATCAACCTCCCAGCAAAGGAATCCATTCCTCACCTCCAACAAAGCATAAATCACCCAATGCACTAACCTCAATCTCAAAACCAACAACAATTCTCTGCAAAGTACAAAATTCCAGCCTCTGGATCTCTGGGATGAGGGATCCATATATAGATGTGAGAAGAGAGGATGAGTCAGCTTATGTTTTGACTTGTGGCTTCTCTCTGTCAGTTCTTGCTTCCACTTGGAGGCTGAGAGCCTCTTACTCATCCTTGGTCGAACTCAGTGAGGCAAGTGTCATTGAGGAAGATTCTGGAAGCTTCCATTGTCTGTCCACCTCACGGAATGACACTGCCATTTGGCATTTCTTGCTCAGCGCACCCTGGTAGTGCATTTAGGTGTGTTGCAACGCACCTAGCTAGTGTACTGGGGTGCTATGCAACGCAGGTAGCTAGTGGAGCAGCTGAAATGATCCTGATTTGACTGATTCTGAGTAGTTTCTGGTGGAGAACTTCTGGGAGAAGTTGTAATTGGTTGACCTTGTTCCTCTAGGGGTAGGAACAACACTTTTAGGGACTTTGGATCCCTTGGATTATGGACATTTCATGCTTAGAGCTATAAGGCACAAAAATGTCTATAACAAGACGAAATTCCCTACCTATTCTGTGGAGATTCAGGAGATCAACCTACGATCTGGGAAGGTCCTCCCAGATGGATAACCTCCTCCTAAATAGGATGAGGAAGAGAACTAGGAAAGTGAACCCAAAGCCATTCCACCCTTTCCTGAGAGACTAACTGGAACCACGCAACCAAACCCAGAAGAGACTGAACTTCTGGGCGAGCTTAAACAGTTGTGTGTAAAAATACCACTTCTCCAAGCCATAAAAGATGTACCAATCTACAACATATTGATAAAAGAGAAATGTTTTAGGCACCCAGGCAGGCGCAAGAGAGATGCCCCAACTATCAATGTCATAGGACAACTGTCCGACCTGATGTTGGGACAAGTAATCTGTCCAAAATATCTGGACCCTGGGAGTCCTGTAGTCGATGTCCACATCAATGGCACCATAGTCCCACACACCTTGATCGATCTAGGGGCTTCCATTAATGTGATGAACAGGGACACCATGCTCAAACTCAACCTTCAAAGTTCCCTAAGAAAGACCTCGACAGTACTGCAGTTAGCAGACCGCTCCACCGTGCCCCCGAAGGGATTGTGGAAGATGTCATGGTCTCCATTGATTATTAAGAGTACCCTGTGGACTTCTTGGTCCTTCAGCCAAAGGAAAAACTCATTGGATACCCCCTCATTTTGGGAAGGCCTTGGTTAGCTAGTTCAGATGCTTACATCATTTGTCGAGCTGGGAGCATGACCATTAAGTATGAGCCTATGTCCAAACAACTAGTCCTATATCCTCCTACCCAACCTCTGCTAGAACATGACTTACCTCTCTGGTTGGAGGAGGAAGATGAGGACGAAGTCTACTATGCATCGTTGTGCATAGTGGAAGCCACCAGGGGAGGTCCTCAAACCGAGGATGACCTTATTGAAAATCTGATTCAAAATCCACCTCCCAGTGTGCTACCATTAGAAGAGTTGGTAGGAGACACCCAAGCCAGTGCTTTAGTGGATCTCTGTGTGACTGATCCGACCTCTCTTGGAGTTAAGAATGTGGAATTTGGTCCCGAGAGAACCTTGAAGATCAACTCATCTCTATCCCCCTCTTAGGAGAAAGAGCTATGTAGCTTATTGAACAACCGTTTGGATGCTTTTGCTTGGAGCTATAAGGAGATGAAAGGAGTCCATCCTTTAGTCTGTACCCATCACATTTACATTAAAGAGGATTGTAAACCAGTCAGGCATCCTCATAGGAGGATGAATCCAACCCTCAAGGACATTGTCAAAGAAGAACTACAAAAGTTATTAGATGCAGGATTCATCTACCCCATCTCTGATAGCGAGTGGGTTTCTCATTTGGTGCTTGTGCCCAAGAAGAACGGGAAGTGGAGAATCTGTGTAGATTATCGAGAACTTAACAAAGCCACCAAGAAGGACCATTTCCCTTTTCCTTTCATAGATCAAGTTTTAGACAACCTAGCAGGGAAGAAGTTCTTTTCCTTCCTAGATGGGTTTAGCGGGTATAATCAAACCCAAATCATCCCGGAAGACCAAGATAAGACCACTTTCACTTGTCCATGGGGTGCCTTTGCCTACCGGATCCTTCCCTTTGGGTTATGAAAAGCTTCTGCCACTTTCTAGAGAGTAGTACTGAGCATATTTGTTGAGCTGGTTCATGATTCGGTGGAAATCTATATGGATGAATTTACTCCTTATGGGTCCAACTTCCAAGAAGCATTGACTAACCTGGGAAAAGTTTTAACCAAGTGTATTGAAATGAACCTGTCCCTCAGTCCTGAGAAATGTGAATTCCTGATGACTAAAGGGACCGTGCTAGGTCATACAATTTCTCAGTAAGGATTACAGGTGGATCCCAACAAGATTGCTATCATCCAAAGGGTTCCACCTACTCAAAAGGTAAGAGATGTTCGGAGTTTTCTAGGCTTAGCAGGATATTATAGAAGATTCATTAAATATTTCAGTAAGCTAGCCTCTCCATTGTTTGGTATTTTGGGGAAAGATGTTGAGTTTATATGGACTGACGACTGTTAAGAGGATCTGAATGTGTTGAAAGATAAGCTGGTAATTGCCCCAATCTTGAGAGGTCCAAACTGGGCCCTACCTTTCCACATTCACACAGATGCCTCGAATAAAGCCATAGGAGCAACCTTAGGACAAGTCGAAGAAAATCTACCATATGCCATATATTTTGTCAGTAAAAACCTGTACAAGGCAGAGTTAAACTATATTGTAACCGAGAAAGAGCTCCTAGCTATAGTTCATTTCCTAAATAAGTTCAGACACTACATCACTGGTTATCAAACATTCGTACACATTGATCATGCTGCAATTAGGTATCTGATGAATAAACCTGATGTAAATGCTCGTATCATTAGATGGTTACTTATATTGCAACAATTTGATTTGACCATTGTTGATAAGCCAGGTAAGGAAAATGTTGTTGTTGATTTTCTATCTAGACTAGATTTGTCTGTAGGTGAAGAAGGGATGGTGGACAATCAAATTCTAGATGAACACCTGTTTGCTATTTCAGTATTCTCTCTATGGTTTGCTAATATAGCAAATTACTTGGTTCAACACAGTGCCCACCACACCTATCCTCAAAAGAGAAGAGCAAGATTGTGAGGAAAAGCGCCCCATTCACTTGGATTGGGGACAACCTGTTTAAACTTGGCTCGGATCATATTTCGAGGTGTTGTGTCATGGAGGAGGAAGTTTTTGACATCCTCCTAACCTGTCATGATGGGCCCTGTGGAGGCCACTTTGCAGCAAAAAGAACCGCTTTCAAAATTCTACAGGCATGCTACTATTGGCCCACTCTTCATCAAGATGTCAGGAGATACATCAGCCAGTGTGACCGATGTCAAAGGATGGGGAAACCGACTCCGAGGGATGAGATGCCCCTCCAACCTCAAGTGACTTTCGAGCCATTTGAGAAGTGGGGCATGGACTTTGTGGGTCCTATCAACCCTCCTTCAAACTAGAGGTCTTACATCATTGTGTGCACAGATTACCTGACAAAGTGGGTAGAAACAAGGGAAATCAAAGCAGCGACAGAAGAAAGGTAGCTGAGTTTTTGAGGGAAAATATCTTCTACAAGTTTGGCTACCCAAGAGAATTAGTGACAGATCAAGGAAGTCAGTTTACCTCTAACCTGATTGAAGACCTGCTCGCTCATCACAAGATTAAGCACAAAACTTCCACCCCTTATCACCCGCAAGCAAATGGACAGGTGGAAGTCACTAACAGATCTTTGGAAGAGATTTTGACTAAGGTAGTGAGCAGCAGCAGAAAAGATTGGGCAGATCGCCTGGTTGAGGCCACCTAGGCCTATAACACTACTTGGGAAACTACAACAGGTTTCACACCCTATGAGATGGTCTACGGGAAGAAGGCTTTGTTGTCCATAGAATTTGAATATAACACATTGAGCTTGGCAGCTTAGCTGGACCTAGATCTCATCCATGCACAAGAGGAAAGATTACTGCAGCTGAATAGACTATATGAACAAAGAATGCAGGCCCTTCTCCACTCAAAGGTGGTCCAACTTCAAAGAAGGATATGGCATGACCGGCACCTTAAAGAAAAGAAATTTGAGCCAGGGGATTGGGCGCTATTATATGATTCAAGATACAAGGATTTCAAAGGAAAGCTGAGGACAAGATGGTTGGGACCTTATACAGTGGAGAAATGCGACGACAATGGTTTAGTCCTTATCAGGACCATTGATGAAGAAGCTATCCCCATTCTCGTCAATGGGCATCGATTGAAAATCTACAGGAAGCCCCTTTCTAAGCAGGAGTTCATCGAAACTTTGGATAAATCAGTGTTGGTGGTGGAGCCGGCCCCTGTCTCCACTCCATCCACACCTTGAGAACCAAAAAAAAAAAAAAAACAGAAAAAGGAAAAAGAATAAAAGATCCTTGGGTGAAAACCTCTTGGAGGCACCCAGGGCAGACAGTGAGGGTGAAAACCTCCTGGAGGCGGCTCAGCTGCAAGCATCCCTCACAATCCATTCCTCCAAGACCACTACCCTTTCCTAAGATTTGATCTCATTCAGGCTAAGATTTCACCTTCTAAAGGAAGTTCTGTGTCTTTTACAGGAAGTTCTGTGTCTTCTACAAGAAGATCTTGTAGAACCTACAGACGAGCCAAAATTGATCCCAGAAGAGAATCTAAAGGTTGGGAATCTACCTATGTGGCCTGTCAACATCCCTATTTCCACCTATCGCCATATGTCTCCTTTTTCCATCTCTGTACACCTCCATTGCACTCATTTTTTTATGTTCTTGCACAGTCACACGCAGAAATCCTGTTTTCTTCATATTGCCAGCAAAATTTTTTTAATAACAAATCAAGCAGCAGTGTTCCACTCACCATACCCTCCAGCTAGACTCCTCATCAACTGAAACCCTCGTCAACAATATAGCCCTGCTCATTCTAGCTTGCATTCCAGGAGGAGAAGCAGCTACAGGACTTCCTATAGGAATCTTGTAGCAGCTGATCCCTCTGAAAGACATACTTTACAGATAGGGACAGTAAAGTATGGCAGAAGAAGCATGCATGGAGCTCTACCTGAACGTATGAACATTAGCAACAGCTGAGGCCAAGAATGCAATATGCATGTAGCAACAACAAATGAAGGAATGGGTTCCAAAACCCAAATCTGCATAACATGGATGTGACCACGCAGGTAAGTACCTAAACTCGTTCTTCAATTGCATAAATTATATTTTAAATCTGCATGACTATGGGAATGGTTCAAATTGGGTGGAATCAGTGGTCAGTCAACTGGCCACCCTCGGCTAGTTACACATCCTCGTGGAATCCCAACGAGCTCCGTTAAATTCAAAACTGTCGATTAGATGTGCAACCAACACGTGTGGAGTGTCCATTCAGGAAGAAATCGTTGGAACTGGTAGTGGTGGTGGTGGATAACGGGAGAGAGGAGGTGATTGCGGTTAGAAACATGTGGAAACATTATGGCTGTGATGTCGGATCAATGGTCCGGTCCAGCCACCTCATCCCCTCACCATGAATCACGCCGCAATTAAAAGACGCTCTATTGAATCATGCACCACCCTCTGTTCACTCTGCACTCACAACGCTCTCGACTAGAGTACGCATCCACCGCTTCTCGAATAGTTAACCAGTCGTCCTTCACCAGTTTTTCTACCTGTTTTCGAAAATCTCCCGCCTATCGGGCTCTGTCGGAAGCGCAGTTTCATTCTACAGGAACCGGGAGCTTTCTACAGGAAAGGCAGAGAACAGCTCTGCGGAAGGGAAGCCTGGAATTTTCGTCGAATCTCAAGCTCCAAACGAGGTAGGCTCGAGAAAACTCCTCTATGCATGATTTTTTTGAGAAAGGTGGTAAATTGAACATGGCAGTAGATTGAAAAAGGAAGTGGAAGTCTACCTGTGCATTGAAAAAGTGAGAGTCTGCCTACAAATTTCCCTAAGTCTACACAGTTTCTTTTTCTCTCTGCATTTGCAATCTCCCCATCCTTTTTCAAAATTCTCCTGTAAGAAAGGTACATGCAGCAATACGGGCCAGCCTGTGTGAGTGTGTGAAAGAACGACTGTGCCTATCTATCTATGTGCTGAGAAAAGAACCTGTGCCCCTATACTCTGTCGTGTAAATTTTTTTTTTTTTCCATAAACAAACAGTCAAATTTTGGGTGACAGTAGTCTTGAAACAGGAGAATTATTGCTACTTGATATTGTAATAAAAACATGAGAAATTCCTTCTTAGGTTCAGAAGAAATTGTTGGCATTATGATACAGGTGTTGTCCTTGATGGAAACTCACTCAGAGGTATGATACAGGTGATGGTATCTCAATCAGAGGACAGATCTTAGTACAGCAGGTCAAGAGAGAGATATACGCAGGTTCATCGTGACCAAGATGCGTATACACGTGGGTTAGCGGAACAAAAGGCGCGTATACGTACACACACGGTTTCACAGAAGGAAAGGCGCGTACATGTTGGAAACCATGGTTTTGGTCCGTGGTATTTGGTCCATGGTATTTTGGTATTAGTCCATGGTATTTGGTCCGAAGTGTCGACCCCAGGTAGTGGGTCCAAGGTATTGGTTCAACATGGTTTTGGACCATGGTAATGAGAGAAGCCTAAACCTATATAAGGAGAAGATCATTAGGCCAAGAGGGTGTAGAGAGTAACTGATGAATATCTGATGAAGTGTGAGATCCAGATGCTAGTGATACCTTGCTTGATCTGAACCAAGGTTGCACTCATGTGGAGGATGATGAACGATGGAACGGGATCTTAAGGCTTGGAATGATTATCATTATATGGTTTGATTATGGATAGACTAGATCTATTGGTGCATGTTTATTGTATGAATGTTATGATCTGTGTATGACTGATGTCTGGAACAACTGCAAAGTTATGAGTAAATATTTGCAGATTTGTACGCGGGTTGGCTTTGGTAAAAGCGCGTATGTACGCGGGTTTGGTTCATCATAGTAGCGTATGCATTATATTTGAAGTTGCAGGTGTATCTGGTTATTGTTGCAGAGTTCTGTTGTCTGTTATGTGTTCTGGTGACTGTGCTGTGGACAGGGTTTCAGTGTTTCAGTATTGGGTGATTCAGAGATCGGTGATGCAGGTGTAATTGATGGATGTCTTGCAGTGGTGATTATTTTGTATTTATGGATCCAGTCTGAAAATTGATGAAACGTGGTCCCTGGAAGAAAAGAAGGTTGTAGCCTTCTATAGGTCAGCACCTACGTACTAGTATATCAGCTAGTACAAGAGCTAAGGGGGTTGTAGCTCCCTTCCAGAAGAAGCTGGAGAACGAGAGAGGGTTGTAGCCCTCTGCAGGTTGCAGCCTGCATGCTGGTAAAGGACTGCACCAGTACATTGTAAAAGAAGTTTCTTATTAAAGGAAGATAGAAACGAATTGCAGCAGGTGGTTTTCACCCACATTGGGTTTCCACCTTATATCATGGTGTTCATGTGTGCTTCTTGTGTGTGATGATCTGTTCTGTTTTACTGCACCTTCTTACTATACATATGGTTAATGAAGTTCTGATGCACTAACTAAAGATCAACATTTAATGGATTAACTGAATCATAAGTATTCTGGACATACGCTAGTTGCATTAGACACAGTTGCGTATACACGTGGGTTCCCTTAATTGAAGTAGCGTATATGTATCTAAGTATGGAAATGAAAATTTTTTATTGATTTGATAACACTGATTCACCCCCCCCCCCCCTCTCAGTATTATTTCCAACAGAAACTGAATTCAGCTATCCTCTGTTGTTTCTGATTAAAACGAAAAAGAGAACTCAACACCATGCCGGGAGGATTCATAAGGAAAGAACCCTCAGACTCCAGCAAGTTGCACGAGCACCCTGAGGTGGTGGACCTTTTCACTCAGGCAAATTGGATCTCCTTCTTTGACAAAATTCAGGGTTATGATGAGGAAATAACTGAAGAGTTTTTAATGTCCTTGAGACCACATTCAAAGACACATGCCACAGTTAGTTTTAGGGGTTTTACCCTAGAACTTACCCCTGAGCTCATTAGTAGAATCACTGGTCTACCATTGGGGCTCCCTTGGAGCAAAGAGGAGAGGTCATTGGGCCAAATTGCTAAGAAAACATTTTTTCTGCCCGAGGAGCATCCTGTAGAAGACAAAAACGGGGTTAGAAGAACCAGCTTGCCTCCTCTCTGGAGTGAAGTTAGTTATCAAATTATGAAGTACATCACATGTGAAGGGAGGTTTAGCATCATCTATGGATATCATTTTAGGTTGTTGTGTGAATTAAGGCATGGGATTGACTTGCCTCCAGCCAAGAAACTGAGCATCCCATATTTCCTTCTTTAGTCCTTAATTGAATGTGGTACAAAGCTAAATGAGGGGATCCCAAGTCAGTTTGCCCATCATGGGCTCATCAAATTGTTAGTGGAGGATGCTTTAAACACCTATTTTGTGAAGTGGTTGATTAACTGCAGTTTTGAGCAGCCAAGCCCCTAAAGTTAAGGAGGGCTGTTGGGAGTCCTCGTGGTGCATAAGTAGGAAGGTTTCAAGTCTTGGTAGTTTCACTATGGAACAGTTGTTTTCCTCACTTTAGTGCAGCTCTGCCTTTTAGCTCATTTTCAAGCTCTTGTTGTAAATAGTTTTGTGACATGATTATTTTTTGAGTAATGGAGAAAATTTCACTTTGCACCAGCTTTGAGCTTTCTTAGGAGGATGTAGCTCTTGGGGTTGGGCCCAACCCAAGTTCTAGTACCTCCTTTGTGTACTTTTATGTGTTTTCCTTGCATTCATAGAGTAATTTCTGCTATTTAGGTTAAGATCTTGCTTTGTTACTTAGGTTGTTTTTGACGATTAAAATAGTTGTTTTTGACGATTAAAATAGCTTTTCTTACTTCAAGTTGATTTGACAGTTTGGTAACAGAAAATATCTACAAAAAGGCCATCAAGCAATCCTTGATCTCATCTCTCCCTCCTTGGGACCATGAGCTGAGACCAAGGCATACTTGCTGCCACAAAAACATTGTTTTTGCCTTTCCATGCAATTGCTAGAGTTAAATTTTTAGTTGGAAAAGTTGATACCAGTTTTACTTGCATGTTTAGATATTTTCTTGCTTAGTTTCCATAGTTATTTTGCATGATTTCCTGTCTATAAACTTATGTTCATCATGTTTCTGGTTGTTAGGTCAGATTAGGTCAAAGCAGATAGATATTTGGTTTTTCTAGTCTTTGTTCGATCAATCTTGGAAAATAGCGTGCAAAGTATCTGTAATCCATTCCTACCTGCCATTCCTCCATCATCCAACCTATTCCAGCCCCTAATCCAAGATTCCTAGCCTCCATTCACTAGACTTTTTCGATTTTCCCTAATTCCTATATTTTTGTGCAACACATTGCACAGATCCAACTAGGAGTCAACCTCACTAGTAGTTGGGATTGCGCAGTGCGCAGTTCCAACTGACCATTTCCTAGCTTCCTGAAGTGAGTTCTACGCAATCTTGCCCATTAGGCACCAGTCTGCTGCCCAAATGTTTCTCGAAGTTGTTTGATCTTTTCAGCTGACATTGGCTCACCATGAGTGTCTTCTCTGTCTCCAAGTACCACAGGTTTTTGAGCAGCTTCTCAGCAGTACATGTATCATGGCCTCCAAGAGAGTTGGATCAAAAGACACAGTTGAAAGCAGTACTTGGGATGTGGTTGAACAGGGGTCAATGAGTTTGCCCATGTACACAGACACACACTTGTTCATTGAGAAGGACATCAAGATCACATGGCAAGACATAAACGAGCTATTCTTAGGTAGCTTTGAGGAAAATATGGAGGATCAATAGGTCTATGTGAATATCCCTAAGTCAAGATTATACAAGGTTGCATGGAGGTTTCTCGTGTTCCCTTGCGCAGATGTGATCCACTAGATTGTCTCACACACTAATCCTGAGACAATGATATTGAGCGGTGTCAGTGGAGCTAGACTTGCTTTCTTTAGGACGGAGGATTACCAGGAGATATATCATTTTCCATTCCTAGTGAGCAGGATGGATGCACTGTTCTACACTCCCAACAATAGCATGAATACAATATATATCTTGAAGCATTGGGTAAAGGAGCCAGAAAAATTTAGGACAACACCTAACCAAATATACAGGATGAAGACATTCATGAAGGTATACCATTTCTTGGTGATCTTCACTTGCTGCTTGTATAGCCAAGGGAGTACAGATACCTTTCCGTAGAGTTTTGTTGTTATGTCGGGTCAGCGAGAAAGTGAAGCAAAACCATTCAACTGGTCCGACATGTTGGCTCTCCAATTGAAAGTGCATCTATCCAATGCTTGGAATCCGCCCAAGGATCAGTAAGCAAATTTCTTCATGTCTGCATACTTTCTTGATGCAATCGGTGCCCGTCAACATTTTCCTGGCGTGGGTTGGGCATGGAAACCTTCAGAAAGTGTTGTGAACATATATTGCAAAGAACTCTTATATTGCCTCTATTGAGGTGTCATGGCTAGAATATGTGACCATTTCATTGCCCCTATGTATACGATGATATTTGAACAAGATTCGCCCTACATGTCCCAGGCAGGAATGGAGGCGTTGCTGAAAATTGTAGATTGGTATGCCTCACCTGAGGTAACCTTCATCAGGATGTACAGTGCAAAGAAAGATCTGCATGTGTTTCCAAGCTTTTCCAGAGATAGGTTGGTCATGCAGGAGGTTGCATACCAAATCTCGACATGGTTGTAGCTGGATTGAACAGGAAGAAGAAGGCACCATGGACCATGCTTCCTATGCGAATTGGGTTGTAATATGCGATCGGGATTTTGAAAGAAGCAAATGCTGAAGTAGAGGACTTCAAGAAGTTTAATTTCGGCACCAGCAGTTTCAACCCGTACGACCCACATGGTTTGTGTAGGGACCACTGTGCGAGAGTGTACTATCCCATGATCGATAGTGCGTGTCATTGGCGAGAGGAAGACCCATGGAGATATTGTTAAAACTCCTCTAGGCTCAATGAACTGGTCAACATTGCAATGGAGTGGCTAGTAGCACTCAAGGCATTAGCACCACATGGAGCAGCAAAAACAATAGTAGCAAGTAGCAAACATGTGCAAGAAAAAGGCAAGAGGAAGATTGTTGAAGGCAAAAAGACGGAGCAAAGCTACATGTTTAAGGAAGAGAAACTTGTGGAAAAGGTAGCTTTGGAGTTTGATGTGAAGAGGCGTTAGTGTGATAGGAGGATAGGACAAATAAAAAGAGAAAAGCAAAGGTTGGAAGATACTGAGAGCATGTTGCAGGAATTCTAGCAGAAGCTCACGAAAGAACAAGAGCTACGTAGAACATAGAGGGAAGCACAACATTAGGAAGAACAGGAACAGGAGGAAGTGCAATGCACACAGACAATCCAAAATACACCAATATAGGTTGAAGACTATGAACAAACAACAAATGAGGAATAGGGTGAGGATTTGCAGGAACATGAAATTTTTCTATAAGATGAACAAATAGTAGAACAGAAGTCCATGGAGGTGTAACAGTTGAAACAGGATCAGGGCACTGACCCCATGCCAAAAGGAACCGAGGTCACTCCACAAGCTTCACCAACTCCAACAGTAGAGAAAGTCTTGAGTGAACAAGGGGATACCATTCTCCTTGCAGACAATCTAGGAACAAAGATGTACAACATATACAGAGTTGTACAAGAACATAAAGCACGAACCCCGTATGAGCATGCATCACTTGCGCACTTGGAGGAATGGGTGATTATGTCAGATGTATGGAGACATCCAGTTTCCTTGGCTAATGCTACAAAGGATTATGCCAAAGCCACGAGCTCGAGTGTTAGGTTCTTGATAGTAGAAAATGAGCACATGGCTAAGGAGTTGAAAGTAGCCAAGAATATAGAGGAACAATCAACAGGATCTGCCAAAGCAGAGATGAAGATGGCCATAGTTGTTGAAATATCGGCTCTTGAGACAGTCATGCGGAGACTGTATGATAGGTTCATCACCATGCATAAGGTAGTTGTCCACCTACATGGTCATTAGCAGTGTTGCACCAAGATAACGCGAACACTCGCAGATATACATGCCACAGTTGATCATGTACAAACATGGACAATGAGGTACAAGGGAGCCCCGCTTCACTTGCACAAGATGATGAAGCCACATGGTGGAGTTGGAAAAAACATGCATCTGGAGTCAGATCTGAAACTATGAGGAACTCCCACCTCTCATCACTAATATTGAGGCTTTGTATGCACGGTTGTACAGGAGTTTGGATTTCGTGGTAAAAAATTATGACATCTCGTTGATTGGTATGCTCACCGAGGCCAAAGAGAAGAACCAAGTCATACTGGAGCTTGATGCATACTTCGATCAATTGATGCTCACGACCACCAGCACAGATTTGCAAGTCAATGCAAATAACATGTGTGTTATAGCTCCAAATCTCACTCTTATGGTTTGTGATGCTGCACTTATGGCCTAGGGCAACCCCTCCTTCCAGACCTGGTCCAAAAATTTAAAAAACAGTGTTTTATTCCCTATACGCGACTTTGCCCTGTGTTAAACACGTGTACACGCGGGTATGTCATACCCAACCCGCGTGTATCTATTAAAACACTTAAAAAAATATAATTTCCTCTTTTTCGGGCGGTGATCGCGGGTTTACCTGCTGGATCACCTGTTAGTGCCCGTGGCCCAACTGTTCCCAACCAACTCCTAACTAAAAAACTACTTTGGAGAGGGTATAAAAAGACATCAAAGGGAAGGCCAAGGGGAGAGAGAAAGGAGAGCAAGATTATTATGCTGAGATTTTTCCCTTAGACCAGGTCTGAAGTCCTTGGTGCATCCTGCACTTCCCCCATTTTGCATAGGAAACCCTTGTTTCCATGTGTATTGGTGATCATTCATCCTTGACATCATCATTGAGTAAGACTTGGAAGGAGCTCTTGTTGGAGGCTGGAGGCTGGAACGAATCCGGGAGGAAGCTTGCTTGGAGCCTGCTGAAGGTGTTCAGGTGATATCTTTCCGATATATGTACTTTATTTGCCTTTATATATAAAGAAACACGTCTTTGTTCCCGAATAATCTTTCTTTATGCTTATGAGATTCTTGTGTTGAATTCTTATGAAAGTAGTTACTTAAAGATTTTTTATAACTAACTTTATAGCATGAAGATGATTTATACATAAACTTCTATACATGTACTGTTGTGTTCTTTGATTTGTTTGTCTTGCAGGTCAGAGAAAGAAGAAGGGAACTCCAAGAAGGGTTTGCACCCTAACGGTCTTCTCGAACGTAGGACCTTAGGTATGTACCCTAAACATTAGAATTTGCTTAAAAGTAAAAAAGATGGCTGTGTGCGTGTGTTTCTTTGTATAAGCAATTTTCAGTCTGGTAGAGTCTCAGCCCAAAGGACTCTAGGGGTACTTTTTCCCTTCAACCAGAATTGGCGACTCCGCTGGGGATCGAACCCAGAATCTCTGGTTTCGCAGACATGGGACCCTTTAATTCCCTCTTTTGATCCTTGTAGTTCTCATGATTTCTCAGATCTTGCTTTGCCTTCACAGGAGGAACTCTTTGAAGCCATGAGTTATGACTACCAAAGGAGCCCTTGGCCTGAGCCCTGCAAGGGGTTTGTTCAGCAGAACTATTATACGTAAGCCGCATGGTTGCGTGGTTCCCTGTACCATATTGTATATATGAGGTACGCATTTTCAAGTTTTGTATCTTATAACACAAAGATTTTATATGAAGTTTATATGTGGGATGTATTAACTTCTTGTCTAGTGTTCCTATTTATGTTTACAGAACTTGGAAGATTTCTCCTTTGGAAGTTTATGGTTGGTCCGTTCTGACAGGTATTGGTTCTCGAAACTGGCATATAGGTTAGGTTTTTCCACCTGCATGGTGCATTTATCAGTTTCCTTTCCCATTTTGGCCTTAGGATCGACCCCACCAAGTTATGGTGCAGAACCTTCTCATTGCTTAGAAGTATCATGACTTGTGTGGTAGAGCCTACCTTATCATGGGTGCCCTAGTTAGTACCTTTTTTGTCGCTTGGCACTCATGCTGATTTTTCATCCTTAGGTTCGGGAGTCCTCTGTAGTCCCGCCATGACTTATGCGTTGAAGACTCATTCCTCTTTGCTTCTTCGCTTCGTTCTGGCCTTATACCCTAGAGGCTCCTATGTGTGTTGAGTTGTACTTTTGCATTGCATGTTGACCATTTGCGCCTTTTGGCATAGAGCCGGCTTCACTTGGACTCGTGTTTAAGCCAACTTTTGACCATGACGTCTGCAAAATCAACCTTGCATACCTTTGACTTCTGCAGCTTGACATACCCAAATCCGTGGAAGGAACTTACCTCTGAGTGTCACTGACCAGTTTTTCACCTCCCTGCATTGAGCATAGGAACGTTCCTTTCCCAGGAACTAGATCATCTGTTTCACCGACACTCGTTCTTTCCACTGTACCATAGCATTCTTTTATTCTTTTTCCGGCTTATCAGAAAAAGACAAAAAAATTAAATATTCCAAAAAGAGCGGGAACAGGGACATTATTTCCATTTATTGTTGGCAGCTAGAGTCAGTCGTGTCGCCCTTGAACAAAGTACTCAAAACAAAGTCTCCTCCGCATGGGTGGGATTTAGTTTGACTTAGGTAAGCCATAACCTTGTTATCGAGTCAGTTCTCCCCCGATTGGTTATCTCTTCCAATCATATGGAGGGTTCGTTCGTGCCTCCTGCATGACGAACTTATACAGATTCATTATATGCTGCCACATAGTCACATTGAGTCGTGCTTTTGTTCAAGAGAAGTTAGCCTGAGTCGGCCTTTCTGCGGTGTCTCTTGACTCATTTTTCAGTCGGCCATCCCTGGTTGTCAGTGTCATGTCTATCATCACATCAGTTATATTGGTCCTTCACTCGTGCCGGTTTGAGAAGGTCCCCATTGACTTCTTGCTGGCGGGTCTTGTCCTTATCGACGACGACACATTGCTCTGAGGGCAGACCTAGAGACCGCACCCTGGCCCTATTTTCATTATTGATAGGTCACCTTGTGCTCAGCATCGATCAGTATCATGGGTCTTTGGATTACTTAGATATGGCTAATATTCCTGTGGAAACCAACCAAGGTACCCTTCCAAAAGGGGATCCTTGTGCTTTTCCTTTCTTTGGAAACGTTGGTACTCCCTTGATGGCCACTTTGAATATTCCTGTGTTGAATGTTGGACTACCCGTTTGGTTGTGGTCCACTCCGAATATTCCAAATGCTCTTGAAGCTTCTCAGATAAATGCTTTATTTCAGGGGCATCATATGGGTGCTAATTGTTCATCTTCTTTCAAAGAGAAATCTGGGATTCCTTCTTCTTCTCCTTCTTGTAATAAGAAATCGAAAAAAAGGAGAAAAAGGAAGTCAAAGAAGAAGAATAATTCTATCCTGTCATCTTCAACCTCTGCGAGTCATGTTGGAGATGAGCCTTCAGCCGCTGCAAGTCATGCAGGGGGCACAAGTCTAGTCACTGCAAGTCATACTAGCACTTCATCTTCAACCTCTGCCAGTCATGTTGGAGATGAGTCTTCAGCCGCTGCAAGTCATGCTGGGGGCATAAGGCTAGTCACTGCAAGTCATACTAGCACTTCATCTTCAACCTCTGCGAGCCATGTTGGAGATAAGTCTTCAGCCGCTGCGAGTCATGCTGGGGGCATGAGTCTAGTCAATGCGAGTCATACTAGCAAAGAGTCACCGACCTCTGCAAGTCATGTTCAGGACTCTCCGCAAACCACTGCTAGTCATGTTGGCGGAATGGAGGTTGATAAGAAACCTGGACGTAGAAGTTTTAAACCTAAGTTCCCTTGTAAGATATGCAAGGGAGACCATCTTACTCATTTATGCCCTGGTATTCCAGAGGTTCAAAGGATATGGTCCGAGTCTGAAAGTACTTCTACTCCTACACTTGATATGGTTTCTCATCAATCCCATCAACCATTGGTTGAAAATGTGGTAAAGCTAGTGCAATCGCTGGCCGATTACACTCCTCTTTTGGGGGGTGAAGTGCCTAACAAAAGAGTCTGTTTGATCTCTAGTACAGAGTCTTCTAGTATAGGGGGCATTCCGGTTTCTTCGAATGTTCCCCCTCCAAGTGCTAAGAGTGTTTCCTTTGATTGGGATAGTCTTGTTGAGCCTCGTCTTCCTTCCGCTGCACCTTTCCAAATAAAGGTCAGAGTTAATTCCACAAATGTCTATCGATGTATGGTGGATGAAGGATCCTCTACAAGTATTATATCCTCTTTGACTTGGAAAGCTTTGGGTTCCCCAAAGTTGATGACAGCTCAGAGTCAGTTGTTAGCCTATGATAGAAGGCCTGGTGAATCTATGGGTGTTCTTCCTCAAGTGCCTATCACTTTAGGTGGGAAGACTGTCTTAATCGATATGATGGTGGTTGATAGCCCTTTAGACTTTAATATGCTACTTGGGCGTGATTATGTCTATGCTATGAATGCTGTGGTGTCTTCACTCTTTCGAGTAATGTGCTTTCCTCATAATGGGAATATTGTCACTGTTGATCAGCTTGCATCTGACAATCACCACCCTAATTCGACTTTACTGCAGAATGCCCCTTGGTTTGTTCCAAGTGTTCAAGTAGACTCTACCCCGCCACAGGTGAATTATGTGGCATTGAGTCCTCAATGTTCAATCGCTTCTGAGAAGGATCCTTTGACTTATTATTCTCCTTCTTGGGACTTGGTCCCGGAAGTTGACCGAGAGATTCTTCCTATAGGGACATGGGACCCTTTAATTCCCTCTTTTGATCCTTGTAGTTCTCATGATTTCTCAGATCTTGCTTTGCCTTCACAGGAGGAACTCTTTGAAGCCATGAGTTATGACTACCAAAGGAGCCCTTGGCCTGAGCCCTGCAAGGGGTTTGTTCAGCAGAACTATTATACGTAAGCCGCATGGTTGCGTGGTTCCCTGTACCATATTGTATATATGAGGTACGCATTTTCAAGTTTTGTATCTTATAACACAAAGATTTTATATGAAGTTTATATGTGGGATGTATTAACTTCTTGTCTAGTGTTCCTATTTATGTTTACAGAACTTGGAAGATTTCTCCTTTGGAAGTTTATGGTTGGTCCGTTCTGACAGGTATTGGTTCTCGAAACTGGCATATAGGTTAGGTTTTTCCACCTGCATGGTGCATTTATCAGTTTCCTTTCCCATTTTGGCCTTAGGATCGACCCCACCAAGTTATGGTGCAGAACCTTCTCATTGCTTAGAAGTATCATGACTTGTGTGGTAGAGCCTACCTTATCATGGGTGCCCTAGTTAGTACTTTTTTGTCGCTTGGCACTCATGCTGATTTTTCATCCTTAGGTTCGGGAGTCCTCTGTAGTCCCGCCATGACTTATGCGTTGAAGACTCATTCCTCTTTGCTTCTTCGCTTCGTTCTGGCCTTATACCCTAGAGGCTCCTATGTGTGTTGAGTTGTACTTTTGCATTGCATGTTGACCATTTGCGCCTTTTGGCCTAGAGCCGGCTTCACTTGGACTCGTGTTTAAGCCAACTTTTGACCATGACGTCTGCAAAATCAACCTTGCATACCTTTGACTTCTGCAGCTTGACATACCCAAATCCGTGGAAGGAACTTACCTCTGAGTGTCACTGACCAGTTTTTCACCTCCCTGCATTGAGCATAGGAACGTTCCTTTCCCAGGAACTAGATCATCTGTTTCACCGACACTCGTTCTTTCCACTGTACCATAGCATTCTTTTATTCTTTTTCCGGCTTATCAGAAAAAGACAAAAAAATTAAATATTCCAAAAAGAGCGGGAACAGGGACATTATTTCCATTTATTGTTGGCAGCTAGAGTCAGTCGTGTCGCCCTTGAACAAAGCACTCAAAACAAAGTCTCCTCCGCATGGGTGGGATTTAGTTTGACTTAGGTAAGCCATAACCTTGTTATCGAGTCAGTTCTCCCCCGATTGGTTATCTCTTCCAATCATATGGAGGGTTCGTTCGTGCCTCCTGCATGACGAACTTATACAGATTCATTATATGCTGCCACATAGTCACATTGAGTCGTGCTTTTGTTCAAGAGAAGTTAGCCTGAGTCGGCCTTTCTGCGGTGTCTCTTGACTCATTTTTCAGTCGGCCATCCCTGGTTGTCAGTGTCATGTCTATCATCACATCAGTTATATTGGTCCTTCACTCGTGCCGGTTTGAGAAGGTCCCCATTGACTTCTTGCTGGCGGGTCTTGTCCTTATCGACGACGACACATTGCTCTGAGGGCAGACCTAGAGACCGCACCCTGGCCCTATTTTCATTATTGATAGGTCACCTTGTGCTCAGCATCGATCAGTATCATGGGTCTTTGACTGAGTGGTTTCCCTTGTGTTCGACATCAGCATACATTATCACACATTGGGATTTGTGCAGTACCTTGGTTTCCATTTGACCCTATTGGTGGATACCTCGCCTCTGTGTCAGCTTTCATTATTGGTTGGTTCAGAGGGTTTCTGCCGTGCGCTAGCCACATCTTGTGTACGCCGGAAACGTACTTCGGTTGGGTTACTACATCTTTTTCGTCCGATTCCTTCCACATTATTGGCCTACGGGTTACACTCGCGCTAGATTGATGAAGGATGCCTTAATGCCTTCCTTCTAGCGGATCTTTCCCTATCGACTCCGACTCATTGCTCTGGGGCAAAGATCTAGAGTCCATTTGGCAGTACCTTGGGGTTTGCAGTCATTAGTGGCAGATTCCTCGCTATCGACAGTGGGAAACCATCATTGTCTCCTGATTGATAGATTCTTACAGGTGTTCGACTTCAGCTCATCTATTCACACTTGTTAGATTGTACTGGGTACCTTGACGCTCATTATCATTATCGGTGAGTAGTCTCGCGTTTGTTAACGGTATACATCAATGACCGGTAATCAAACGATTTCTCACATGGTCGACTTCAGATCATTTATTCCCATGGTGTAGAAATGTACCACGGCGGTCGGTGAAGACCTCAGGTTGTATCAGCATTCATTGGTTCACTTGACAGTTGCTCCTGTTGCTGCTAGTTGATACCATTCCACCTTATATGTTGCAGTCAGTCATGGCGACATTCTATATGCTGGCACCTGAGTTTGCAGTGTAGTGCCATCCTATTCCATCATGTTCAGTTGGTACCTTATGGGATCAGTCTTTGATTTCAGTGATCCGTTGCATCTTTCAGCATCATTGACAGTTTTATATGTGATATTCAGACATGTACTTACTCATTATGATCAGATGATCCATTATGTATTTTTACAGTCATTTATACTTGTATACTTAGTGGATCCGCTTGTACTTGATATGCAGACATGCTTTACTTTTCCTGAGCATGGGTATGCCCGCCTCAGACAGTGTTTCTTTCTGATCTCCTTTCGGTGGCTTGGCAGGCTGAATTCTGGTGAAGTCCTCCTCGGTTTTTCGGCAGAGTTCCTTTCCTTGTACTTACTTAATGTATTTCGGCCATCATGTTCCCCTTCTGACCTCATACATTAGGGGGCATCTGTTATAGCTCCAAATCTCACTCTTATGGTTTGTGATGCTGCACTTATGGCCTAGGGCAACCCCTCCTTCCAGACCTGGTCCAAAAATTTAAAAAACAGTGTTTTATTCCCTATACGCGACTTTGCCCTGTGTTAAACGCGTGTACACGCGGGTATGTCATACCCAACCCGCGTGTATCTATTAAAACACTTAAAAAAATATAATTTCCTCTTTTTCGGGCGGTGATCGCGGGTTTACCTGCTGGATCACCTGTTAGTGCCCGTGGCCCAACTGTTCCCAACCAACTCCTAACTAAAAAACTACTTTGGAGAGGGTATAAAAAGACATCAAAGGGAAGGCCAAGGGGAGAGAGAAAGGAGAGCAAGATTATTATGCTGAGATTTTTCCCTTAGACCAGGTCTGAAGTCCTTGGTGCATCCTGCACTTCCCCCATTTTGCATAGGAAACCCTTGTTTCCATGTGTATTGGTGATCATTCATCCTTGACATCATCATTGAGTAAGACTTGGAAGGAGCTCTTGTTGGAGGCTGGAGGCTGGAACGAATCCGGGAGGAAGCTTGCTTGGAGCCTGCTGAAGGTGTTCAGGTGATATCTTTCCGATATATGTACTTTATTTGCCTTTATATATAAAGAAACACGTCTTTGTTCCCGAATAATCTTTCTTTATGCTTATGAGATTCTTGTGTTGAATTCTTATGAAAGTAGTTACTTAAAGATTTTTTATAACTAACTTTATAGCATGAAGATGATTTATACATAAACTTCTATACATGTACTGTTGTGTTCTTTGATTTGTTTGTCTTGCAGGTCAGAGAAAGAAGAAGGGAACTCCAAGAAGGGTTTGCACCCTAACGGTCTTCTCGAACGTAGGACCTTAGGTATGTACCCTAAACATTAGAATTTGCTTAAAAGTAAAAAAGATGGCTGTGTGCGTGTGTTTCTTTGTATAAGCAATTTTCAGTCTGGTAGAGTCTCAGCCCAAAGGACTCTAGGGGTACTTTTTCCCTTCAACCAATGTGGATGTACATCGACAGTTCGGCCTTGCTAAGGACTAAGCTGCACATATTACAAGATGAGTTGTAGCGAGGTTCCAAATCAATATACCTAGAAGAAATGGAGGCAAGAGTTCGTTTCCAGAAGGACTTCATCAAAGATTACACTCACACCATTGCACACTATCACGCATGGCATCAGTTCGTCATTGAGGATCACAGAGAGAGGATCATAGAGAGAAGGTTAATGAGTTGGTCTTTCTATAGTCGTTCGAGTCTTAATGTTGTCTTGTCTGGTTGACTCAAGCTAAATTTGTCCCACATGGGTATATGTGGAAAATGTATCATTTTTTTAAACATGTTGTAAAGTGAAAATTCCAAGTGTCATTATTGGAATACAAACAATCATATGTAATGTAAAGAGCCATGAGGGTAGTTAAAGAGTCACAAAGGGGAATGTCAAGGGTCACCCCACCATTTGTATGCACGGTTGTACAGGAGTTTGGATTTCGTGGTAAAAAATTATGACATCTCGTTGATTGGTATGCTCACCGAGGCCAAAGAGAAGAACCAAGTCATACTGGAGCTTGATGCATACTTCGATCAATTGATGCTCACGACCACCAGCACAGATTTGCAAGTCAATGCAAATAACATGTGGATGTACATCGACAGTTCAGCCTTCCTAAGGACTAAGCTGCACATATTACAGGATGAGTTGTAGCGAGGTTCCAAATCAATATACCTAGAAGAAATGGAGGCAAGAGTTCGTTTCCAGAAGGACTTCATCAAAGATTACACTCACACCATTGCACACTATCAAGCATGGCATTAGTTCGTCATTGAGGATCACAGAGAGAGGATCATAGAGAGAAGGTTAATGAGTTGGTCTTTCTATAGTCGTTCGAGTCTTAATGTTGTCTTGTCTGGTTGACTCAAGCTGAATTTGTACCACATGGGTATATGTGGAAAATGTATCATTTTTTTAAACATGTTGTAAAGTGAAAATTCCAAGTGTCATTATTGGAATACAAACAATCATATGTAATGTAAAGAGCCATGAGGGTAGTTAAAGAGTCACAAAGGGGAATGTCAAGGGTCATTCCTACCTGCCATTCCTCCATCATCCAACCTATTCCAACCCCTAATACAAGATTCCTAGCCTCCATTCGCTAGACTTTTTTGATTTTCCCTAATTCCTATATTTTTGTGCAACACATTGCACAGATCCAACTAGGAGTCAACCTCACTAGTAGTTGGGATTGCGCAGTGCGCAGTTCCAGCTGACCATTTCCTAGCTTCCTGAAGTGAGTTCTACGCAATCTTGCCCATTAGGCACCAGTCTGTTGCCCAAATGTTTCTCGAAGTTGTTTGATCTTTTCAGCTGACATTGGCTCACCATGTGTCTTCTCTGTCTCCAAGTACCACAGGTTTTTGAGCAGCTTCTCAGCAGTACATGTATCATGGCCTCCAATAGAGTTGGATCAAAAGACACAGTTGAAAGCAGTACTTGCGATGTGGTTGAACGGGGGTCAATGAGTTTGCCCATGTACACAGACACACACTTGTTCATTGAGAAGGACATCAAGATCACATGGCAAGACATAAACGCGCTATTCTTAGGTAGCTTTGAGGAAAATATGGAGGATCAATAGGTCTATGTGAATATCCCTAAGTCAAGATTATACAAGGTTGCATGGAGGTTTCTCGTGTTCCCTTGTGCAGATGTGATCCACTAGATTGTCTCACACACTAATCCTGAGACAATGATATTGAGCGGTGTCAGTGGAGCTAGACTTGCTTTCTTTAGGACGGAGGATTACCAGGAGATATATCATTTTCCATTCCTAGTGAGCAGGATGGATGCACTGTTCTACACTCCCAACAATAGCATGAATACAAGATATATCTTGAAGCATTGGGTAAAGGAGCCAGAAAAATTTAGGACAACACCTAACCAAATATACAGGATGAAGACATTCATGAAGGTATACCATTTCTTGGTGATCTTCACTTGCTGCTTGTATAGCCAAGGGAGTACAGATACCTTTCCGTAGAGTTGGGTTGTTATGTTGGGTCAGCAAGAAAGTGAAGCAAAACCATTCAACTGGTCCGACATGTTGGCTCTCCAGTTGAAAGTGCATCTATCCAATGCTTGGAATCCGCCCAAGGATCAGTAAGCAAATTTCTTCATGTCTGCATACTTTCTTGATGCAATCGGTGCCCGTCAACATTTTCCTGGCGTGGGTTGGGCATGGAAACCTTCAGAAAGTGTTGTGAACATATATTGCAAAGAACTCTTATATTGCCTCTATTGAGGTGTCATGGCTAGAATATGTGACCATTTCATTGCCCCTATGTATACGATGATATTTGAACAAGATTCGCCCTACATGTCCCAGGCAGGAATGGAGGCGTTGCTGAAAATTGTAGATTGGTATGCCTCACCTGAGGTAACCTTCATCAGGATGTACAGTGCAAAGAAAGATCTGCATGTGTTTCCAAGCTTTTCCAGAGATAGGTTGGTCATGCAGGAGGTAGCATACCAAATCTCGACATGGTCGTTAGCTGGATTGAATAGGAAGAAGAAGGAACCATGGACCATGCTTCCTATGCGAATTGGGTTGTAATATGCGATCAAAATTTTTAAAGAAGCGGATGTTGAAGTAGAGGACTTCAAGAAGTTTAATTTTGGCACCAGCAGTTTCAACCCGTACGACCCACATGGTTTGTGTAGGGACCACTGTGCGAGAGTGTACTATCCCATGATCGACAGTGCATGTCATTGGCGAGAGGAAGACCCATGGAGATATTGTTAGAACTCCTCTAGGCTCAATGAACCGGTCAACATTGCAATGGAGTGGCTAGTAGCACTTAAGGCATTAGCACCACATGGAGCAGCCAAAACAATAGTAGCAAGTAGCAAACATGTGCAAGAAAAAGGCAAGAGGAAGATTGTTGAAGGCAAAAAGACGGAGCAAAGCTACATGTTTAAGGAAGACAAACTTGTGGAAAAGGTAGCTTTGGAGTTTGATGTGAAGAGGCGTTAGTGTGATAGGAGGATAGGACAAATAAAGAGAGAAAAGCAAAGGTTGGAAGATACTGAGAGCATGTTGCAGGAATTCTAGCAGAAGCTCATGAAAGAACAAGAGCTACGTAGAAGATAGAGGGAAGCACAACATTAGGAAGAACAGGAACAAGAGGAAGTGCAATGCACACAGACAATCCAAAATACACCAATATAGGTTGAAGACTATGAACAAACAACAAATGAGGAATAGGGTGAGGATTTGCAGGAACATGAAATTTCTCTATAAGATGAACAAATAGTAGAACAGAAGTCCATGGAGGTGTAGCAGTTGAAACAGGATCAGGGCACTGACCCCATGCCAAAAGGAACCGAGGTCACTCCACAAGCTTCACCAACTCCAACAGTAGAGAAAGTCTTGAGTGAACAAGGGGATACCATTCTCCTTGCGGACAATCTAGGAACAAAGATGTACAACATATACAGAGTTGTACAAGAACATAAAGCGCGAACCCCGTATGAGCATGCATCACTTGTGCACTTGGAGGAATGGGTGATTATGTCAGATGTATGGAGACATCCAGTTTCCTTGGCTAATGCTACAAAGGATTATGCCAAAGCCACGAGTTCGAGTGTTAGGTTCTTGATAGTAGAAAATGAGCACATGGCTAAGGAGTTGAAAGTAGCCAAGAATATAGAGGAACAATCAACAGGATCTGCCAAAGCAGAGATGAATATGGCCATAGTTGTTGAAATATCGGCTCTTGAGACAGTCATGCGGAGACTGTATGATAGGTTCATCACCATGCATAAGGTAGTTGTCCACCTACATGGTCATTAGCAGTGTTGCACCAAGATAACGCGAACACTCGCAGATATACATGCCACAGTTGATCATGTACAAACATGGACAATGAGGTACAAGGGAGCCCCGCTTCACTTGCACAAGATGATGAAGCCACATGGTGGAGTTGGAAAAAACATGCATCTGGAGTCAGATCTGAAACTATGAGGAACTCCCACCTCTCATCACTAATATTGAGGCTTTGTATGCATGGTTGTACAGGAGTTTGGATTTCATGGTAAAAAATTATGACATCTCGTTGATTGGTATGCTCACCGAGGCCAAAGAGAAGAACCAAGTCATACTGGAGCTTGATGCATACTTCGATCAATTGATGCTCACGACCACCAGCACAAATTTGCAAGTCAATGCAAATAACATGTGGATGTACATCGACAGTTCGGCCTTGCTAAGGACTAAGCTGCACATATTACAGGATGAGTTGTAGCGAGGTTCCAAATCAATATACCTAGAAGAAATGGAGGCAAGAGTTTGTTTCCAGAAGGACTTCATCAAAGATTACACTCACACCATTGCACACTATCAAGCATGGCATCAGTTCGTCATTGAGGATCACAGAGAGAGGATCATAGAGAGAAGGTTAATGAGTTGGTCTTTCTATAGTCGTTCGAGTCTTAATGTTGTCTTGTCTGGTTGACTCAAGCTGAATTTGTCCCACATGGGTATATGTGGAAAATGTATCATTTTTTTAAACATGTTGTAAAGTGAAAATTCCAAGTGTCATTATTGGAATACAAACAATCATATGTAATGTAAAGAGCCATGAGGGTAGTTAAAGAGTCACAAAGGGGAATGTCAAGGGTCACCCCACCGTTTGTTATAAATAGAACCTCATAACTCATAGAACAGGATTTTGGGAGCCAAGCTTTTGCTAGGCATTTCTTAGAGAGGGCTTGGAGAGTATTATGACAAGCCTTGGCTTCTCCACAGTGCAAAGAGAGCACATCTCTTTGGAGGAGTAGGTGGTGTTGACTGTAACGTTCCCTTATTGGGGTTAATGGCTATCATGGTTATATGTATGGATGGAACTTTTACTTTATATAATATAACAGAGCCAGCATGTTTCATGCATATTTTGTTATTGTAGTTCGACTATTCTGGTTACTTTAGCAATGTATGTAGTTTTACTTATGCATTGATGTATGGACTATTCCATATGTGATTGTATGCATCTTATTGAAGCATGTTGTTGGTTTAACTCTTCACTTTGGACTGCCGACTATTCTTCTTTCCAAATTGTGATGTCATTCAACTCATGTGTTCCTTTTAGGTTGCATACTATTACAGGCTTCCAAGGGATACACTATTTTTACCCTTCTGTGTGTTAGAAACTCCCCATGCTTCTCTCCTAACTTGCTACAAGGTCACATACTTTCTTTCGTCAAGGATGTCTTATTCACCTTTGTGTGCTATCACAGTCAAGGCATAGCTTTACTACCCACTGTTGGGACTCCTACTTCAAATGGTCTGAGGTCTATTTCTTACCAGGGAGATCCCCTGACATGTTGGTGGGTCTAGCACTGTCAACATGTTACTAAAAAACTCCATGATTGGTTGATTCAATTACGGATGAAAGCAAGAACTAAAAATCATATTAGACTCTATCAAACCTCGACTATAATGGATTTGGCTAAGTTGTTTCTCTTGGACACTGAATTAACCAGATTTGTCGATTTTTGGGTACAAACAAAATTGAAGGGTTATATTATTGATTTTGCTACAGAGAATCATTAATCTTTTTGCAAAATTGAAGAAGTGTTTAAGTAAAGGTTGTGGGGGATATTTTTGAAAGAAATTTCTTTGTGTATTAAGATCCTAATGGTAGAAGAAAACTTACTGGTATTTCAAGAACCTAATATGTTTACTTAAAACCCTAAGTACTGGGGGTAAGGTTTGGTGGAGAGATGCTACTTAGTTGTAAAAGATGAAGACTTGTTTCAATGGATGCAGATGAGTTGCAAAGGAATCATGATTTGAGAGAGGATATAAGAGAGTGGATACTTGATGAATGGTGGGAACATAAGTTACGAGAAATTCAAAGATGAAAAAGGGAATTACACCAAATAGAAGAGGTGTTGGGTAGCCCGAAGTTGTGGATAGGAGGGCCAAATAATTCAGAGTTGAAAATTTTAGAAGTTGGTAGTGGAGTGAGTTATGACCAAATAGGAGGTGTTGGATACATTGTTTTCGACATGATGGAGGGAAGTATTAGAGTACCCCATAATTTAGGGAGAATGGAGGCAACAGAAGCCTCAAAACCTTCAACTGAAGTAACGGATCAGTATACCCCTCCCGATGATGGGATACATTTCGTGATGCAAAGGTTATTTTATGAAGATGATGTGCCTCCCACAAGTAATAGTCTACTGGGTAATAATATAGGTAGTTCCTCCCCTAACCTCCCCCTAGTACTTTATCAGAGTTCTACCTATTTTATTTCATAGCTAGTTGAGATTTGAAAATTTCAGAAAGTCTATAGTACATATATAGCTGGTACTTCTAGTGGTTCTGATGGTGGTTCCCAATCAAGTTCAAGAGGATTTTCATAGCCTGGTTCACAAGGATTTATATTGATTATGCCTGGTCAGTCCGTAAAGGATGGAAACGTAGCAGGTTCATTCACTCGATATCCTAAATTTTCAGGACGAGGGGATGAAGATGTTGAATAACAATAGTATTTGTGTGAAGCCATTTGGAGGACTATACAAATTCCATATGCTACTAAACTTATTGAATTCCTTACTACTATGAGGGAGAGGGCTCTCAGGTGGTTTATTAAAAGGTCTTCTTTGCATATGAATCCCACTATTGATGAAGTGCAGTGAGAGTATTCGGGAATTCAAACTTCCTTGGACAAATCAATAAGGACTATATGAATTGTGGGACATTAAACAACATGAAGGATAAATTTCATGCGAATGCATGCATCAATTTAAGGATGCTATTTGCAAATTAAGTTATCCAATTGACCCTAATCATCAGAGAGATTGGTTTATTAAAGTGTTGTTTTCTCTAACTAGAACTCCCTTAACTCAACAAAAAATTGGTACATTACAAGATTCCCTTGAACAAGACATGAATATTGAAGCAATAGCAGGGTACCATCATGAGAATAAGGGAGGTGTTACTTCTAGTGATCCTACCATTGTCAGGTTACGACATCAGATTTTTTATTTAACTGAAAGGTTGAAGGATATGTACACAACAACAAACCTTACATCCATAGGTATGGTGCACTAATTTTCATTTTGAGGGGAATCAGGCTACTGACTTTCTGAGGATGAGAGGTTTAGGACCATCTATTATTCCTATGGAACTGACTCTGCCTCGGCCTACTACTGGAGTCACACAAGTTGGAACAAATGCTCTATATCAAGGACATACTTAATTCCATGTGTTTTCAAATCAACAAGGTCCATCTGCAAATGATTATTGTGAGATTTTTCGTACCTATGTCCATCCACCTCTTCTTTGTCTTATTTTGCAGAAATACTTAAACATCCCAAAAAACATGTTTTATGGATTTTGTGGGCCCTTGACTCATCATACATATCAGTGTAGGGCCTTAGATGCTTTAGTTAATCATCTTGATTACAATGCATTTAGAGTCAATGAAGCTCCTTGAGGGTGAGGAGAAGAAAAATTCCAGGGGGGAAGAACTGGAGGAAGAGGTATGTTCTACTGCTATAATTGTGATCAAGAGGGACATGTGGCTCATGATTTTCCACTACCTAGGAGGATGTGGTGCTCCTAGTGTAGAGTAAATACACACACGGCTAAATATTGTCCTGAATTAATTGCTTGATGGGAAGACCATAACCAACAAAGGGGAGGAAATCTAATTAATGCAGAACCCCGAGCACCTGGAGGTGGGAAAAATACTGGAGTAGATAAGGAGATATTTGAGAAACCTATTGTAATAAAACTTGAATCACCTAAGAGGTATTATGATTCTAATCGACAAAAATAATACTATAGAAAAGTAGTTGAAATTTTTAATCAGTTGGATTCTTCTCATATTCCTCGTGTAGAACATCCAAAGCGATACATATGAAGAACCTGAGGCTCTCTTAGGAGATATCTCATCTTGTTATGGAGTGGTTTAAATTGTTTTTGGAAATTATGAATGATGAACAATTATCCATCCAGTTACGTAAAAAGATGGCATACCTATTTATACAAACCTTCCTGAATGACACTCCAGAGACATACCTATTTTTGCAAACCTTCCTGAACGACACTCCAGACGGGTTTGAAAAAACAAGGGAAGAATGGGGAGATATTTCCATGTTGATGCTGATATTTCACTATTTCAAATTAAATATTCCATGTTGCATTTGGGATCTGATGTTAATATGTTGCCAAGAAATAATTGGGAGGATTTAGGAAATCCCAAATTGGTGTTCTTTCTGGTCCAGCTACGCATTTCTAATCGGTGTTGTATTCTTCCTACTGGACGCCTTCAGGATGTTGAAGTTGATATTGCATGAGTAAAAACATATGCGAATTTTGAAGCATTAGGGGAACTTTGAGGTCTAAAATGGGCCTCCTAAGGAATTATAAAATAATAGTGGAAATTATAAAATAATATTAGATTACATCATCAAATTTTAGAGGGAGAAAAAGAAAATGTATCTTTTCAACTCGTATTTTCAACTTATCTCCCTACGGGTTTACTCAACAAGCGGAAACACTCATTAGATGCAAAATTTGATTCCTCATCCAAGGAGTACCCATGTTGCATACTTTCAGTGGACCCTACTACAAGAAAAATGAGAAATACATGAAAAATGTGATTGCAGTCATGTTTTTTTCATGTATTTATCATTTTTCGTGTAGTAGGGTCCATAAAAAGTATGCAACATGGGTACTCCTTGGATGAGGAATTCAATTTTTCATCCAATGAGTACTCTCGCTCAAAATTTGAGTAAAAGCTTAGGGAGATAAGTTGAAAATACGAGTTGAAAAAGTAGTTTTATTATTTTATTATTTTTTAATCTTTTTACTTTTTTACTTCAAAAATGGTGAATCATCCCCCATGGTTAACATCATCATCTTGAATCCTATTGGTTCTTATAAAGTTTATTTTGGTTGTACATTTTTCTTATGAGGCCAATTTTAGACCTCAAAATTCCCCTAATGTTATACATATCATGGGGGATAAAGACCCATACCCAACTTTTATGGGAATAGACTAGGCATTTGAGAACTATGCTATTATTGATCTTAAGTGGGAGACAATGATTTTAGAATTGGATGGAGTTCAATTTATTCAACCAATAGATCCGTATTAAGGATCGAGGTTTATAGAACCAGTAGATGACAAAGAAGTACTTACCTTTTTGGACCAATTATAACATCTCACTGCAGGGGAAAAAGATGAGTATATCAATCCTACAACAAATAGTTTTATTAGTTGGATGAATATTCAAAGCACCAAAGTTGGCTCAGATGTTAAGTTGGACGATTGGTAACAAGGATATCATGAGTTTCATTCTAGGCATTGTGCAATTGTTCGTTGTTCCCGTTGGATTGGTACTAAGGTACAAGGTTTTCCTAATTTTAATGGTATAGGCTCTACTATTAATTTTATTAACGAAATTGATGTGAAGATTGAAGAACCGCAGAAAATACCTCTACTAGATGGTTCCCTTCAAGCAACTCTTTCTTATGTCGATTTATTTCTCTAAGGAAAAATTTAGTTAATATTCCTATATATGAAGGATACACCAGTCCACAAAATCATATTCAGACTTGTAGTGTACGATGGACTAAAGCGGGACTTCCTGTAGAAAGGTGGGTACATCAATTTATCCACACATTGAGGACAATTCTTGAACCCTAGTACTTAAAGGAAGAGATGAAGAGACAAACCATTGAATGGGGGGCATTAATAGTTTCGTTCTGTAGCGACTTATCTTTGTCTGATGAAGATATAAAAATAGTTGAGGCCTTAAAAGGAATAAAAAAAATTATTGTTCCCTATATGGAATCCCTGTTACCAACTCAAGTAGTTATGATATTTTTAAGCACTTCTATGAACCATATTCCATGAAGTTGCTTCTTGTGGAAAGATTAATTGGGATTCTAATGAAGATGATTTAGAGGAATTGAGACATTTGTCTTTTAAGTAATATGAAGGAGAGTGAATTATAAAGGATGATCCTATAAAATATGCTCCACACTTGAAGCCTTTGAAGTTGTGGAAACATAACATTGGAACCGAATAAAAGCCTAAGCTACCCTCCATTAGTGATTATTGGGATGAGCATACAATAGAAGATATTTTTTACTTGTTAAAACAATATGAAGATCTATTCCTTGCGTCAGTTTGAGATCTTAAAGGAATCAAAGGAGATTTTGGGAAAATGAAAATTGTTTTGAAGCCTGATGCAAGACTAGTCAAGCATCAGCCTTATAGCCAAAATCCAAGACTGAAAGAAATTGATAAAATGATGGTTTTCGACCTCATATTTCCAGTTGATGAAGATGAGTGGATTAGCCCTATTGTGATTCAAGGCAAGAAAGATTTAGATGACATTAGAGTCTGTGTGAACTACATAAGTCTTAATAATGGTTGTGTCCATGATCATTTTCTTACCCCCTTCATTGATGTGGTATTAAACAATGTTGCACGTAACGAAGCTTATTCTTTCACTGATGGCTTTTATGGGTACCACCAAGTGCAAATTGTAGAGGAAAATAAACAAAAGAATACTTTTATAATCAAATGGGGTTCATATGTGTACCATGTTACATCGTTTTGTCTAAAAAATTCTTTGGCTATATTCTCTAGAATTTTTATTGTTTCTTTCAAGGATTATATTAATAAATTTATAGAAGTACAAATGGACAATTGGATGGTGTATATCGTCTTAAAGAAGCATTTCATTTTATTGCGGGTGATGCTTGATCGGTGTCGAAAGTTGCATATTTCATTAAATTTGAAGAAGTGCATTTTTTTCTATTTCCTTTGGTACCTTGCTTGGATATATTGTCTATAAAGATGGTGTTTGTGTGGATCTTGCATTGCAGTTATTTTGAATATGCAACCACGAACCAGTGTCAAGAAATTGTGATCTACTTTAGGGCATATGGGATACTATCACTATTTTATATGCAACTATGCTTTTATCACTCCATCGTTGGAGAAGCTATTGAAGAAATTATAATGTTTCATATGGATTGTTGAATGTGATAATGAATTTGATACATCGAAAAATAATCTTGTAAGCGATCCAATCCTAGTTTACCCAAATTGGAATAAAAAAATTTCATGTTCATATAAATGCTTTAGGTATTGGTCTGGGTGTTATTTTAGCGCAACCAAGGGAAGGTAATTTGGATCATCCTATTTAATTTGCTAGTGTAAAAATATCAATTGTTGAAAATAATCACACGACTATGGAAAAAGAGGCACTCGTTGTGTTGTACTCACCTGATAAATTCAAGTATTATCTTCTTGGTGGGCCTTTTAAATTCTTTACCGATCATTCCAGTTTGAAGTGCTTAATTAATAAACTTCTCTTAAAAGGGAGGATATGCAAATGGATTTTTTTGTTTAAGTAATTTTCATTTGAATTTGTCGTCAAACTAGGACGCCCTAATGAAGGGCCAAATCATATTTCTCACTTAGAGTTTGGTGAAGTGGGAGATTCAGTTGATGACCAATTACCTGAGTTGTTCCGGATTGAAGTTGTACCTAATTATTTGGAGGATATAACATTGTTTTCGGAAAATAAGAAATACCTTGATAATTACACAACTTAGATGAAGTAGATGGTAGTTAGGGCTAGATATTATCAACTCATTGTGGGACAATTGTATAAAATGTAGCTTAATCATATTTTGTAAAGGTATGTCCTAGATCATGAGAAAGATTTTTTTGTGGGAATGTCATTCTCGTGTTGCGGGAGGTCATGTGGGTGGAAAAGAAACCTCAAGAAACGTGTTACAACATGGATTTTGGTTGCCTACTTTATTTAGAGATGAAAAAGTATATGTTAGGAGGTGTGATGTTTTCCCGTGTGTAGGACAACCCTATAATCGTGATGAGCTACCGTTACACCCAGTTCAAGCTCTTGAGGCCTTTGAAAAGTGGGATATTGATTTTGTGGGACCGATGAACCCTCCAACATGACATTCTCATGTTCAATACATTATTACCACAACCGACTATTTAACGCATTGGGCTAAAGCTGCCCCTATCAAAGATTGTACTGTTGATACTTTTGTGCAGTTCATATTCAAAAATATTATTACTAGATTTGGGTGTTCAAGGAGCCTTACCAGTGACCAAGGTTTACATTTTATTAATGATATTATTGCTACTCTTCTACAAAACTTCATGATCCAACACCGCAAAATCTTCAATTATCATTCGCGGGAAAATGGGGTAGTTGAAGAATTTAATAAAATCTTGGAAAGAGGACTCAGTAAAGTGTGTTATGAAAATATAGATGATTGGGATGAATGAGTTCTAGTTACTTTATAGGCTTATCATACAACAGTAAAATGGTTGCATAAATATACACCTTTCCAACTTGTTTAGGCTTATCATACAACAGTAAAATGGTTGCATAAATATACACCTTTCCAACTTGTTTATGGACAGGAAGCCATAATACCTACCAAATTTATTGTTCCAATTTTTTTTATTGCTCGTGCTACCACAATATATGATGATGAATCTATTGGAGAATGGTTGGAGGAATTGTGAGAATTAGATGGAGATTGTTTTCTTGTAGAATTACACCAAACTATTGAGAAAGAATGTCAAAAGGCTTGGCATGAGAGACATATAAAGAAGAAATTGTTTTTTGTTGGAGACCAAGTGTTACTCTATGATAGTAAATTTTTGAAACATCTTGGTAAGTTACAAATGCATTGGTTGGGTCCCTTATTTTTTGTGGAGATAAGAGATTCTACAGTTATAAATCTTTCTTACATTTATGGAGTTCTTTTGTGAGGTTGGGTGAACAGTGCACACCTAAATCCCTACTATGGTTGATCATGTTTTCTAGTACTTCTCACTATTCAAAAGGAGGCATCAGTTAAGTTTTTGAATGTGTCAGTTGTGTTAGTCAGTTAATTGGTGTATTTGTTGTGATATTTGGTTTATTCATCTAGTTGCATCAGTCTGTTAGTTTGTTCTAGTTCTGACCCACAACAATTGGTTGTGGTCGGGGGAGCATTTGTCAAGTGCCATTTCTACCAGTGTCATAATCATTATTTGAGGTATTTTTAGTCATTATGTTAATTTTCCCGTAATACTCTTTTCTGATAGATTTGATTTTCCACTTTATGAATTTTAATCATTTCTAGTTACCTTGTCATAATGATCATTCCATTTTCAGGTCTTTCACGTCATATTCTAGTGATTTGTGTCTTATTCATAATTATTATCTAGATTCAAATCAATACGGTAAGTTTATGTATTTATTAACTAATGGTATAATCATTTTGCATCTTTTTGAACCTTCTCTATACAGGATGCATGTAATCATGTTAGCTCCTCATTGTGTATGTGTGTAACTTGGAATTATCTGCCCTGGCTTCTGCATGAAGTCTCCCTACGCCGAAAAATCATCTCTGTCCCCGTATCTAATTTATTTATAGTCATCAATCCTCTATTATGGGTCAACTTGCTAAATATGAAGTTGTCTCTGGTTTCTCAGATCCTCGTATCGAGCCCATGGAAGATACATTGGGCAAATATGAAAAATATTCCTTGGTTGATAATGATTTGGTCGATTCTTTTTTGTTTCTAGCTCTGATTCCTAAAGTATTCATGGAGCCTACAAATAAACCAAGAAAGAGTGTTGTTTCTCATGTCAAACTAGAATTTCGTCCTTTGCAGTGGTTCTCCCTAATGAAATTACAAAGTTTTCATGTTTTTGGTACCTCGAGTGAGGTCATGCACTATAAAAAACTATAATTAGTCAAATTCATAGAGGTTCTTTATGGATTGATCGAGAGTATCCTATTCATTTGATGACATTTATAAGATAACTGGATTGTTGCCATATGATCTGGATGTTTCCACTACCTTCCAGATTACTTCTAAGTGGGGTTGTTAGAATTATAGCAAGAAAAGGCTTCATTTGACTTGTTCCTTAGTTAAATGGACAAATTTGATTTTCCACATCAACGGGATGACTTGGATTGTAGTTAACATGAGTGACATGGCTTTGTCTCTTATTTAAATAAGTAAATTCAATTTTGTAGGCTAGAAGTAGAGCTATGCATGGATTGATTGCTAAAATCTAGCAATCTAGTTGAGCTATTATTAGTTGAACTCGGTTAATTGGGCTCTAGTCATTAGTTTAGTCAATTGAAGGTTAGTTTATTATTTAATACTATTGCTAACTCACTAATCTCTTATTCAACTAGTCAATCAACTAAAAATAGACCTAGTCATGCATAGAATTCAAATTTCCTAGTTGGAATGGAGGAAAAAGCATATTTGTATTTATAATTGTATAATGTTGAGTTTATAATGCTTTCGTATTAAGAAAGTGATCAATTCCTTTAGGATTTACATAAGGAAATAGGGAATTATCCTTTTTTAAGGGATTAATTCCCTCTAGGATTGCACAAGGAATAGGAGGAAGGCTAGTGCTTGATGTTGGGTGTGGAGCCTGATTATCTTATGTATTCAAAGGTATCTCCGCATTGGACCCCACTCCGAAATGGGGTGGCAATGCCTCCCGTAAAATATTCGTTGCACGGGGGGTCCAGGGGGGGCGACTGTGACCTTTTGGGAGCCCCCCTGATGGGGGGATTGGGGGAAACACCCCTGAAGCTAAGAATAGATGTAAAATTACCTTGTAAAATGTTGTAATTTCATAGTCAATCTAGGTCGTTCATTAGGTAGAGATCTGACGGTAGAAGTTATGTTTAATTTAGGGTTTTTTTTCCCTAGAAGGCAAACCCTTGTTATATATGAGGGAATTGTATTGCATCTATGTATATCTGTATTCTGAGTGAGGAAGAGAGAGGAAATTGAGAGCGAAGAGGGAGTTACAGTGGATATACTGTAGGTTGTATCTCTTCAGTTTGCTGGATAATATAAAAAGAAGGACTGGATGTTTCTCCATGGATGTAGCCCAAACTAGGTGAACCACATATATCTGTGCCTCTCTTGTTTTATTTGTTTTTCTGTGTTAATATTTCTACAGTATTTTATATGTTCCATTGCTCTGTAATATATAATTTTCTAACAACTGGTATCAGAGCCGAAGGTCTATTTGGCTGAAAAACTAGTAGGAGAGAAGGGTTCCTAGTTCGAGTGGGAGAAATGGTCGAAAATGGTAGGTTTAGGGTCGAAAAATTTAATGGCCAAAACTACCAGTTGTGGAAGATGCAGATGGAAGATTATCTGTATCAGAGAGATCTGTACCAACCATCGAGCGGAAAGGCAAAGAAGCCGATGAGTATGACAGACACAGAATGGAATATTCTCAATAGAAAGGCACTTGGAACAATATGGTTGTGCCTAGCGGTGTCAATAGTGTTTAATATTTCAAAGGGAAATGACAACAGAGGGTTTAATGGCGACATTGGCCAAACTATATGAAAAACCCTCGGCCTCAAATAAGGTATTTCTTATGATGCGTTTATTTAATATGAAGATGTCAAAAGGTGGATCTGTTGCTAATCATTTAAATGAATTTAATACAGTTACCAGTCAGTTAAGTTCTGTAGGGGTAACTTTTTATGATGAAGTTAGGGCTTTGTTATTTCTGTGCTCATTGCCACAAAATTGGAATGGTTTAGTTATGGCCATTAGTAACTGTGTATCTGGATCTAGTACTTTAAAGTTTTATGATGTTGTCGGTGCAATCCTTAGCGAGGAAATGCGACGGAAAAGCTCCGGTGAGACATCAAGTAATGCTTTGACTGCATAGACTAGGGGAAGAAAAATGGAAAGAGGAAAGAGCCCTGGATACCGAAGTAAGTAAAGAAAAGGTAGATACAAGTCCAGATCGGGGATAGTGTGCTGGAAATTTGGGAAGAAAGGACACCTGAAGAAAGACTGCAAGTCTCGAAAGGGAAAAGAAGGAGACGCGCAGTAAGAAACTAATCATGAAGTGAATGTAACAGGTGATATGTTGCAAGATGCTTTGATTCTTTCATTAGAAAATATTATTGATGCCTGGGTGGTAGATTCAGGGGCCTAATTCCATGCCACACATGATAGGAAACATTTTTATGATTATGTTCAAGGAGATTTTGGACAGGTTCGATTGGGTGATGATAGACCCTGTAAAATCGTTGGAATGGGTACTGTTTTCATAAAACAACAAAATGGAAATCAATGGCTATTGAAGGAGGTAAGGCATTTTCCAGATCTGAAGAAAAATATGATTTTAACAGGGCAGTTGGGAGGTGAAGGTTGCGTAACTACTTTCATAGATAAAACCTGGAAGGTCACAAAAGGATCCCTGGTAATAGCAAAAGGAGATAAGGTTGGTACATTGTATTTATGCATTGGTATTTCTAGTTCTGTTAATGCTTTAACCTCTATAGGAGAAGATACAAAATTGTGGCATCATAGGCTTGGGCACATGAGTGAGAAGGGGATGCAGATTCTTCACTCAAAAAATTTGTTGCTAGGTTTGATGCATGTTGATTTAAAATTCTGTGAGAATTGTGTTTATGGAAAACAAAAGAGAGTCAGATTCCTTAGAGTTGGGAAAGAAAAGAAGAGAGAAAAATTAGAGCTTGTGCATACAGATGTATGGGGACTTGCTCAGGTATCATCTCTTGGTGGCTCTCGTTATTATGTTACTTTTATTAATGATGCAACCAGAAAAACCTAGATTTATTGTATTCGAAATAAATTTGATGTATTTGATACTTTCAAGAAATGGAAAGCTTTGGTTGAAAATGAGACAGGAAAAAGGTTGAAGTGTATCAGATCAGACAATGGAGGTGAATATTGTAGCAAAGAGTTTGATAGATACTGTTCAGAGAATGGAATTCGTAGAGAGAAGACAGTTCCAGGAACACCACAAGAAAATGACGTGTTAGAAAGGATGAACAGGGCAATCATGGAGCGTGCAAGGTGCATGAGATTGCATGCAGGATTTCCTTTACAATTTTTGGCAGATGCTGTAGATACTGTTGTTTATCTAATAAATAGAAGACCTTCAAGTTCCTTGGATGGTGTTATTCCAGAGGAGGCATGGATAGGTAAAAAGGTAAACTACTCCTTTTTAAAGACTTTTGGTTGTGAAGCCTTTGTCCACATTAATAAAGAAAATAGAAAAAATCTTGAGGCAAAATCAAAGAAATGTACCTTTATTGGATATGGTGTTAATGATTTTGTTTATCGCTTTTATGATTATGAAAAACACAAAATTAAGAGCAGAGATGGCATATTCAATGAAAAGGTTTTGTATAAGGATCAACTGCAAGAAAAGAAATAGGAGAAAGAAAACAGAGAATACATAGTGCTTGACAAAATCACAGAAAAAGTGATGGTGCCTGAAAATCATAATGATCAACAGCCAGAACAACAACCACAACAACAACAAACACTTCAAACACCTGAAAGTGGTGTTAGAAGATCTACCAGGACAAGTAGACCCCCTAAACGGTACTCTCCTTCATTATATTATGTATTGTTGACTGATTCTGGTGAACCAGAATGTTATGAAGAAGCAGTGCAGGTAGAAACCGGGAAGAAGTGGGAGCAAGCCATGAAAGAAGAGATGGACTCCTTAGCACATAAGTAGACTTGGGGCTTAGTCAGGTTGCCTGCAGGTAAAACAACATTGTAGAATAAATGGGTTTACAAGTTGAAGGAAGAAGATGGAGGTAGAAAAAGGTATAAAGCTAGAATTGTGGTGAAAGGGTTTGCATAGAAAAAGGGTATAGACTTTGATGAAATATTTTCTCCTGTTGTTAAAATGACTTCAATCAGAACTATTTTAAGTCTATTAGCAGCTAAAGATTTGCATCTTGAGCAGCTAGATGTAAAGACATCCTTTCTCCATGGGGATTTGGAGGAAGAGATATATATGTAGCATCCACAAGGATATGAGGTAAAAGGGAAGGATAAACTAGTGTGCAGGTTGAAGAAGAGCTTGTATGGTTTAAAACAGGCTCCAAGGTAGTGGTATCTAAAATTTGATAGGTTTATGTCTGAACAAGGTTATACTAGATGTCACTCTGATCATTGTGTTTATCTCAAAAGGCAAAATGATGGTAGCTATATTATATTGTTATTGTATGTAGATGACATGCTTGTTGTAGGTTCTAACATGCAGGAAATAAATGTGCTCAAAAGGAAATTGGCAGACTTATTTGCAATGAAGGATTTCAGTGCTGCAAAACAAATCCTTGGTATGAGAATAACTAGAGACAGGAAGAACCGCAAATTAACATTGCCTCAAAGTGAGTACATAGAAAAGGTTTTGAAAAGGTTTAATATGCAGAATGCAAAACCAGTTAGTATACCTTTGGCTAGCCATTTCAAATTAAGTAAGGAGGAGTGTCCCAAGACTCGAGAAGAAATGGCTCATATTTCTAAAGTTCCATATGCATCAGCAGTTGGAAGCTTAATGTATGAAATGGTCTACACAAGGCCTGATATTGCACATGAAGTGGGAGTTGTAAGCAGGTACATGAACAATCCAGGAAAAGAACATTGGATGGCGGTGAAGTGGATTCTCAGGTATTTGAGAGGTACCACAAATCAAGCATTATGCTTTGGTGGTTCAAACATTGCTCTACAGGGATATGTTGATGCAGATATGGTGGGTGATAGAGATAACAGGAGGAGCAAAATAGGGTATGTGTTTACTGTAGGTGGAACATCTGTTAGTTGGTCTCAAAACTGCAAAGTGTTGTTGCACTCTCAACAACAGAAGTAGAGTATGTTGCTGCTATAGAGGCTAGTAAAGAAATGATTTGTTTACAAAGGTTTATGGATGAATTGGGTAAGAAGCAGGAGTTGGGCAGGTTATACAGTGACATCCAGAGTGCCATACATCTTGCAAAGAACTTTGCACTTCATTGCAAGACTAACATATACAACTCAAGTACCATTTCATATGGTCAGTGTTGGAGGATGGACAGTTGAAGATGGAAAAGATACACACTAGCCAGAATCCTGCAGATATGTTAAGGAAAGTTGTAACCAGGGAGAAACTGAAAATCTGCTCAGTTTCAATTGGTCTTCAAGTATGATGAAGAAGATGAGAAATAGCCAGGTCCAAAGTGGAGTCATTGTCCAACAAATGAAGCAGTGGTGGAGTTGCTATAATCAATCTCCAAGTGGGATATTGTTGGGTGTGGAGCCTGATTATCTTCTGTATTCAAAGGTATCGCTGCATTGGACCCCAGTCATTGCCACCCATATAATATTCACTGTAGGGGGGTCTAGGGGGGGCAGCTACAACCTTTTGGGAGCCCCCCCCTAGTGGGGGGATCGGGGGCAGTGCCCCCAAAGCTAAGAATAAATGTAAAATTTCCTTGTAAAATGTTGTAATTTCATAGTCAATCTGGGTCATTCATTAGGCAGAGATCTGACGATAGAAGTTATGTTTAATTTAGGGGTTTTTGCCCTAGAAGGAAACCCCTCGCTATATATGAGGGAATTGTATTGCGTCTATGTATATCTGTATTCTGAGTGAGGAAGAGAGAGTAGATTGAGAGTGAAGAGGGAGTTACAACGGATCTGCTGTAGGTTGTATCTCTTCAGATTGCTGGATAATATAAAAAGAAGGATTGGTTGTTTCTCCATGGACGTAGCCCAAACTGGGTGAACCAAGTATATCTGTGTCTCTCTTGTTTTATGCATTTTTCTGTGTTAATATTTCTACAATATTTTATGTGTTCCATTTCTCTGTAATATATAATTTTCTAACACTTGAAAAGGCTAAGTTTTGGCTAGAGTTATTCATTTAGCAGGAGAACAATTTTACAGTGTAGGGTGTGATTCAGAGCTTGAAGCTGACATTGTAATAGTTTCTCTTTCTCATCTGAATTAACTCAAAGCAACGAAGGGGTATTTCCCAATTGGGTTCCCTTGTAAATCATTGTGTTTCTTGTGTTTTCATGGTTGATGTTATTGCATGTGTTTCTATATTGTGTTTTCTATTCCACAGAAGTATAGAAGAAATTTGTGTCTCTTTATTTCAGTTCGAATTCATTAGAAGTGGAAAATTTCTTGCCATTTCTACATGGTATCATAGCCCTAAAAACATAATAGAAACTAGTCACTTGATCTTCTCCTTCAGAAATTTCGAATTGTAGAGTTTGTGAAGTCGTTTTTCTCAGTACCAGGAAGATGTATTTCAATGGATTGAGATTGGAGTATGCCCTGGAGGGAATCTATAATTTCATACCTTGGAAAGATAGGATGGAATTTGTACTCGATGACAATGGAGTGCTGGAATACACCCAAATTGACATCCCAAAACCAGCATCATCGAATGCACAACAGTTAGCTTAGTGGAAGAAGGACATTGCAAGAGCTAGGAGGATCATCTTGGAAGGTGTAAGAGACCATGTGGTTTCTAATTTACATGGCAAGGAGACTACATTTTCTATGTGGAAGACCCTCACATACTTATTCGAAAGTAGTAGTGATGCCAAGAAATTAGTATTGAAGAACAAGATCAAAAACATCTGAATGTAGAAAAATGAAACCGTAGTCCAATACCTCTCCAGATTCACTCAAGTCAGAGAGGAACATAGAGGCGGTGGAAGAATGTTCCATCAACTGATCTAGAGAGCTTAGCTCTCCTAGCCCTTCTGAAATCCTGGCATAACTACTAGGATTTAGTAAATGGAAGGGACAAGATGCAAAATTGAGAGAGAATTCAGTTTGATTTGGTGAAGGAAGAGATCAAAAGGAACACTAAAGATGGTATCACACCTCAAGAAAAGTGTTACAAGATGGATTTCGGTTGCCTACTTTATTTAGAGATGCAAAAGTATATGCTAGGAGGTGTGATTTTTTCCGGTGTGTAGGACAACCCTATAATCGTGATGAGCTTCCATTACACCTAGTTCAAGCCCTTGAGGCCTTTGAAAAGTGTGATATTGATTTTGTGGGACCCATGAACCTTCCAACATGACATTATCATGCCCAATACATTATTACCACAACTGACTATTTAACGCATTGGGCTAAAGCCACCCCTGTCAAAGATTATAATGTTGATACTTTTATGTAGTTCATATTAAAAAATATTATTACTAGATTTGGGTGTTCAAGGAGCCTTACCAGTGACCAAGGTTTACATTTTATTAATGATATTATTGATACTCTGCTAAGGAACTTCAAGATCCAACACCACAAAAGCTTCCCATATCATTCGCGGGAAAATGGGGCAGTTGAAGCATTTAATAAAATCTTTGAGAGAGGAATCACTAAAGTGTGTTCTTCAAATAGAGATGATTGGGATGAATGAGTTCTAGTTACTTTATAGGCTTATCGTACAACTGTAAAATGGCTACACAAATATACACCCTTCCAACTTGTTTATGGACAGGAATCCATAGTACCTAATAAATTTATTGTTCCAATTTTTTTTATTGCTCATGCTACCACTATATATGATGATGAATCTATTGGAGAATGGTTGCAGGAATTGTGGGAATTAGATGGAGATCAGTTTCTTGTAGACTTACACCAAACTATTGAGAAAGAATGTCAAAAGGCTTGGCATGACAGACATATAAAGAAGAAATTGTTTTCTATTGGAGACCAGGTATTACTCTATGATAGTGAATTTTTGAAACATCCTGGTAAGTTACAAATGCATTGGTTGGGTCCCTTATTTTTTGTGGAGATAAGATATTCTAGAGTTATAAAGATTTCTTAGATTTATGGAGTTCTTTTGTCAGGTTGGGTGAACAGTGCATGCCTAAATCCCTACTATGGTTGATCAAGTTTTCTAGTACTTCTCGCTCTTTAGAAGGAGGAATCAGTTAAGTTTATGAATGTGTCAATTGTGTTAGTCAGTTAATTGGTGTATTTGTTGTGATATTTGGTTTATTCATCTAGTTGCATTAGTCTGTTAGTTTGTTCTAGTTGTGACACACAACAACTAGTTGTGGTCGGGGGAGCATTTGTCAAGTGTCATTTCTACCAGTCTCATAATAATGATTTGAGGTATTTTCAGTCATTATGTTAATTTTCCTGTAATACTCTTTTCTAACAGATTTGATTTTCCACTTTATGGATTTTAATCATTTCTAGTTACCTTGTCATAATGATCACTCCCTTTTCAGGTCTTTCATGTCGTCTTCTAGGGATTTGCTTCTTATTCATAATTATTATCTGGTTTCAAATCAATTTGGTAAGTTTACATATTTATTAACTAATGGTCTAATATTTTTTCGTCTTGTTGAACCTTCTCTATATAGGATGCATGTAATCATGTTAGCTCCTCATTGTGTATGTGCGTAACTTGGAATTATTTGTCCTAGCTTCTGCATCAAGGCTCCCTACGCCGGGAAATCATCTCCTTCCCCTTATCTAATTTATTTATAGTCATCAATCCTCTATTATGGGGCATCTTTCTAAATATGAAGTTGTCTCTAGTTTCTCAGATCCTCGTATCGAGCCCATGGAAGATACATTGGGAAAATATGAAAAATATCCCTTGGTTGATAATGATTTGGCCGACTCTTTTTTGTTTCTAGCTCTGAAGCCTAAAGTATTCATGGAGCCTACAACTAAACCAAGAAAGAGTGTTGTTTCTCATTTCAAACTAGAATTTCATCCTTTGTAGTGGTCCTCCCTAATGAAATTACAAATTTTTCCTATTTTTGGTACCTCGGGTGAGGTCATGCACTGTAAAAAACTATAATTAGCCAAATTCATAGAGGTTCTTTATGGCTTGATCGAGAGTATCCTATTCATGTTGATGACATTTATAAGATAATATGATTGTTTCCATATGCTCTAGATGTTTCCACTACCTTCTAGATTACTTCCACGTGGGGTTGTTAGAATTATAGCAAGAAAAGGCTTCATTTGACTTGTTCCTTAGTTAAATGGACAAATTCGATTTTCCACATCAGCAGGATGACCTAGATTGTAGTTAACAAGAGTAACATGGATTTGTCTCTTATTTAAATATGTAAATTCAATTTTGTAGGCTAGAAGTAGAGTTGTGCATGGATTGATTGCTAAAATCTAGCAATCTAGTCGAGTTATTATTAGTTGAACTGAGTTAATTAGGCTCTAGTCATTAGTTGAGTCAATTGAAGCTTAGTTGAGTATTTAAGACTATTGCTAACTCACTGATCTCTTAGTTAACTAGTCAATCAACTAAAAATAGACCTAGTCATGCATAGAATTAAAATTTCCTAGTTGGAATGGAGGAAAAAGAATATTTGTATTTATAATTGTATAATGTTGAGTGTATAATGCTTTCGTATTAAGAAACTGATCAATTCATTTAGGATTTGCATAAGGAAATAGGGAATTATCCCTTTTTGAGGAATTAATTTCCTCTAGGATTGTGCAAGGAATAGGAGGAAGGTTAGGGCTTGAATAGGCTAAGCGTTGGCTAGAGTTATTCATTCATCAGGAGAACACTTTTACAATGTAGGGTGTGCTTCAAATCTTGAAGCTGGCATCGTAATAGTTTCTCTTTCTCATCTGAATTAATTCAAAGTAGCAGAGGGGTTTTTTCCAGTTGGGTTCCCTTGTAATTCATTGTGGTCCTTGTGTTTAGATGGTTGCATGTGTTTCTATCTTGTGTTTTATATTCCACAGAATTATAGAAGAAATTTGTGTCTATTTCTTTTAGTTCAAATTCATTAGAAGTGGAAATTTTCTTTCCATTTCTACATGGTATAATAGCCCTAAAAACACAATAGAAACCAGTCATTTGATCTTCTCCCTCAGAAATTTCGAATTGCAGAGTTTGTGAAGTCGTTTTTCTCAGTACTAAGAAGATCTATCTCAATGGATTGAGATTGTAGTATGCCCTGGAGGGAATATCGAATTTCATACATTGGAAGGATAGGATGGAAGTTATACTCGATGACAATGGAGTGCTGGAATACACCCAAATTGACATCCCAAAACCAGCATCACCAAATGCACAACAATTAGCTTAGTGGAAGAAGGATACTGCAAGAGCTAGGAGGGTCATCCTGGAAGGTGTAAGAGACCATGTGGTTTTGAATTTACATGGCAAGGAGACTACATTTTCTATGTGGAAGACCCTCACATACTTATTCGAAAGTAGTAGTGATGCCAGGAAATTTGCATTGAAGGACAAGCTCAGAAACATCTGAAATCAGAAAAATGAAATTGTAGTCCAATACCTCTCAAGATTCACTCAAGTCAAAGATGAGCATGGAGGTAGTGGAAAAATGTTCCATGAACTGATCTAGTGAGCTTAGTTCTCCTAGGCCTACTAAAATCCTGGCATAACTATAGGATTTAGTAAATGGAAGGGACAAGCTGCTAAATTGAGAGAGACTTCAGTTTGATTTGGTGCAGGAAGAGATCAGAAGGAACTCCAAAGATGGTATCACATCCAGAAATGAGGAACAAGACTTTTATCTGGTTGGAAAAGGAAATAATTCCAAGGGAAAGAAGGCCCAAGGCGAGGTAGAATCTAGGCAGAACCATGGCAAGAAAAAGGACCTCAACAAAATCAAATGTTTCCACTCAATGTGGAGGTTGAAGCAATGTCATAGATATTATTAACAATCCTAGAATTAAATTTTCATTCCATATCATTGAAAGCAAGCTTATGTGACACTATACCAAAGGAGAATGTACCATAGATGCTATCTTTGTTGTTGAATCTTGTGATCGAGGGGAGTCATTAAACTAGTGTAGTTATCTCCTGAACGAGCTCTTTGAAGCTTGTGAATATGTCTTCAAGCAAGTTACTTATTTCATTTATGATTATTTAGTAATTGTATGTGCTATGATGAAATGGTGTGCACCCAAAGTGTTATACAAAATTTACGATTACAGGAAAAAGTATCTCCCCTAGGTTTGATGGCTAACCTAGAACATAGAGAGACAAGGAACCCAATGCTTTCCTCAAAGTAAATTGATGATGATATGAAGCCTACCTGGAATCTGTCACAGGCTTCACTTCTTTGTTAGCTTTAATGCTCCAATTCTAGCTCCGGTTGCCAAAATTAGAACCTGCATGGTGAGATAACACAAGCCAAGAAAATACGAGATCTATGCAGTATCATCTAAATAATTTATTCAATAGATCAACATGGTATTGAAATATATGAAATAACAAAATCAAATATAGGAAAACATAGAATTATTTGCATTAATATAAATCGAAGGAGTTTACAACCATAAATAGGTGTTGATCTTGTAGAAGAGCTCCTCCAAGGTTGGCTTGTCCTTTCCTTGTCACAATGTGCACGTCTAATCACCATAAATGAATGAAATCAAACCTTTCACCATAGATATATCACTCTCCAGAATCTAATCCCTTGCATATGGAAGGTTGTAAATATATAGAGGAGCGGGTTAAGTTGGGAGTCCTTATCCAATTACCAATCTAAGGTTTTAGATCAACCTTTGATGGGAGGATGGGATCAAAGTATAAGTGATGGAAACTCCAAAGTAGGATAGGATAGGATCCAGATGTTTTATCTAAGGTAAATGGTTGTAACAGCTTCTGGAAGAGGAGGATTCTGGAATCTCTCTTCTTTTCACAAATTTCCAGAACCAACAGAGGTGCAAAGGAGAGAAACTTATAGGTGATCAACGTAGGCCATAGTGGAGAAACCTATAGTTGAACATTTTCCAACAAGAGGCTAGGGAGTGTTGGTCCTAAAATAGGCTCAGATGATGCATTTTCAGGCAGAAACTTTGGGGAATGAAAGATACATGCTTAGGGATTTGTGTAATGATAATGAAAAGGGGGGATAGGATGTTGATTGATCCCATTGGGAGGCTTATTGATCAGATGTGATAAAATGGCATGTAACATATTTCCCCCTAAAGAGAAAAGTCAGGAATGATAACTGATGACTGAATTGCTTTACCTTGTGACTGATCTAGGTGGATATTGGTGGCCACCCCCCTATTGCACCTAGACCTCCAGTCAGTTTCATCTATTTCCTTGTTTATTTCAACATTTACTATTTTTAGCAGTTTTTCGGCTCCTGAACTTCCAGAGCAATTTTGACCCCCTAAACAACATTTTTTTGAGGTCTGTTGTAGGCCCATAGACATTAGTAGGGGCCTGTCATAAATCCTATAGAACTCAAGGTGACCTTTCCAATAAGGTATTGTACACGCCAAATGGAGATAATATGACCAAGTTACAACCCTAGGAGGTTGGTTTCCCAACTAACAGAACCCACAAACTCTTGGCGTTATATCTCCCGGGGTTAGGGTTTTGGTTGTTTATGGTTTTATCTTGTTGTTCAATAATAAATAGGCCCTTGAGCCTCATTATAACACAGTTCAGAGGCATTTAGCCAGCACATCTCTTCTCAGAGATAAGCTACCATCACCGAAGCTAGTTTATTTCCATTATGTTTATAAGCATATTTCAGTATTATGATATTAATGAAATGAAGTGTTATTTCTGTTGCATATTTATATTTATGGTTGTATCTATAATTTTTTTTGTTCCTGTTTAAGTTCGGATTAGTGGTATTAGAGAAGTCTGCTCATTATTTTTTTTCTTTGCATCTCCCCATCGAGGTTGGGGTATAAGGAGTTAGGGCTCAATCTGGTTGAACCTTTGCAAGACCAACCTCGCAAACACCAACGACCTCCCATAGCGCAAGAAAATAAAGATGAGGGGGTAGGAGATCCTTTCAAAATATTTCTTGAGGAAGCCGCCGAGCGAAAGAGGAATGTGATGATGGATGACTTTGCCCAGATCCTTCGACGGTTACCCACAGGCTGTTGGGTGTGGAGATCGATTATCTTCTGTATTCAAAGGTTTTAGCCGGATGTATACCCCACAAAGATTGTACACCCCTCCATGCGGGGGGGTGCGAGGGCTGTTCATTAGGTGGATGATCTGATGGTAGAAGTTATGTTTAGGCTTTTTTTCCCTAGAAGGCAAACCCAAACTATATATGAGGGAATTGTATTGCGTCTATGTAGATCTGTATTTTGAGTGAGGAAGAGAGAGGGGATTAAGAGTGAAGAGGGAGTTACAGTGGATCTGTTGTAGGTTGTATCTCTTGAGTTTGCTGGATAATATAAAAATAAGGACTGGCTGTTTCTCCGTGGACGTAGCCTAAACTGGGTGAACCACGTATATCTGTGTCTCTCTTGTTTTATGCATTCTCTTTGTTTTTATTTCTGCAATATTTTATGTGTTCCATTACTCTGTAATATATAATTTTCTAACACAGGCAACACATCTTCATCCACTAGCCACTTTGGAGGTGCCACTCCTCTTAAGGTACAAGTTAACTTTGATATTCCCATATTTGAGGGCAAGATAGATGCAGACGTCATAGATAAATGGTTGAATCTATTGGAAGGAAATTTTTTAGTTCATGACTTTTCCAATAGGGAAAAGATTAATTTTGTACTTCTCAAAGGCACCCCACACATCAAGGACTGGTGGGAAACCTACTATGAACAAAAGGACGAGAGTGAATCCTTATTGTTTTTAGTTGCACCCACTTGGGATTATTTCCAAGATGCCATCAAGGAACAATATTACCCCATCGGGAGCTGTGAAGATAAATACATAAAGTGGACCATGCTAAAGTAGGGAAGGGACCAAGTTGTGCTGGAGTTCACAAATGTTTTCCATACCCTCCACACGAAGTTAGGTATCAAGGATTTTGAGCGGAATTTAGTACTCAAGTATTGTGGGTGTCTACGCAAGTACATCAAGGACGAGATGGAGTTCTTGAACATCTCCTCCCTCGACATGACATACTGATAAGCTATCAAGATTGAGAAAAAGTTTAAACAGAAGAAGTGAGACTTTGGATATGTGAATCCGAAGCAAGGAAAAGGTGCCCCCAAACCATAGAGAAAAGGCCAAATCCAAGGCCGGGAAACCTAGGACAACCCATCGAAGCTACAAGGAAAGGAAAACACCACGAAGCCAAAGAAGGACACGAGAAAATGTTGTGAGTTCCATAAGAGATCGTCTCACAACACAAGTGAGTGTCGAGCCAAGCAATCACTGGTGGCGGAGCTAAAGACTTCTGAATCAGATGTAGGTTCTGACTCTGAGTCAAAACCCAACAAGGGGAATGATAAAGGGAAGAAGATCATTGACGTGGAGCCCATTGCCACAGTGGCCACCACCAAGATATAGAAAAATGAGCCTGAAGATTAAGAGGAGGGGGAACACCTCTTCCACTCATAGATGTGGGTGAAGGGTTCTCTGCTGCAGTTCATTGTCAACAACGGGAGACAAAAGGACCTCATTTCAGAAGAGGTTGTGAAGCGGTTGGATCTACTTACAACAACACATCTGTAGTCATACACCATCAGGTGGCTTCACCAAGGAGGAGATCTCCACGTCAGCCGACAGTGTCACCTTCCCTACAACATCGAGCCCTTCACGAATGAGGTATTGTGTAATGTTTCTCCCCTTGAAGTTTGTGTTGTATTATTAGGAAAACCATACTTGTGGAAGTGACATGTTGCATATGAGTCTAGACCTTGCTCTGTGATTATTACTTTGGATAATAAGTTGTACAGGATATTGAAGGTAGCCCTGCCTACCACCATCTCTTTGATCATTGCAAATCAATGTAGTAAGATTATTTCATAGACCAGGAGTTTTTTTTTCCTTATAATATTCCCTTAGGAAAAGAACAAGGTTGTGGCCACGGCTTCCAGAAAGGACTGCACCACACAGCAGAAGCATATGGACAAGGTCATGGAGGAGTACAGGGACATTTTTGCCTCACCTACTGGGGTACCTCTGCACTGTCAGGTCAAGCACTTCATCGATTTGACCCTGGGTGCACCACTACCCAATGGAATGATCTATCGACACTTTTTTCTAGAGAATGATGAGATCAGGAGGGAGATTAAGGAGATGTTGAATAAAGGGCACATTAAGCCAAGATCATCACCCTATGGGAGCCCTATTGTAATGGTACAGAAGAAGGATGGGACCTGGAGACTTTATATTGGCTATTAAGCGTTGAACAAGTTCACTGTCCGGAATAGGTACCCAATACAGGGGGCCAAATATTTCAACGAGATTGACTTGAAGTCTGGCTATCACTAGGTGCCTATCGAACCATCTGATGTGTGGAAGATTGTATTCAAATCAAAGGTGGTACTTTTTGAATGATTGATAATGCCTTTTGGGTTGATGAATGCCTCTGCAACATTCATGATATGGATGGACAACATCTTGTGACACTTCACCAATGTATTCATGGTGGTGTATTTAGATGACATCTTGATCTTCAGCCAGAGCTGGGAAGAGCACCTCCACCATAATCGATAAGTCCTTCAAACCCTGCAACAACACAAGTTGTGTGCCAATTTGGAGAAATGCACTTTTTGCATGACCCAGGTTCAATATCTGGGGTACATCATTGATGAGTAGGGTTTTCATGTGGACCCAGCCAAGATACAAGTCATTCAAGATTGGCTAGCCCCAACCACTCTAACAGAGCTCCACAAATTTCTAGGTATTACCCAATTCTACTGTAATTTCGTGTTGGGTTTCTCTCATATCACTTGGCCTTTAAGTCAAATCACCAAGGGTAGAGTGAAAGAAAAGTTTTTTTGGTCTGAAACCCAACAGAAGGAATTTTCCAAGTTGAAGCGTCGCCTCTTCTCTGCACTAGTGCTCATGTTACCATACCTGTAACAACCATTTGATATTGAGACAAACACCTCTAACTATGCTATTGGTGCAGTTCTTACCCAGCAGGGGCATCCAATGGCTTACCATAGTGGGACACTTTCAGACACAGTCTGAAAGTATCAAACTTACGACAAAGAAATTTATTCCATTATGCAAGCCTAACATTAATGGAAGCATTACATTTTGGGGAAGGAAACGGTCATCCACACATACCACCAACCCCTGCAGTTCATATAGACACAAGGGAAGTTTCAAAATGATTGACATCATAAATGGTCCACCTACCTACAATAGTTCCATTTGAACATTAAGTACAATAAGAGAAGCACCAATAATGTTGCAGACTGCCTCAATATACACAAGTCATGGTGCTAATCACTGTGCTCAGCTCCCGTGGGCACGAGAATTCAGGGTGGCCACATGTTTACCTGGGTGATAGGATCAAAATTCGGCAGAAAATAACAAACACTCCTAGAAGGGAAGAAAGTTCCAAATTTTCACCTTCAGGATGCACTGCTATGCCACCTGGGGCATATCTATGTTCCTTTAAGCGAGTGTGCCAAGATTATTTGGGAGGCGCACTACATTTAGTTCGTTGGACATTTTAAAGTAGAGAAAATAGTGGTGGTATTGCATAAGTATTTTTATGGGCCGAAACTTCATCAAGATGTTGGGAAGTAAATTAGATCATATACCACCTGCACCATTGCCAAGAAAACCATCAAGAATTAATGCCTATATACTCCTCTAGCTACTCCTATTCAACCTTGGGAATCTATCTCCATGGATTACATATTAGGCCTTCCTTCTACTAATCACGACAAAGACTGCATTTTCGTGGTCATCAACAGATTCTCTAAGATGGCCATCATGGTTACCTGCAAGAAGAGTATCACAACAGAGGCCACTACTAAGCTCTTCTTTGAGCGAGTGTGGGTACACTTTGGGCTCCCACAGTCCATTGTCTCAGATCGGGACAACAAATTTCTGAGTGAATTTTGGTCTAGTCTTTGGTCGATGCTGGATACAAACTTACCAAGTCCATGACTTTCCATCCCCAAACTGATGGCCAAACACAGGTTTACAACATGATGATCGTACACATTCTACGCATGTAAAACTTGAAGCATCCATGCACATGGGATGAAAGTCTCCCCTATTTCCAGCACAACTACAAGAGAGATCTCCACATCTCAATGGGCCATAGCCCCTTTCAGGTAGGGTTGGGATTTTAGCCATTGTGTCCCATTTATGTGGCCATACCATTTGCAGCTACTCAGGCAGATTCGACTCATGTCCAGTCTAAAGCTGATAGGGATAACAGCTTCATTGAGCACACTCAACACATCCACCTATAGGTCCATGATATATTGGGTAGAACCAATGCTAAGTTCAAGTAGTGCCATGATCAACATCGAGTGTCGCACAAGTTCTCGGTGGGCAACAAAGTTTGGCTACATTTGCAGAAGGAGTGTCTTGTTGGACCCCACCGCAAGCTTCACCCACTTTGATATGTGCCATACATCATCACCAAGGTGGTCAGTGAAAATGCCTTCGAGTTCAACATCCCACCCTTCCTTATCTACACCCAGTGTTCAATGTAGACTGCCTTCGGCCATACTTTCCACCATTGTTGGACACATCCGACATTGCAGAAAAACTCACACCAATAGAGCTCAACCGAGAATGCATGGAATAGGCCACAAATGATCAACTCATGGATACACAGACAAATTACACTTGCCAACAAAGGATCTAGATATATCGAGTTGTCAAAGCAGGCCAACTCCTTCACTAGGGCAAGTGGTTCACCAGGGACAAGGTTCAACAGAAATTTCCTCACCTCATGGAGGCTCTACATGCAATGGGGAATATTGCTTCCTAAGGGGGGAGGAATGATCCAGGTGGATATTGGTGGCTACCCACCTATTCCACCTAGACCTCCAGTTGGTTTCATATGTTTCCTTGTTTATTTTAGCTTTTACTATTTTTAGCAGTTTTTTGGGTCCAGAACTTTCAGAGCAATTTTTACCCCATAAACGGTGTTTTTTAGGTATTATGCAAGACTAGAGCCACTGGAAAGAGCCTACCAAAATTCCTGTAGTACTCAAGGAGACCTTTCCAATAAGGTATCATACGTGCCAAACAGAGATAATATGACCAAGTTACGACCCCAAGAAGTTGGCTGCCCAACTAACCCCAAAAAGGCCCACAAACTCTTGGTGTTACATCTCTTAGGGTTAGGGTTTTGGTTGTTTATGGTTTTATCTTGTTCTTAAATAATAAATAGGACCTCGAGCCTCATTGTAACATAGTTCAAAGGCATTTATCTACCACATCTCTTCTTAGAGATAAGCTACCATCGCCCAAGCTAGTTTATTTCCATTATGTTTGTAAGCATATTTCAGTATTCTAATATTAATGAAATGAAGTTTTATTTATGTTTCATCTCTGTATTTATGATTGTATCTATATTTTTTTTCATTCATGTTTATGTTTAGATCAACGACAAGTCGAGATCAAGAACAACCGGCGTGCTTCATCTGTTACAATACATTTTCATCATGACATATTTGTTATTGAGGGAGGCATACCCATACTTAGCACATAAGCTAACATAACATGTACAATGATAAAAATATGCATCCATAGATGAAAAATGGTGGGCCCATGACTGGATGACTGTCAGTATGACCATAGCCATCATACATTGTGATCTTTGTATAATCCTAAAATTGCAGTCCAGATGGATGAAACCAGATCCCAGGTCTTTTATCTCCTTCACACGACCAACCAAAATACGAGTCTAACCATGTGAATTAATGAGATAAGGTTGAGCATGGTAGACACCATTTGATTACCGGCCGATGATGTAAGTTGTTAACAAATGTGAGAGAAACCACTGATGATATTAATAGCTCTCAAGGTACTACAGTACAATCTGTATGTTTTGAATAAATGAGTTGATGTCAAACACCACACAGAGTCTTTCGGTTGAAGTCTATTGATGTAAACCTATTGCCAAGAGCGAAGAAACTTTCCATTGATTTATGAAAACATTAAGGTACCAAGGGTGTTTCTAATTCAACTTCCTAGATAATGATATGATGTCGACAAGAAGTGTGTTAGAAAATTATATATTATAGAGCAATGGAACACATAAAATATTGCAGAAATATAAACACAGAAAACACATAAAGCAAGAGAGACACAGATATACGTGGTTCATCCAGTTTGGGCTACATCCAAGGAGAAATAGCCAGTCCTTCTTTATTATATTATCCAGCAAACTAAAGAGATACAACCTATAGCAGATCCGCTGTAACACCCTCTTCGCTCTCAATCTCCTCTCTCTTCCTCACTCAGAATACAGATCTACATAGATGCAATACAATTCCTTCATATATAGTGAGGGGTTGCCTTCTAGGGAAAAAACCCTAAATTAAACATAACTTCTACCGTCATATCATCCAACTAATGAACGGCCCAGATTGACTTGAAATTACTAGACTTTTACAAGGCAATTTTACATCTATTTTTAGCTTCGAGGGCACTGCCCCCAAACCCCCGCCGGGGGACCGCTGGCCCCCGGACCCCCGCGAGGGGTACAAGTCCCCCCCGCGTGGGGGGGTGTACAATCTTCCTGGGGTATACATCCGGCTGAGACATTTGAATATAGAAGATAATCAGGCTCCACACCCAACAATCTCCCACTCGGAGACTGATTATAGCAACTCCACCGCTGCTTCATTTGCTAGACAATGACTCCACTTTGGACCTGGTTGTTTCTCACCTTCTTCATCATACTTGAAGACCAATTGAAATTGAGTAGATTCTTAGTTTCTCCCTGGTTACAACTTTTGTTAGCATATCTGCAGGATTATGGCTAGTGTGTATCTTTTCCAGCTTCAACTGTCCATATTCCAATGCTGATCGTATGAAATGGTACTTGAGCTGTATATGTTTAGTCTTGGAATGAAATGAAGAGTTCTTTGCAAGATGTATGGTGTTAGCACCTAAATCTGCCTTAGGCTGAAGGAAGGAAAAATTCAGGGTAACCACAAACCACGCTCAGTCTGGTAGCTAGCCCCACCAAAACAGGAGAGGGCTCTCTCCGAGTCACGCTCAGCGAATAAGTAAACGGAATGGTCCGAGATGACTAACAGTGAAATATTGATCTTAGGCTAGTAAGTAAATATGGATACAAGAAGCAACTTTTTATGAATGGCTGAGTTTCTGGAATGGTATGGGACCAATGAACAGCAATGAGCAGAGAATTTAATACAAAGGCACAGATTACCTCGTGAGGAAAGACAGGCGGAAAGTCTAGCAATTTAGTTTGACATAACGCGGAATGGAGGAATTCCTTAGGAGGGTGAAAAGGGCATAAGTACATGAATCCTTTTCAACAGAAGAAGAACACTGAACATGAAATTTTCCCACAGGCAGAGCAATAAAATTGAATTCTACCTTATCTAACTTAGAAAATTTCACTAGAAATAAATATGAAATGAACTGTGAAACATTACGAAATACCTATGAAACATAAGAGACACATTTGCTACACTCACAACCACATGAATCTCATGAAACAGATCCGCTGCCTTTCATTAATCCTCTGTCAAAATATACAATGAAGAACTGAGTTTCCCTCCCACAGTCTCCCAAAAATTACAAGCCAACCAACCCTTTGCAAATAGTTTGCATAAAATATATAGAATGTGCCATGAAGAGATAGAACGCCCAAGGGTTGGGGAGTTACTCGAATCATTACAAAATGGAGGTGGAAAGCCAACCATTAGCTATAGGTGCAGCGTTACAAACATGACAAATGGCTTGGGTGACTGTTTGCCTTCCTTTGCCACTTGGATAGAAGCCAATCTGGAGTGAAAATACTTTAAATGCCGCCTTAGGTGCCAAAAAAGTGAAATGTAGATGAGTGGGCCCACTTGGAGAAGTCGCGAATCGAAATTTCGCGAAATGGAGGTGAAATTGGCCTTTTTTCCTATATGCGTCGCGCCATTTTCTATATGCGTTGTGCCACTTTGGAGCCTATTTTGAGGCACTTGTAGGAGTCCAAAATGTGCCCAAGTGTGCTTGTTGGAAATCCTATCCTATCTACTTTCCAACCCAAGTGGAATTTCTGAATTTGGTGCTCATTTTCCCCTCCAAATCTTCATTCTCCCAAGACTGCTTCCTGTGTGTCAAAATAGGGGCAGAGAGGTCATTTTTTTGGGTGTTTTTGACCTCCTGGAGACTCAAATCATGACCAAATTTCTTGTCCAAGCACCAGTAGTCGTGATTTTGCATGCTGAATCCAAAAATACAAGCCATTTCGGTTTTGGAGCTCCCAATTCTAAGCTCCGCGCCACAGGGAGAAAAAACCTATGTTTTGACAAAAAAATTACCATGTGACCAAAATTGCCCCAAATTTCCTGAAATTTGGGCTGGAGGTTCTCTATGAAGTGCTATGTTGTGCCAAAGAAGCTTCAGCCAAGATTCAAAGCCTATCTTGCTCTTTGGCCTCTTTTGCCTCTTTTGTTGCTTTGCTCAATTTTGCCTTCAAGCTCTTTATGCGGGCCTTTGCACTCATATTTCGTGCCCTGTAATGGAAAGCCATGTGTCTCAGTAAGGCATGGTCCTTGTTGGCCTTGTCCAGCAGCCTCTCCAAGTGCATGTTAACTCTCTCGAGATTGGCCTCCGGGTCCTCATTGATCTCTTTCTCCATGACGTGAGCTCAACTCTTCTCCTTTGTGCATCTTGGCGATGCTCATGAATGTTTTGCAGCTCCATGATCGCTTGTTGATCCTCAAGCTGTTTGTTCCTCTGCTCCAGATATTTCATGTTCTATTTGGCTCTCTCTAAATCAAGGGAAAAGGCTTCAATCTCTGATTGCTGCTCCTGGATGATCTCTCTAAGCTTTGCATTTGTCGGTTCTGTATCTGTCTCATCATCATCAAGGAGAACGAGTTCGGTCTTTCGTCCACCTGAAGGCCCCTCATCATGCATTGGCTCCTTACCTCTGTCATGTTCTTGTGTCGTCGATGCCAGAAGCGAGGCCCCTTCCACCCCGGGTGGAGATAACACTCGCTTTGCCGCTGCAAACAAATGTCTACTGCCTCTTTGATAGGTGATGAATACTGGCATAGTAGCGGCCTCATGGTGCTCATACTGGTGAGAAGGACCACCTATCTCATGCTCTGCCTCTGATAATACCTGTGGAGTGCTGAAGAAGTCACAGGAGATGAAGTCCTCCCAAGCAATGCCCTGCAATCCCAACTGATGATCCACCAAAATCTGGATAAGAGCAAAGTGATAAACACTGTTAAGTTGTTGCTGAGGGGTCTTATGCTGCATGAAAGTGTTCATCCTCTCTATGTTCCTGCAAATGAAAAATGGGAGGTTCATCATCCGCACCCTAGTAAAGTGCATGAGCAACCTGATGTGATAGGCATATAGACGAGAGAACCTCCCCTCACAGCTGAAGTACTTCATGATCAACCTCATGAGTGGAGCATACTCATTTCTCAAATATCAGAATGGAAAGACTCTTGTGAGTTGCCTCAAACAACTGGACTTAATGTAAGGCTCATAATGCAGTTAGTATGGCTCCATCAATTGTCATACTATCCTCCTTGGCAAGTCTCATACCTCTGCTCTTCATGTCAAACTCCAAGAAAGAGAGAAAGTCTTTAAAAATCTATATATCTCTGGGTACGCAGTTTCTCTTATGGTTACCTGCGTGTACGCACCCCAAGTTCACAATACCTGCATACTTGTACGCTCTGTCTGTAAAGGGGAGGGTGCGTACTCTTGTAAAGGTCAAAAGGCGCAAGTTTCACTCCAAAAAAGTTACTTGTGGTCATTTCTAGAGCATTCTAGAAGCTTGTTTGACGTGTATTGAGCGCCTCCAGATGGTTCATGTATCCCTATGAAAGAGGAACTTATCCCATCAAGAGGGGAGCTATCCCATCCAAAGAGGGGCTTATCCCATTGATGGTGGACCTGATTAACTTCCTCTAGAGCACTATAAATACAGGCATTGGGCCAGAAGGAGGGGAGGTTGAAAGCTGAACATTCCTAAGGGTACATGCTGCTGGAATTAGGACTCCCTTATAGAGCTTGAGAGGAGAGATTCCCATCCTTTACTAGCCTTATTTGGAAGTGGGTGAGCTGATCAAAGTAAAGGAAAACTCTTGCTGGACCCTAGGAGGGACCTGCACAACACCAAGGCTCAGGTTGTAATGGTTTCTTTTATTTCCACTTAATACAAATGAACTCATTTTTCTCAACAGATTGTTATTCATGATTTGTTTCATATACTCCTTGGTCTGTATGATGAATATGTGTTGTTTTATAAGTTTATCAGGTGCTATTTAATCTTTTGGCTTGTTAGTGAATGCAGGTTTCGAAGAGAAGGAGGAGCTCATCCGGATCGGCGAGGCTGGACTACTACAAAGCGTTGGACTAAAGGTATGTTATAATCACCTGATTACTTGTATTCTAAATGCATGTTTAGAGAAAGGTAGTGTTTATTTGTCTTGTTTTTCACTAGAAAGCCTTAGCTTCTAGGGAGGTCGGTTTTGTCCGCAAAATCGACTCTTTCCGCATGACAAAATGGCGACTCCACTGGGGAACTCCATTGATGTGAATGATTTTTCCTTTGTGTGAAACTTTGATCTGAGAAAAGTCGTTTATTTTCTGGCTTTTGGCTGTTTGACTGTGTATTTGGGTGGCTTAGCTTAGGGTTAAATTAGATTTTAGTTTTTCTTGGTTTTGCTAGCAGTACGCACCCTCTGAGTTAAGCACAGTGCGTACCTGTACGCACTGCAGCTTTGTGCACAGAGCGTACACGCACCTGTGCAAACAGGTTGCCTGCGTACCCTGTGAAAATTAAGAAAATTTCAATTTTCTTCTTTTTTGCCTCTTAGATTTTATTTTTAATTTGTTTTTACTGCCCAGATCCACTGGTTTCCTGTCATCAATCTTCACCTAAACTTGTTTCATCAGTGTCGAGAGTTTTAGTGAAATTCATAGAGATTTTGTCCTAGGGTTTGATTTTTGCACTGGTCCTGTAGTGACTTTGGATTTAGAAGTTGTAAAACCTTGGATCTCCCTGGTTTTGTTCAGTCTTCTTAGGAGTCGGGTCTTTCATAGAATCCACCCTTGTGAGAAACCTACCTTTGTGTTGTCTCTTTGCCGAATCTCGAAAAAGTTTGTTGATTGAACTTTGAATTTTATTCTTGAGAAAAAGAACAAAAGATTTTGATTTTTGTTTTTGACTGGTTTTTTGATTCTGCATTAACTAGTCCTTAGTTAAATTTTGACTGAGTAAAACATCCTGGAATCATACTTGGTAGGCTTTTGCCTCATTAGATTTACTTTTAGGTGCATTTCTCTTAGATTTGATTTTGAGTGAAATTGAGTTGATTTGATTGCCATAGATGTTTTAACTTTGATTTCTGTTAAAGTAAGTTTTACATGCTTTGTTTATATAGGAAAAAAACACAAAAAACTCTTTTGAAGAAAAGTTTGCTTTGGTAGCATTTGAGTCTTTGAAAAGAAAAGGAATTTTCGTGAAGTAATTAGTGGTCATGTGTTGTATGCTTTGGAAAAGATAAAAAGTTTGTTTCTTTGATTTCATTGCCAAGAAAGTTGTCTTTATATCAATTTTGCATCCTCCAACTCTCTTAGCTAGGGAATTCGTTGAAAAAGAAAATTAGTATAAATCATCCTAAGTGCATCTTTTTAGTTGATTTGAATCGAGTCTACACACCATATGTTTCATCTCCACTACCTTTTGTCCTAAAGAAAAGCCATAAAAATTAACGCTTAAAGTAAAATCAACTTAGTAACTTTTATTTACTAGGGCTCTGAAACACCAATATAGATCAGGCCAGTGTCTTGGAGTAGGAGAGTAATTAACTCTCCAAGACAGTAAAACCAAACAAGTAGCTCATCTTGTGGTAGGATAAATCCAACTGTTTCATTTGTACTCTGGGAAAGCTCCTCTTAAAGGAGAAGCATGAGACCGTGTCTGAACTAGTGAGGGGATCAATCCTCCTTCATTGGGAAAGACGCTAGATACGCACGTACTACAAACGGTAAACCTTGGATTGTTGTCGAGGAGCCTGGGGTCACTTGTCGGTAAACCTTGGATTATTGTCAAGGAGCCGGCAAGGGGATTGAGCTTGTTACTCTGCCCTTGCGTGCTATCGGGTCGTAGACTGTTCCCCCAGGTATATTTGTTGCTGTTGGTAACCTTAGTGACCATTAACTTTAGGATTCTACCGAGGTGACGGCGGAGGGAAGATCCCACTGTACCTGGAGCAGATGTCGGCTAGACTCACTTGGATTTTCTGGGGGGTTCGCTTCACTCGAGACGGTTAAAGTGGAGGAACTTGTGCCGGTCTATTCATTAAGCAGGTTGCCGGGGTAACTGTTCCACCCACCACTTCTGTACTGAATTCGGCGATGTTGGGCTTCATCACCAACTAGTGTTTTCGGTCCGGAAGGCTACTGTTTGTGTATGGTTTGACGCCCTAGATACTTTAGGCGTGTGATTCGAATTTGTTTGGTTCTTTAGAGACTTTAGGCGGTTTGCTTTGAGATTTTACTTTGCTTGCGTGTGCAGTAGTTAGAAGTTTTTAACTATGGTTGAATTACCGAGACAGTCCCGTAGACTTCGGGGCAAGTCTCCTGAGATTGTTACCGTGGCCGATTTGTTGAGGAAGTCCCGTAGACTTCGGGGTGAACCTTCTGAAGACGTCCCAGGTCATTACGAAGGTTTGAAAGTCCTTGTAACTCCTAGTGGCAGTAAAGTAGGTTCACCTGAAGAAGGAGAGTCGTCGTTGGTAGTCCATCCAGATTACCAAGGTCTAGAAACAGGTTATAATCCTGAAGCTGTTGCAGTTTCCGAGCTTGCTGGTATTTTTTCATCTACTAGTGATATAGGCGAAGAACCAGAAATATCTGAACCTGTTACTCCAACTTCTAGTGCTCCTAATTCACCTAGGGTAGAAAGAGTCATCACCGAAAATCTTCCTGCTGGTTTAATAGCTATTGAAGAACTTGCTCCAGAGGAAGAATTTGGCGTCTCTATCCTTGAAGATCAACCTACTATTGATCTAAGGGAGAGTGAATCCATCTTTTACAGTCCTCCTAGAAGTACTACTTGGTACCTTTCGTTAACCAATTATTTGGACAACTCAGGGTTAAGTTTTTCTCCACCTCGTACTCCTTATCCACCTGTATTTATACTCCTGTAAATATGTCTGGTCAGTCGTCCGTGTTCACTTAATCTCCTGAATCTTTCTTGTACGGTGGTCCTTCAGTTCCCTCTGGGTATCAGTCACTTTCTGGTACTTTTGCGGGAGCATCTCCTCAACCCATTGAACATGGATTATTAGCTGGAAACAATGGTAATAAACCGTTGGGTGTAGGAGACATTTACATGATGTCAGGTTCAGTTCCCGGTTCTCAACCTCAAGGTGGCCAGTTACCGCCTGGGGGCAGCCTCAATTAACGCCTGGGGGGCAACCTCAAGGTACACAAATTGCGTCTGGGGGGCAACCTCAAGGACAGTATGTACCCATAGTACAATACATTCCTCAAGGTCAACCTCAGCCTCAATATGTACCCCAAGGTCAACCTCAGTATCAATTTATAGCTCAAGGTCAACCCCAGTATCAGTATTTACCTCAAGGGTATCTACCTCAAGGTCAATACTCGAGTCAAGGTTATCATCCACCCTAAGGTCAATATCATGTTCAAGGTACGGGAAATGTACCTTTCAATTATCAATCCTACCCTCAATCCGGTTATGGATCTCAATATCCTCAACCTGTCATGGGTCAATACCCCAGAATGAACATAGTGTGGGATCCATCACAAGTTCAACAAGTGTTGCAGCCAAGCGTACAGTTGTCATCTCAAGCTGGACAACCTTTAGTTTCTGGTTCACCCCAGCAACCAGTCGAGTCTAATGTTCAAACTTATGTACCTTCGGTAGTTACTCAGTCGCCCATTGCACCTAGTACTCCATCTCAAACGACTGCTGCAACTACCGCAACATCTGTTCCTTCCACAACACTTACTTCTGGAGTATCGACAGCTCCGGTTTCTACTGTCTCTGCAACTACTCCTCAGATATCTTTACCCTTGTCTGGATCCACGATTCAAACTACGGTTCAGATGCCTGTAGGACAGCCTGGTTTAAGTACGGTTGTCACTAGTCAACCACAATTCGTTTATCAACCGTACCAGGGACAATACCAATACGGGCCTGCTGTCCAACAACCAATTTACCAGTATCAACCGTATCCTGGGTACACTTATCAACAACCTCAGCAACCCCAGTACGGTCCGGTTAATCCTGGTTTTCCAGGAGGATACAATATCCCGAATGCGATACCTATTCCAAGTTATCCTGGATATCCTCCTCCTAGGACTGGTCTTGTGACCCAGAGTTTTAGGGATCCTAATCAGCAATTGCCATTTATCGCAACTTTGGATTTACCAGACTTGTCGCGCCTAACGAAGGATCCAATAAATTATCTTCCGTTCTGGCCGCCAATGCCAAATAAGTTGCCCAGTGACATTCCCAAGTTCGAGGGTAAGTCTGGAGAGGATCCGTCAAATCATGTGATGACTTACCACCTCTGGTGTGCTTCAAATTTCATCTCGGATGATTCGATCCGCTTATGTCTTTTCCAACGTACGCTCATTGGTCTCGCGGCCAAGTGGTACATTGAGTTACCACGGGCCTCTTTTTACAATTTTAGTCAGTTAGCTACCTCGTTCTTAACTCATTTTCAGTTGCCGGTCAGATATGATAATGGCACGGAGTTACTAAATTCCTTAAAACAATCGACGTCCACTTATATTTCCGATCATATACATGAATGGAGACGTCGAAGGCGATTAGTGAAAGTTTTTATCCCGGACCAGATCTTAGCTGAATGGTTTGTTAAATCATTATTACCGAAGATTACTGAAGATGTAGCTAAGGTCGGAGTAGTTACTGAGGAGCAAGTGATTGCTCAAGCGCAGTGCCTTGACTTAGTTTACACTCAGTCAGGTACGTTACATGAAAAGATCCCAGATCTTCCAAATTCAAATCAAATAGCTACTGCTCCTTCGGGATCTCATGCTGCTGATGGCATGATTGGTACGGTGAATACTAAAAGCAAGAAGAAGTCCTCAAAGAATTCTTCTCCCATTATAACCTTACCAGATTCCCCGACAGGAGAATATTCTCTTGAAGTTTCCGCTGATATCCACGCTGTAGAGTCATCTACGGCTAAATCAAGAAACAGTGGGAAGAAGAAAGGTAAGAAGAAGAGTAAAGCAGACAAGACTCCAAAGGAGAAAACAGAAAAGTCGAAAACCAATGACGAAAAGCGTAAACCTCGATATCCTTGTCTTATTTGTGAAGAGGATCATTTTACAAGAGATTGCCCTCATCGGGCCGAGGTTGTGAAAATCGTCAAGGGTTCCCCAACTCCTGCTGTTTTGAAAGATCCATTTCCAAAGCAGGAGAGTAAGATGATAGGTTCTTCCTCGAATGCCAGTGAAGAACCCATATTGATGATGTCTCATGTAAGGATTGCGACTCGATCGCAAGATTATGGTAGTAAAAGTCTTGTTGATGGATCAAAAGAAGCAGAATCTTCTCATTCAAATCCATCAACCTCAGCTCCCGGTTCCGATCCACTACAGATCGAGAAACCTAACCCTGACTTAGTAATCAAACCGCCCGCCAAGGGTGTACTTCAAAGGTCTGCTTTCAATCCACATGCGAGAGCGGCCCAGAATTATAACATTGTTGAGGATTTAGCTATTTCACCCTCAGCAATGTCGGCTTTAGAGGTGCTGCAATCATGCCCAGCACAGCGAAAATTACTTTTGTCGGCTATAGGAGATGTTGATGTTCAGGACCCGAACCTAATAATCTTTGATCTAGAAAATAGTACACCGCGTTTGCCTCATCAGATGGCTTTCCAGATCCCAGTGATAGTCAAAAACAGGCCTATTCATCGGACTGTAATTGATGAGGGAGCTTCCACATGTATTATGTCGATACAGTGCTGGAGATCGCTTGGTTCTCCTTCACTGAATCAATCCCCGACAATTCTTAAGGCCTTTGATGGCCGTGGGTTCCATCCGTTTGGCATTCTACAGGATTTGCCTATAGGGGTTGAAGGAAAAACCGTTAGTCTAGATGTGGAGGTGGTTGATGCCCCTCTAGACTACAACCTTCTCTTGGGTCGAAGTTGGTCTTACGCTATGACAGCGGTCGTTTCATCAGTCTTCAGAGTAATAAAATTTCCACATAATGGCAAGATCGTGACCATAGACCAGCTGGCTTACTTTTCATCTGACCCAGCCTCTTCAGAGAGTATCCAGCATGTCGGTAAAACGACTATCCCTTACAAGGATGTTGGCGTAGGATTAGTTAAAGATGTCGGTTTACTGGGAACTTTTCCTTTTCCTCCAATCAACGCCGTGTCTTCGTTTGCATCTATTCATATGATTACTTCAGACACCATTGTTTGTGACGATCCTTGGATCGTTCCTTCTGAATCTGAGATAGACGCATTTGGTGATGCAATGCCTTTGAGTCCATATGAAATTGCCTATGAAGCCGTGCAGTCTTTTACCGACCTGAGTTCAACCAAAATCGACCAAATGAATGTGGTCCATGAGGAATCCCTTTTCGCGTCAACCTCGGAGTTAATAACGTTTCCCGAAGTTGTGTCATCTGACGAACAGCTTTGTGAATTCCTGTGCGTAGACGATTTACCATGGGAAGATCTCCATCATAGATCTTCGTTTTTACCTGAGGATGATCGTTTTGAAAACGATTTCTCATCAATCTTTACAGCTGAATATGTCAAAGAAGCTCAGAGTCCAATGAAACATCCTGATTCAGAGCCGAATTTGGGAAACATTTCTCGTACTATTCCCATTGACATTTCAGTCAAGCCCGGAATTGTTGAGCACATTCATATAGGTGCCTCGTGTTCAGATAACGAAATTCAGACATACAAGGCCCTATTTCAAGAATTCCGTGACGTGTTTGCCTGGTCCTATGAGGAAATGCCAGGAATTGATCCCGCCATTGTTGTCCATGAGATCAAGACTTACCCGGACGCTAAACCCGTCCGGCAACGTTTGCGTCAGATTCACCCACGAAAGGCGGCTGCGATTAAATCAGAAGTTGAGAAGCTTTTGAAAGCAGGTTTCATTTATCCGATCCCGTTAACGGATTGGGTATCGAATATTGTTCCGGTTAACAAAAAACAGGGAACAATAAGAATATGTATCGACTATAGGGATATCAATCGTGCTTGTCCCAAGGACAACTATCCAACACCCTATATCGATCAAATAATTGATGATTGTGCCGGCAGTGAAATATTTTCCTTTATGGACGGTTTTTCCGGTTACAACCAAATCAATATTCTACCTGCTGATCAACCAAAAACGGCTTTCATTTGTCCATGGGGGACATTTGCTTATTGCAAATTACCTTTTGGGCTTAAGAATGCCGGAGCCACTTTTCAAAGGGCGATGTCTTATGCATTTCATGACATCAAACACATTGTGCAATCGTATCTCGATGATTTGACCGCTCACTCCTTACATCGAGCTAATCACCTTGTCCATTTACGAGCAATTTTCATGAGGTGTAGGAATTATCGTATACGGTTGAACCCACACAAGTGTGTCTTCTATATAGAAGTGGGACGATTGCTGGGATTTGTAGTTTCAAAAGCCGGCATCCACGTCGATCCCTCGAAGGTAGAAGCTATCATCAAATTGCCTCCTCCTTCGAGTCTTCGCCAACTCCAAAGTTTGTAGGGGAAAGCAAACTTTTTACGCCGATTCATTCCTAACTACGCCGAGATTACCAAGGGTTTTACCCGGTTGTTGAAACAAAATGCTCAATTCTCTTGGGATGAGATAGCTCAGAAATCTTTTGATGCACTCAAGCACGCATTGACCCATGCACCGTTGCTGCATCCTCCCGACTACAACCAGGATTACTTTTTGTACCTCGCCGCCGCTCATTCCACCATTGGAATGGTCTTAGTACAGGAAGACGAATTCGGAACGGAACATGTGATCTATTACCTTAGTCGGACGTTAAATCCCACTGAGCTCAAATATTCGCATGTGGAGAAATTGGCCTTGGCAGCCGTTCAAGCTGTCCAACGTTTTCGTCACTACATTCTTCTCCGTAAAACTACAGTCATTTCTGATTGCAACCCTATGATCTACATTTTGACTAAACAATTGCTAGGGGGCAAGTACTCTAAATGGATCGTTATCCTGCAGGAGTTCGACTTGGAATTTGAAAAGTCTAAGTCTAAGAAATCTTTAGTTTTTGCAGAGTTGATGTGTGATTTCCCGCGTGCTGACACAGAAACTGTGGCAGAGGAACCCATTGCGGACGAATCTTTGTTTCTCATCGGCATTTTAGATCTGTGGTATGGAGATATAATTTTCTATCTCCAGACCCAATCCTTTCGGCCCGAAGTTTCAAAGACGGAACGTCGGAAAATTCGATTCTAGTCCCAACAGTACAAAATTATTGGAGATACTCTATATTGCCGTGGGGCAAACTTGGTTTTTCGCCATTGCTTAACTCATGAGGAAGCTGAAAGGGTTTTGAATGGCTGCCACTCTGGAGCGTGTGGTGGTCATATGTCTGGGTATGCCACAGCCCAAAAGATATTGCGCGCTGGCTACTTCTGGCCGTCCTTGTTTAAAGACTGTATTATTGCGGTCAGGAAATGCCACAACTGTCAAGTGTTTGATCGCAAGATGTGCACACCACCTGCTCCTCTCCACCCTATAATTGCCGTTGGTCCTTTTGCTAAATGGGGTATCGATTTTATTACATGTAACCCTCACTCGGCCGGGGGGCATGCGTATATCATCCTTGTGGTTGATTATTTTACTAAGTGGGCCGAGGCGATGCCTACATTCGAGGCAGACGGCAAGACAGCTGCGATTTTCATATTCAATCACATTATTGCTAGGTTTGGTGTCCCACAAGCGATAATCACTGACCATGGGCGCCATTTTCGAAACATTATGATGACAGAACTTACAGGCCAGCTTGGTTTGCGTCACGATAGCTCAACTCCTTATTATCCACAAGCCAATGGCCTGGTTGAGTCCATCAACAAAGTTTTAGTTATCATGATCCGACGAATCATTGGTATTCATCGGTCGAATTGGCACAACATGCTATTTTCCACGCTTTGGGCGTACCGAACCTCAGTGAAAACATCAACAGGGTTCACTCCTTTCCAACTAGTTTATGGTTTGGAAGCAGTGCTGCCCATTGAATGCGAAATCCCGTCACTTCAAATGGCTATCGAATTACTTCCATCTACTTCCGAAGAGGAGAAGCATTTATTATACTTAGCTCAATTAGATGAGACTTGACGTGACGCTGCATTGGCAATCGAGACTCACGCAAAACGTATGAAAGCTCAGTATGATCGCAACGTGACCCCTCGAAATTTTTCGGAAGGAGACCTAGTGCTATTATATGATCAAGCTAATGATAAATTAGGTGCTGGAAAATTCGTTCCTATGTGACATGGGCCCTACATTGTCAAGCGAAAGCTAGCAAAAGGGGCCTATGAGCTGGTAGATTTTGATGGGGACTCTTTGGGTAAACCCAGAAATGGACTTTACCTAAAGAAGTATTACGCTTAAATGATGGGTATGGAGATTTTACTTAGGTTAGATTTTTCTTTCTAGCTGGTGTGTTTGTTAGTATAGACAGTGTGCTTAGCTTAGAAAGTGTGTTTTTCGTCGTTATTCTGGCTTATCTTGGTTTTACTCTTGATATTGCAGATGTCGACGCCTCTCCAAACGTACATTGGATTCGCTAATGGTGCTTGTCGTAGTACATGGAATATCTCTTCCGCAGCTTGGGTTATCTATTCGCCCTCTGACGAGTTAGTTTCTATGCATGGGGTGAGCCTCGGTCAAACAACAAACAACATTACAGAATACAGTGCAGTGATTGAGTTATTGTCTGAATCTATTTCGTTTGGGATTCAGAGTTTGATAGTGAGGTTAGATTCTGAACTCGTTGTATTACAGCTTAATAGAGTGTATGCCATTAGAAATCCAGTGTTATTAAGGTTATTTTTGAGAGTGCATCTCTTGGAACGTGAATTTGATTACATTGAATATCAGCATATTCCAAGGTCTTTAAATACATTAGCAGATGCAATTGCTTCTTGAATGTTAGACAAACATTTGCGATAATCATACATGTAAATTTAAAAATTTCATCACACATGTTTAACAAGATAAGTCGGTAATAATGATATATATATAGATAGGAGTGTGTCAAAAAATACATCGTCTTCGATCATAGTTTGAAAAACACCTTATGATCGACAAAAATGATAAGTACAAAAAACCAAAATGTCACATGTGTCTACAAAAGTGACCGTCCAATCACTGGTGGTGCTCTCTATATGACACCACTGCACGGGCTACCCTACACAAGAACCTCCTAAAAGTACCTGGGACTGCGACCACATAGCGCTGAAGTCTGATAGGGATATCATCTATAGTCATCTATGGTATGTCTGCCGTAAGACGCTCTAGGTCTTGTTCCAACTCAGCTAAGGTCTCTGCGGCCGCATCCTGTGGGGCCGGTGCTGGTGCAACTGGTACTCTCCTCTCGAAAGGCCGGAGATTGGCCGGACGCTGTGGGCCTACATCTACATTTTGAAATTTGTCACTGTCAGTTTTGAGACGATATAAAAACAAAAAAAAATAGATAATTTAAAAAACTTGTGAAAATGAAGTACCTATGTCATCCCACTGTTCTCCCGGTGGAAGAATCATGTCTGGATCTCCGCGAAAATCAACTCTGGCATACGGAAAATCCTGTATCGAGAAGACCTGGTTCTCTAACCAGTGAAAATACTCCGGTCTAAATCGGACAACCTCCGTGCCCTCGTCAGGATGACGGGCCATCACCGCAATCCATCGCATCAACTTAGGCTCTCGGGGAAGCCCAGCCTCAACAGTGAGCTGCTGCGGGATCAGCATCGAAACCCTCTCTAGAGAAAAACTCACAACTAAAGGCCCATAACCAAAAGTCTTTAGTTGCCCGTTTTTTGCCCTAGTCAGTTGGCCCTTTAAATTGGCCAACACAGCATCACACCAGTTGACAATGGTGCCTCGATAGCAATCAATCGCCATCCGCATTTGGGACCCGGTGGCAATGTGCAAAGCGGCAGCACCACAAATTCTGGTAACTGTAAAGGCAATTACCATAAGTTCAGGTCGGGATATCTTTTTGATCTCTATCCCCTTCTCCTGGTTCTGGTTATTACACCACTCTAGTCGGAGACTAGCAATGGACTGGCCACCCAGCCTAGTCCCGGACAGAGTCAATTGTTCGCCCCTCTTGGGCAAACCAGTGAGAAAGTAAATATCATAGGGCTCTATCTCGAGCTGGTGCCCTCCAATGTAAAGGCACTGATCCTGAACGTTCCACCTTTCGACCAGCCACTCTAGAAATCTCACCTGGGCCCTCATGCCAGGTATGGCCCAGTATTTGTAAAGACTGCATGCTTTCAAAGCATCAATGGAAGGTTGGTGACTAATCGCGGCCAAATCAACATCTTCGTGTTCTCTCTCGTGCCAATCAAGCATGGTGGGCAATCTACACACCATAAAACATCTGTTAGAGTCTATAAAATTAAAGTTTTTGGTTCATTTTGGAGAAATTTGAGTTTAAAAATCCACTCCGCAGTGTACGCAGCCCGCCTTTAGAGACAGGGCGTATGTACGCGGGTTCTCTTAAGGCAAGTTGCGTACGCCCGACATTTTCCCAACTGAGAAAATGTCGGGGTACGCAGGTCACCCGTGGGGCACCTGCGTACCCCGAAAAGCGGACCTTGAAACCCCCAAGGCCTACAAAAAATAAAACTAAAGCTTAAAAACAAATTCTAAACGGATGGAAATGCAAGAGAGGATGTTGTAGAATACCTGATGAAACGGCGTTCGATTCTGATGGTCGGATTCTCTGCAATGACCACGGGAAGTTTCTTGCCAAAAGCCCTTTTTCTCTCCTCAACAGTAAAATGCTAAAAATGAAATGGTAAAAGCCCTTTTTATAGGTTTTTTGAGTAAATGAATGTCAAATTTGTTTATTTTCCACCATGAAAAGGTATTTTTCAAGTATTTTTATCTATCTTTAAACAGGTATGAGTAATGTGTTGGTTTTTGCGCAGGATAAAAAGGATTTTCAGGGAGAATGTCATTTTTTCACAAACAAAAACATCAGAGTCATCTTTTAAGCCCTTTTCTGACTCCTAAAATATGAAAAGATTGCCAAGCGTTTCTTTTAAACTCGTTAAAACGGAATTAAAAGACGGTCCCCTTATAGCCCTTTTCTGACCGTAAAAACAGGAAACGATTGCCGGATTTTTGTCGTTTCAAATTCGATACTGGAAATAAAACGACGCATCCTTGATCGCTTTTTACTTTTCAGGTCAAAGACACTAATCATGAAAGTACTCCTTGGTCACAAGATCAAGCGGTTCTCTTAAGTATTATTTTATACTTTTTCGGGCTTGGGAGACACAACTTTACGAAAAAAGTCAACCTTGGAGTCTTCTTAAGTTTTTCAGACTCTCTAAAAGTGAAAAACGCCGAGTTTCTCCTATACTGGACTCGTTAAAATTTCACAGTAAAGGACCTGTTCAATTACAAACAGGAACGGACCACTCCTTCTTAGGGTTCGAATCAAAACTAAGTTGGACTCATCCGAAGGATGAGCTTATAATCAAGCACATGTTATCCTCCTCAAGCTTGTAAAAAATAAAGAGGTACTTGCCATAAATGGTGGGGGAAAAGAGAGAAAAATGAGCCTATTTGTTATCCTTTGTCTCAGAAGAAGCCTTATCACCACTCTTGAACACGACACTTTTCATTCACCTGGGTTGGGAAATCCTTTGCCTCACAGTTGATCAAACCACATTGAAATTCTTCAGCCAGGTATTAACTTTGGGTCAAGTGTCACCAAGCCATCTATTGTGTCGTTATGTGTTCAAGAGGTCTCTGCAAATAAACCATTCATCTGCAAAATACCCGTCATCCATCTCGACCATCCCTGAGTCAGTCCTTACAGCTACATTTCTTCAACTTGATCTATGATTTCGTGTTGTGGGCTTGCTTGCAACGGGTCGCTTTCTATCGACATCAGCACATTATCTAGAAAGATGACCTAGAAATCGTCAGTACCTTGAAATCTGCATGCATCAATGGCAGGTTTCTCGCCTTTGACGACGGTTTACATCATTGACTTTCGGTCGAAGGATTCCGTGAAATGTTTGACATCAACTCATTCATTCACATCTCATGGATTGTACTGGGTACTTTGAGAACCATTGACATCACTGGTGGTCTCTCTCACGCTTGTTAACAGTTTACATCATTGACTGGTAATCAAGTGGTTTCTACCATGTTCGACATCAACTCATTTATTCGCATGGATAGAATCGTACCTTTTTGGGAAGTAGAAATGAAGACCCTGGATCTAGTTTCCACCATCCAGGCTGCGAGGAGTTTTGTATTCATTATACAGTAGACTAATTATAAATAGATGGTTGCGTCCATACTGTGTCTACAAAAGTCTATGATTATGATGTACTGCGAAATCATTCCTGTATCAGAGCAGTAGTTAGTTTCTTAGTTAAAGTTTTCAATCTGAGTATGGGAATGCCTACCTCAGCGATGATATGATCTTATATATGTATTTTGTGTTGAATACTTGCAGGTTCTGACTGGGCTCTCCACAAGATAATCCTTGAAATGATAAAGTACTTCACCCTTCCTAGATGATATGAAACCCTAATCTACTACAGGCTTTGCACTTTAGGGGGCAATCTGTTACACTAAAATTTGTCACCATGACTATTTGCAGTTAGTATGGCTCCATCAACTGTCATACTATCCTCCTTGGCAAGTCTCATACCTCTGCTCTTCATGTCAAACTCCAAGAAAGAGAGAAAGTCTTTAAAAATCTATATATCTCTGGGTACGCAGTTTCTCTTATCCTTACCTGCGTGTACGCACCCCAAGTTCACAATACCTGCGTACTTGTACGCTCTGTCTGTAAAGGGGAGGGTGCGTACTCCTGTAAAGGTCAAAAGGCGCAAGTTTCACTCCAAAAAATTTACTTGTGGTCATTTCTAGAGCATTCTAGAAGCTTGTTTGACATGTATTGAGCGCCTCCAGATGGTTCATGTATCCCTATGAAAGAGGAACTTATCCCATCAAGAGGGGAGCTATCCCATCCAAAGAGGGGCTTATCCCATTGATGGTGGACCTGATTAACTTCCTCTAGAGCACTATAAATACAGGCATTGGGCCAGAAGGAGGGGAGGTTGAAAGCTGAACATTCCTAAGGGTAGATGCTGCTGGAATTAGGACTCCCTTATAGAGCTTGAGAGGAGAGATTCCCATCCTTTCCTAGCCTTATTTGGAAGTGGGTGAGATGATCAAAGTAAAGGAAAACTCTTGCTGGACCCTAGGAGGGACCTGCACAACACCAAGGCTCAGGTTGTAATGGTTTCTTTTATTTCCACTTAATACAAATGAACTCATTTTTCTCAACAGATTGTTATTCATGATTTGTTTCATATACTCCTTGGTCTGTATGATGAATATGTGTTGTTTTATAAGTTTATCAGGTGCTATTTAATCTTTTGGCTTGTTAGTGAATGCAGGTTTCGAAGAGAAGGAGGAGCTCATCCGGATCGGCGAGGCTGGACTACTATAAAGCGTTGGACTAAAGGTATGTTATAATCACCTGATTACTTGTATTCTAAATGCATGTTTAGAGAAAGGTAGTGTTTATTTGTCTTGTTTGTCACTAGAAAGCCTTAACTTCTAGGGAGGTCGGTTTTGTCCGCAAAATCGACTCTTTCCGCATGACACTACCTATCCACCTTCTTCTTCTTATGCCACTGTTCTCCAACATTTGGTATGCCTGTTGCCACTGAGATAGTTTCGGGTGTCAATGTGAAGGTGATCCCGGCCAAGATAGACTGACCTCCATGTAGGTGAAGCACAAAAAGACGGGCCAACTCATGATGAACTCTAACATTAGCCACCCTTTGACAAAATTCAAAACATGCTAGGTGTTGGAAACATGACATAGCAAGAGGGCATGCCCGCAATTTAGTGAGGGTGTTTGGCTCATCCCTAACATGTTTTCCACTCTTGTGATGTCTCCTAGGAGCCTGTTCTTCTGGGGATGTATCACTTAGAGTCTCCACCTCATACTCTGATGAACCCTCAGATGCCATGACTGTTGTTTGTGTACTGTGCTTGGACTGCCCTTTGATGATGGTGTGAAGCTGGGTGATTTTGTGATATCTGCCACCAAGGGGAACAATGAAACAAAAGGGAGTATTAGGAGGGGAGTAATGTGATGGGAATAGGGGTTATGGGGAGAAGTTTGTTTAGGGATATGTAGGGGGTTTGGGTATTTGATAGGGTAGGTTTTTTGGGGTGTTGTGTTGACAAATAAGAGGAGTGGAAGGGAATAAGGTTTGGTAGTATTTTAGGGTAGGGATAGTAGGAAAAATGAGACAGGGAGGATAGGGAAAAATGGTAGGTGAGGGAAAAATGGTGGGTGAAAATGGAACCTTGGCCTCAATACCACAACTATGCAACCCTAGCAACAATGGCTTTGGTGTTTTCTAGTGGTTGGTTTTATGAATTTTAGTTGCCACTATAACTAGCCATGGACCACCATAACCTTCACAAAAATACATGTGCCATCGAGATTTAGAGCCTACCTGTCGATTTGAGGGGCTTCACAAGAAGTTTGAGGAAATTTGGCACGGTTTTGGCCCTTTGTGGGTGTGCGTCGCGCACAAAACCCAGTGCGCTGCGCCCTGGGTGTGCGCCGTGCTCATTGGAAAAATACAATGAGGGCTAGCTCTGTGTGCGTTGTGCCCTCTGTGTGCGTTGCGCCCCTGTGTATATGCATCGCGCCTTGAAAACTGCCTCCAACCTTGCTCCAAACACGCACGATGCACACTCAAAGACTTTGCAATGTTTCCCTATGCCTTGATTTGCACAATGACTTTGATTTTTTGGTGGAAACTTGTATATAAAGACTTGGAAGTCATGGGTTAAATTTTGCTTTTCAAAAACCCATTTTTCTAATGTTATGTTTTGACACTTTTTCACTGACTTAAAGCAACACTGATTTTCACTTTTCCTTTGAAATTTTGGCTCAAATGATGAAATTTTCGGCACTCTTTGCAGGGATTGCATGACAGGGCATTTGGCCACGGAAACCATGAATGCATCTGAAGAAATCAACTGATGACTTTTTTGAAAATTTTATCACCAATGACACTGTTTGACTTTTCTTCAAAACAGAGTTTTGAAGAACAGTCGAAGTTTATCAATATGACGATGAAACTCTCTGAATCATTACTTTGTAAGGGCCTCACTCTGGCCTGCATGGCTTTACTGGACATATTTAAAGACCAAATTGATTGATCCCTAGACCTAATGATCGAAAATGACTTTTGTCCGTTAAAGGACCAGACCTTGACTGTCATGGACTTTAGTGATCATTGACCAAAGACCTAAGCTAGCAAGAGCCAGACATGAGGGGAAATGACTAGCATGACCTTTTCCATCAGATTATGGCATGCCCCTAGCGGAATGCAGCTGAGTGAATGGAGAGAGACACCTAAAAATGAAATGCATAAAGAGTTTTGATCTTTGACGGAGGACTGACCAGACCGACTCTAACATTGGCTCCAATGGGGGATGGTAGCTCCTTGGAGGTGCCAAGAACAACAGATCTCTGGAAGAGCTAGACAATGCCTTCGTCCATTGGGCTATGGAGTCATCATTTCGACAAACAACACCGGACTTTGACTCATTTATGAAACTAAAATGACCAAAAAATTGACTCAAACTTGACATTGAAATGACTTAAAGACTAACTTGACAAACTCAAACCAAACTGAAAAAAAAAAAAAAAAAAAAAAAAAAAAAAAAAAAAAAAATAAAATGGTATTTACAATGATAGTGGAAGCAGCATTAATAACTCAGCAATGGTACTGCTTGAGCAGCCGACCATTGATTGGCCCTCCTGGACAATCTTCCCCGTTCATTTCCTTCAAAAGAAAGGCATTCTGACCCCGATATGCTGCAATCTTGAAAGGACCTTTCCAAAGATTCTCGAACTTACCGTGCTTACCTTTTTCCTCATTCCTTGCATCCCACTTCAGCACCACATCATCCAACTGAAATTTGTCCACCTTGGCCTTTCTGTCATAAATTTTCTTTATTTTCTCCTGCAATTTGGATGTGTTCTTGAAAACTTCTTCTCTTGTCTGCTGCAAGTGGACCATTTGATTCAACCTTCTATGCATGGGATCTTCTTCATTGCCGACCTCCTGAAGAATTTTGACTACCGGGGTAGCAAGAGAGGTAGGAATACTGTATCAACTCCATAAACAAGCTCAAATGGTGACGTACCAATGGATTTCTTCTGGCTGACCTGATCTGCCCAAAGTGCATGGACCAACCTCTTATGCCGGCTCTTCTTATTTATTTCCAACAGCTTCTTGATGATGTTGACCAATGATTTGTTCGAAGACTTCGCCAATACATTGCCTTGTGGATAATAGGCAATTGAGTGACCCAAAATGATGTGATATTTATGACAAAACTCTACCATCCTTTTTGATTTGAAAGCTACTGCGTTATCGGTGATTAACTTATTCGGGCAACCAAAGCGAGACAAGATGTTATTTTCAAGGAATGAAATGATTACCACATCTGTAGCTTGTCTAGTGGGAGTTGCCTCGATCCATTTCGTGAAATAATCAGTCGTTGTGAGGATCCATCTATGCTGGCCAGAAGAAGCGGGATGAATTTCACCAATGAAATCCAACCCCCATTGCTGAAAAGGGGCACTCACCTCAATAGGCTTAAGTGGCAAAGGCTGTAACTTCTACTTTCCTTCGAAAATCTGACACTTATGAAAACACTTGACCATCTTATATACATCAGCGAACAATGTCGGCCAATAGTTCCCTGCTCTCAGAATTTTATTTGCTATTGACTTCCAAAAAAGGTGACTACCACATTCTCCTCTGTGGAAATCCTCCATAACTTTCTTTGCTTCTTTTTCCACCAAAAAATTTAACAAAACGCCACCAGGATCTTTCCAATACAACGCAGAAGTTAGAATGCAAAACTTGGTATCTTTCAACTTGAGTGTTCTCGCTCGGTTTCTAGGCATGTCGGAGAGAGAGAGAAAACATTTCAAATACCTGAATTGACGATCCTTCCTCATTCTCATCGGACATAGCAGCGATCAGATTTATGTCCAAGGCGTGCAAGTTTGATTCGGCCATTAGCTTCGCCAATCCCTGTCCTTTAACCAGCTTTGTGGGATTTATTTCCACATCATATTCCAACAAGGCTGCAATCCATTTGCCTCGTCTTCCTTCCGGATCGGTCTGCACTAAAACATATTTTACAGCAGCATTAGGAACATAGGCCAAAATATGAGAATGTAGAATATATACCTGGAAATCTTTCAATGCCTTCACAAGTGCAAGGGCTTGCTTCTCAATGATGTTGTATTTTAAGGCTGCATCTCTTATGGCTCTACTGAAGAATGCAATGGGTATTTCATGATCATCTCTTTTATGAAATAACACAGCTACCGTAGTGTGCTTTGAAGCAAATGAAAATAATATGAAATCCTGAGTGTAGTCTGGGCTGACTAGAATTGGAGTTGAAGAAAGAGCCAATTTGACCAAATTGAAAGGTTTTATAGCCTCCTCCGTCCACTTCACTTAGTTGTCCTTCTTAAGCATGTTTGTCATTTCTCTTAGGTGCTCAGCAAGATTAGGTATAAAGCAGCGTAGAAAATTCATCTTACCATTGAACGATTGTATCTCTTTTTTATTCTGGGGCAGATCGATTTGCTGAATTGATTGCACACATGCTGGGTCAATACAAATGCCATATTTTGAGATAATGTGCCCGAGTAGTTTTCCTTCCTCCATGGCGAACAAGCTCTTCTTCGGATTCAGCGACAAACCATATTTTCTGCACTTTTGGAAGACAGTTTTTAGGTGGTACATGTGCTCTTCATCAGATTTGGAAAACACCGTCAAATCGTCCAGGTACACAACCAAAAAGACATCCTTCTCATTTTCAAAAGCCAATTCCATTGCACGCTGAAATGTGGCACCCGCATTCTTTAAACCGAAAGTCATTTTAGCGTAATGAAAGGTTCCCCACGGGGTGGTGAACACTGTCTTGTCTCGGTCATCTTCATGGACAGAAACTTGGTTATATCCAAAATAACCATCAAATAGTGACATACGAGATGCTCCCACTACTCGCTGAAGTATATGGTCCATTTTGGGCAGTGGATAGTTGTCCTTCAATGAAACTTTATTGAGATTTCTAAAATCAATGCATAAGCGGATTTCACCTGTCTTCTTTCGTACGGGCACCAAGTTAGAGATCCAATCCGAAAATCTAATGGGCTCAATGATCCCTGATTTGTACAACCTGTTTACCACCTTTTCAATAGATGGCAGCAGCTTTGGATTTAGTCTCCTTAACTTTTGTCTGAATGGTTTTTGATTGGGCTTGATGGGTATAGTGTGTTGAATTATATTGGTATCATATGTCTTTAAGTCAGAATAGTCCCAAGCAAACACATCTGCAAATGAAGCCAGCAAACTGATGTATTTGTCCTTGATCTTTGGCGGCAATGCTTTGGACAATTTTACCAACTTAGGATTAGCAACTGTTCCGATGTTGACCTCTTCTACACCCTTTTCTGTTGGCTGCAATGTTGGCTTGCGGGCTACATCATCTTGATCAAAAAGTTCTTCTAAAGGTTTCAAGCCTTTAGGAATAACGTTATTCTTCAGCTGCAACATGTCCATTTCATTGATCTACACCTCATCTGTACCATTACCTTTACCATCATCATTTTCTACATCAATTGAGGTCTCTTTGAACTTGCCTTTGTTTTTCAGAAAATCATCAATCTCCTCATCATCTTGGAACACTTGCCAATATCTCTGATTGTCTGGAACGGTTGGACAATGCTTGACATGGATTTCGAATTTATTACTAGAGTTCATTGGGATCTTCAAACTACTTGTTGCCTTGGCAAGAGCGTCAGCAATACTATTTTGTATATGAGGCACGCATGTCAAGGTGTATTCTGAAAATAATTTTAGGATGTCTAGAACTGCATTACGGTAAGCCCGCATCCTAGGATGCTTTGCTTGATACTCGCCTCTGACCTGCTTAATTACCAATTCGGAGTCGCCATATACTGAAATCCTCTTAGCATTCAGCTTTCTTAGAATCTTTAGGCCAGCAATCAGAGCTTCATACTCAGCTTCATTGTTTGAACACTCAAAATCCAACTTGTAAGAGCATACCCGTACGTTACTAGGCACTTTGTTTGGGGCAGAGAAAGGACTGCATACCCAAATTCCAATTCCAGCGCCATCATTTCCCACTACTCCATCGAAATCCATGGTCCACAAACCTTCTTCCTCCTCTTGCAAGTGCTGGAAATCTGTTTGCTATGCCTTGTCTGCTTGCTGTCCATTACTTTCAGCTGATTGCCCAACAGTGTTCTGTTGTTCTTGTCCTTTTTTCTTTAAAATTTCTCTGAAATTTTCTGTTATTTCCGGAATATCATCTGCTTCAACTAACTGACTATCTATATCATTGAAACTATTTGAATACAAAACAAAAGACTCTAAATCTGTATGTACATAGTTAATTGGATGATTTATTGGTTTCTCCTTGCTTGTGATCATGTATTTCATTTTTTGTTCCCGATACAATTTCCTCATTTGTCCAAACACCGGAATCGTTGCATAGGAGAAATCTAGCTGTAGTGTCCCTTTCAATTTCGCTACCCAAGGCCTGGAAAGAAGAATGCCAAACCTGGGAGGAATATCTACTACAACAACATCCATCAAAACATTCTTCATTGAGTGCTAATCCAAACTCACAACCAAGTCTTTCATGAGTCCTATACATCTTACTATGTTGGAATCAAATGAATAGAGATCATGGTATTGCCAGGTGATGTCCAGACCAAGCTTATCCATGATAGCTTTGGGCATGAGATTGTGAGAAGCTCTGGAATCGAACATGACATTATGTAACACAAAATCATGCAATCTTAAACTGATATAAAAGGGTGCCACATCACTATCAAGAGACTCACCATTCGATGTTGGCTCAAAAATCATTTTAGGTTGATCGTCTTCGACATTCACCATGTTAGACATTGGGTCCAGATTCAAAATTTTAGATACTTGTCCTCTATAACTGTTGTTCCTCATTATTTTAGTCAAGGGGATGGATACCTTTAATTTAGAAATCTCATTCTCTAAACTAAAAGTGGGAATCTTTTCTACCTCTTTGACTGGGATTTCTCTCTTTTCCTTTTCTTTCGATGCAACTTGCTGATGTGATTGTTCTGCTGATGGTGATTTGCTGCTCTCCGGACCAACCGCCTCCTTTCCTTTCCTTTGTGTAACTGATGAATCATTCTTTGATGCCTCAACATCCTTCCTTTTCTAAATTGTTTTGACCGGCACATCTCTGTTTCTAAGTGAATATTGTTGTTGCTAGGTAGACAGAGCATTCATATACCCCCTTTGATACTCCTCTGATTCTTCTTCTAAAACAGTGTCACTTGCTAGAATGAAATCTGCGTCTTTGTGTACAGCCGAACCTTCTGCATACTCCTCCTCCTCAGTGAGATAAATAGGCAAATCATCAGGAGTAAAGAGGTGGTTTTCTTCACCTATTACATTCCCGTCCTCATCTGATTCCGGTCCATGCACAAAATTTTGCTGCAAAGGTGGCTGCACTGGCTGTTGTGCTGTCTGCTCTTGGGCTCACTGATCTCTCTGTCTTATTCTATATTGTGGTTGTTGCTGACCACGAAAGTTAGGATTTCTAACTTGTGGCTCCGGTTTGTCAAGTTTCACCCTTTCAAGCATCTGCTCTACCTTCTTTAGTAATTGATCCATCAAGGAAGACTCTTCCTTGACTGTGACCTTCTTTTTTGCTTTCGCTCTAGCTCTTTTGGACAACAGATTTGCTTCAACGCTGACTGCGATTTTCTGCATGTCTTCCATTGTGGCCGGTTCTCTCTCTCTTAATTGATAAGCCATATCAACATCAAAACCATCCAGGAACTTCACCATGGCCAGTCCCACAGGTGGCCTTAGATGATCTGGAATTTCGTTATAAACTGAATTGAATCTAACGCAATAGTCTTGGACTGACTCACCAGCGTTTCGTTTGATTTCCTCATATTCATCCAGAATTTGAAGAGGATTCTTTTTCACTTCCCATCGGTTTAAAAATTGTCTTTGTAGGTCGGCCAAGGTAGCGATACTTGCTACCGTCAAACCTCTGAACCATTTCCTCACATCACCTACAAATGTCTGTACAAAGAGTCTCATTGCCACATTTTCTGCATCGATCTCATGAAGTTCATAGAAATCTGCCATTTTGTCCACATGTTGCTGAGAAGTAATGCTGTTAGGAGTGCCATCAAAAAACGGGATTTTTCTTTGATAATCTGCGGGCATATCATCTAGAACTTGAGGTAGAACCAGGGGTGCAAAACGGGCAGCCATCACTCTTGGTGGATTTGGCCTTGGAGGTGTTGGAGGAGTGTGCACAGTTTGTAAGGGGCTAGCAATTGGAGTTTGAAGTTGTGTCGCAATATAATTATCAATTGACTGGTCAACCCTTTCAGTTTCTAGGTCTACAAGAAATTTTGGATCGAGGACAGTATAGTCGACAGCCCTTTCGGATTTGGTTTCGAACAACGATAGTTCAAACTGTTCATCAAAATCAAGCTCTTCAAGATACTCAAAAATGTCAGGACACGAATGGGATTTGAACACGGGAGTTATAGTGCTCTCTTGATGAAGGAGTCTTGGAATCAAGTTGGGTTTTTCGTAAATATGAGGAGGATCAGGATCTGGATTGGCTCTGGTATATCGTCTCGAAGCCAGCGTGCTATTTTCGAAAAAATCAGAAGGACATGAACATATTACTCAGCCTATCAAATCCTAAATTTATCATCCGGAAGCTTAGAATTATCAAGAAGTAAGGGGATTAATTTCATCCCCAGTGGAGTCGCCACTATGTTAGCACCTAAATCTGCCTTAGGCTGAAGGAAGGCAAAATTCAGGGTAACCACAAACCACGCTCAATCTGGTAGCTAGCCCTACCAGAACAGGAGAGGGCTCTCTCCGAGTCATGCTCAGCGAATAAGTAAATGGAATGGTCTGAGATGACTAACAGTGAAATATTGATCTTAGGCTAGTAAGTAAATATGGATACAAGAAGCAATTTTTTATGAATGTTTCTGGGATGGTATGGGACCAACGGACAACAATGAGCAGAGAATTTAATACAAAGGCACAAATTTCTTCATGAGGCAAGACAGGCAGAAAGTCTAGCAATTTAGTTGAAATAACGTGGAATGGAGGAATTGCTTAGGAGGGTGAAAAGGGCATAAGTACATGAATCCTTTTCAACAGAAGAAGAACACTGAACATGAAATTTTTCCATAGGCAGAGCAATAAAATTGAATTCTACCTTATCTAACTTAGAAAATTTCACTGGAAATGAATATGAAATGAACTGTGAAACATTACGAAATACATATGAAACATAATAGACACATTTGCTACACTCACAACCACATGAATCTCATGAAACAAAGTCGCTGCCTTTCATTAATCCTCTGTCAAAATATACAATGAAGAACTGAGTTTCCCTCCCACAGTCGCGTAGAAATTACAAGCCAACCAACCCTTTACAAATAGTTTGCATGCAATATATAGAGTGTGTCATGAAGAGATAGAACGCCCAAGGGTTGGGGAGTTACTCGAATCATTACAAAATGGAGGTGGAAAGCCAACAATTAGCTATAGGTGCAACGTTACAAACATGACAAATGGCTTGGGTGACTGTTTGCCTTCCTTTGCCACTTGGATAGAAGCCAATCTGGAGTGAAAATACTTTAAATGCCGCCTTAGGTGCCGAAAAAGTGAAATGTAGATGAGCAGGCCCACTTTGAGAAGTCGCAAATCAAAATTTTGTGAAACGGAGGTGAAATTGGCCTTTTTTCCTATATGTGCCGCGCCACTTTGGAGCCTATTTTGAGGCACTTGCAGGAGTCCAAAATGTGCCCAAGTGTGCTTGTTGGAAATCCTGTCCTGTCTACTTTCCAACCCAAGTGGAATTTCTAAATTTGGTGCTCATTTTCCCCTCCAAATCTTCATTCTCCCAAGACTGCTTCCTGTGTGTCAAAATAGGGGCAGAGAGGTCATTTTTTGGGTGTTTTTGACCTCCTGGAGACTCAAATCATGCCCAAATTTCTTGTCCAAGCACCAGTAGTCGTGATTTTGCATGATGAATCCAAAAATGCAAGCCATTTCCAATTTGGAGCTCCCAATTCTAAGGGAGAAAAAACCTGTGTTTTGACCAAAAAATTACCATGTGACCAAAATTGCCCCAAATTTCTTGAAATTTGGGCTGGAGGTTCTCTATGAAGTGTTATGCTGTGCCAAAGAAGCTTCAGCCAAGATTCGAAGCCGATCTTGCTCTTTTGCCTCTTTTGCCTCTTTTGTTGCTTTGCTCAATTTTGCCTTCAAGCTCTTTATTCGAGCCTTTGCACTCATATTTCGTGCCCTGTAATGGAAAGCCATGTGTCTCAGTAAGGCATGGTCCTTGTTGGCCTTGTCCAGCAGCCTCTCCAAGTGCATGTTAACTCTCTGGAGATTGGCCTCCCGGTCCTCATTGATCTCTTGCTCCAATGACATGAGCTCAACTCTTCTCCTTTGTGCAGCTTGGCGATGCTCACGAATGTTTTGCAGCTCCATGATCGCTTGCTGATCCTCAAGATGTTTGTTCCTCTGCTCCAGATATTTCATGTTCTATTTGGCTCTTTCTAAATCAAGGGAAAAGGCTTCAATCTCTGATTACTGCTCTTGGATGATCTCTCTAAGCTCCGCATTTTTCAGTTCTGTATCTGTCTCATCATCATGAAGGAGAACGAATTCGGTCTCTCATTCACCTGATGGCTCACTTGAAGGCCCCTCATCATGCATTGGCTCCTTACCTTTGTCCTGTTCTTGTGTCGTCGATGCCGGAAGCGAGGCCCCTTCCACCCTGGGTGGAGATAACACTCGCTTTGCCACTGCAAACAAATGTCTACTGCCTCTCTGATAGGTGATGAATACTGGCATAGTAGCGGCCTCATGGCGCTCATACTGGTGAGAAGGACCACCTATCTCATGCTCTACCTCTGATAATACCTGTGGAGTGCTGAAGAAGTCACGGGAGATGAAGTCCTCCCAAGCAATGCCCTGCAATCCCAACTGATGATCCACCAAAATCTGGATAAGAGAAAAGTGATAAACACTGTTAAGTTGCTGCTGAGGGGTCTTATGCTGCATGAAAGTGTTCATCCTCTCTATGTTCCTGCAAATGAAAAATGGGAGGTTCATCATCCGCATCCTAGTAAAGTGCATGAACAACCTGATGTGATAGGCATATAGATGAGAGAACCTCCCCTCACAGCTGAAGTACTTCATGATCAACCTCATGAGTGGAGCATACTCATTTCTCAAATATCAGAATGGAAAGACTCTTGTGAGCTGCCTCAAACAACTGGCCTTAATGTAAGGCTCATAATGCTGCCTATCCACCTTCTTCTTATTATGCCAATGTTCTCGAACATTTGGTATGCCTGTTACCACTGAGATAGTTTCGAGTGCCAATGTGAAGGTGACCCCGACCAAGATAGACTGACCTCCATGTAGGTGAAGCACAAAAGGACGGGCCAACTCATGATGAACTCTAACATTAGCTACCCTTTGAAAAAATTCAAAACATGCTAGGTGCTGGAAACATGACATAGCAAGAGGGCATGCCTGCAATTCAGTGAGGGTGTTTGGCTCATCCCTAACATGTTTTCCACTCTTGTGATGTCTCCTAGGAGCCTATTCTTCTGGGGTTGTATCACTTTGAGTCTCCACCTCATACTCTGATGAACCTGAGATGCCATGACTGTTGTTTGTGTACTGTGCTTGGACTGCCCTTTGATGATGGTGTGAAGCTGGGTGCTTTTGTGATATCTGCCACCAAGGGGAACAATGAAACAGAAGGGAGTATTAGGAGGGGAGTAATGTGATAGGAATAGGGGTTATGGGGAGAAGTTTGTTTAGGGATATGTAGGGGGTTTGGGTATTTGATAGGGTAGGTTTTTTGGGGTGTTGTGTTGACAAATAAGAGGAGGGGAAAGGGAATAGGGTTTGGTAGTATTTTAGGGTAGGGATAATAGGAAAAATGAGACAAGGAGGATAGGGAAAAATGGTAGGTGAGGGGAAAATGGTGGGTAAAAATGGAACCTTGGCCTCAATACCACAACTATGCAACCCTAGCAACAATGGCTTTGGTGTTTTCTAGTGGTTGGTTTTATGAATTTTAGTTGCCACTATAACTAGCCATGGACCACCATAACCTTCACAAAAATACATGAGCCATTGAGATTTAGAGCCTACCTGTCGAATTGAGGGGCTTCATAAGAAGTTTGAGGAAATTTGGCATGGTTTTGGCCCTTTGTGGGTGTGCGCCGCACACAAAACCTAGTGCGTTGTTCCCTAGGTGTGCGCCGCACTCGTTGGAAAAATACACTGAGGGCTGGCTCTGTGTGTGTCGCGCCCTCTATGTGTGCCGCACCCCTGTGTATATGCGTCGCGCCCTGAAAACCGCCTCCAACCTTGCTCCAAACACGCACGATGCACACTCAAAGACTTTGCAATGTTTCCCTATGCCTTGATTTGCACAATGACTTTGATTTTTTGGTGGAAACTTGTATATAAAGACTTGGAAGTCATGGGTTAAATTTTGCTTTTCAAAAAACCATTTTTGTAATGTTATGTTTTGACACTTTTTCACTGACTTAAAGCAACACTAATTTTCACTTTTCCTTTGAAATTTTGGCTCAAATGATGAAATTTTCGGCACTCTTTGCAGGGATTGCATGACAGGGAATTTGGCCACGGAAACCATGAATGCATCTGAAGAAATCAACTGACGAATTTTTTGAAAATTTTATCACCAATGACATTGTTTGACTCTTCTTCAAAACAGAGTTTTGAAGAACAGTCGAAGTTTATCAATATGACAATGAAACTCTCTGAATCATTACTTTGTAAGGGCCTCACTCTGGCCTGCATGGATTTACTGGACATATTTAAAGACCAAATTGATTGATCCCTAGACCTAATGATCGAAAATGACTTTTTTCCATTAAAGGACCAGACCTTGACTGTCATGGAATTTAGTATCATTGACCAAAGACTTAAGCCAGCAGGAGCCAGACATGAGGGGAAATGACTAGCATGACCTTTTTCATCAGATTATGGCATGCCCCTAGCAGAATTCAGCTGAGTGAATGGAGCGGGACACCTAAAAATGAAATGCATAAAGAGTTTTGATCTCTGACGGAGGACTGAGCAGACCGACTCTAACATATGGCACTCTGGCTGTCACTGTATAACCTTCCCAACTCCTGCTTCTTACCCAATTCATCTAGAAACCTTTGTAACCAAATCATTTCTTTACTAGCCTCTGTAGCAGCAACATACTCTGCTTCTGTTGTTGAAAGCGCAACAACACTTTGGATTTTTGAAACCCAATTGAAAGTTGTTCCACCTACAGTAAATACATATCCTGTAGTGCTCCTCCTATTATCTTTGTCACCTACAATATCTGCATCAACATATCCCTGTAGAGCAATGTTTGAACCACCAAAGAATAATGCTTGGTTTGTGGTACCTCTCAAATACCTGAGAATCCACTTCACTGCCATCCAATGTTCTTTTCATGGATTGTTCATGTACTTGCTTACAACTCCCACTGCATGTGAAATATCAGGCCTTGTACAGACCATTGCATACATTAAGCTTCCAACTGTTGATGCATATGGAACTTTAGACATATGAGTCATTTCTTCCTGAGTCTTGGGACATGCCTCCTTACTTAATTTGAAATGACTAGCCAAAGGTATACTAACTGGTTTTGCATTCTACGTATTAAACCTTTTCAACACCTTTTCTATGTACTCACTTTGAGACAATGTTAATTTGTGATTTTTCCTGTCTCTAGTTATTCTCATACCAAGGATTTGTTTTGCAGCACCCAAATCCTTCATTGCAAATGTTTTTGCCAATTTCCTTTTGAGCACATTTGTTTCCTGTATGTTAGAACTTGCAACAAGCATGTCATCTACATACAATAACAATATAATATAGCTACCATCATTTTGCCTTTTGAGATAAACACAATGATCAAAGTGACATCTAGTATAACCTTGTTCAAACATAAACCTGTCAAATTTTAGATACCACTGCCTTGGAGCCTATTTTAAGCCATACAAGCTCTTCTTCAACCTGCACACTAGTTTCTCCTTCCATTTTACCTCATATCCTTGTGGCTACTGCATAAATATCTCTTCCTCCAAATCCCCATGGAGAAAGGTTGTCTTTACATCTAACTGCTCAAGATGAAAACCTTCAACTACTACTAGACTTAAAATAGTTCTGATTGAAGTCATTTTAACAACAGGAGAAAATATTTCATCAAAATCAATACCTTTCTTTTGTGCAAACCCCTTCACCACAAGTCTAGCTTGGTACCTCTGTTTTCCTCCATCTTCTTCCTTCAGCGTGTAAACCCATTTATTCTGCAATGTTGTTTTACCTGCAGGCAACTTGACTAAGTCCCAAGTCTGGTTATGTGCTAAGGAGTCCATCTCTTCTTTCATGGCTTGCTCCCACTTCTTCCTGGTTTCTACCTGCACTGCTTCTTCATAACATTCTGGTTCACCAGAATCAGTCAACAATACATAATATAATGAAGGAGAGTATCATTCAAGGGGTCTACTTATCTTGGTAGATCTTCTAACACCACTTTCCGGTGTTTGAGGTGCTTGTTGTTGTTGTGGTTGTTGTTCTAGCTATTGATCATTATGATTTTCAGGCACCATCACTTTTCCTGTGATATCATCAAGCACTGTGTATTCTCTATTTTCTTTTTCTTGTTTCTTTTCCTGCAACTGATTCTTATACAAGACCTTTTTATTGAATATTACATCTCTGCTCCTAATGATTTTGTGATTTTCATAATCATATAAGCGATAACAAAAATCATTAACACCATATCCAATAAAGGTACTTTTCTTTGATTTTGCCTCAAGCTTTGTTCTATTTTCTTTATTAATGTGGACAAAGGCTTCACAACCAAAAGTCTTTGAAAATGAGTAGTTTACCTTTTTACCTGTCCATGCCTCCTCTGGAATACCACCATCCAAGGAACTTGAAGACCCTTTGTTTATTAGATAAACAATAGTATCTACAGCATCTGCCCAAAATTGTAAAGGCAATCCTACATGCAATCTCATGCACCTTGCACGCTCCATGATTGTCCTGTTCATCCTTTCTGACACACCATTTTCTTGTGGTGTTCCTGAAACTGTCTTCTCTCTGCGAATTCCATTATATGAACAGTACCTATCAAACTCTTTGCTGCAATATTCACCTCCATTATCTGATCTGAGACACTTCAACCTTTTCCCTGTCTCATTTTCAACCAAAGCTTTCCATTTCTTGAAAGTATCAAATACATCAGATTTATTTTGAATACAATAAATCCAGGTTTTTATGGTTGCATCATCAATAAAAGTAACATAATAACGAGAGCCACCAAGACATGATACCTAAGCAGGTCCCCATACATCCGTATGCACAAGATCTAATTTTTCACTCTTCTTTTCTTTCCCAACTCTAAGGAATCTGACTCTCTTCTGTTTTCCATAAACACAATTCTCATAGAATTTTAAATCAACATGCTTCACACCTGGTAACAAATTTCTTGAGTGAAGAATCTGCATCCCCTTCTCACTCATGTGCTCGAGCCTATGATGTCACAATGCCATATCTTCTCCTATAGAGGTTAAAGCATTAACAAAATTAGAAATACCATTGCATAAATACAATGTACCAACCTTTTCTCCTTTCGCTATTACCAGGGATCCTTTAGTGACCTTCTAGGTTTTATCTGTGAAGGTAGTTATGCAACCTTCATCTCCCAACTGCCCTGTTGAAATCAGATTTTTCTTCAAATCTGGAACATGCCTTACCTTCTTCAATAGCCACTGATTTCCATTTTGCTGTTTTATGAAAATTGTACCCATTCCAACGATTTTACAGGGTTTATCATCACCCAATCGAACTTGTCCAAAATATCCTTGAACATAATCATGAAAATGTTTCTTATCAGGTGTTGCATGGAATGAGGCCCCTGAATCTATCACCCAGGCATCAATAATATTTTCTAATGAAAGAATCAAAGCATCTTGCAACACATCACCTGTTACATTCACTTCATGATTAGTTTCTTGCTGCACATCTCCTTCTTTTCCTTTCCGAGACTTGCAGTGTTCTTCAAGTGTCCTTTCTTCGCGCATTTCCAGCACACTATCCCCAATTTGGACTTGGATCTACCTTTTCTTGACTTACTGCGATATCATGGGCTCTTTCCTCTTTCCATTTTTCTTCCCCTAGTCTCTGCAGTCAAAGCATTACCTGATGTCTCACCGGAGCTTTTTCGTCGCATTTCCTTGCTAAGGATTGCACCAACAACATCATCAAACTTTAAAGTACTAGATCCAGAGACAGAGTTACTAACGACCATAACTAAACCATTCCAACTTTCTGGCAATGAGCACAGAAATAACAGAGCCCTAACTTCATCATCAAAATTTACCCCTACAGAAATTAACTGACTTGTAACTGTATTAAAATCATTTAAATGATCTGCAACAGATCCACCTTCTGACATCTTCATATTAAATAAACGCTTCATAAGAAATACCTTATTTGAGGCTGAGAGTTTTTCATATAGTTTGGCCAATGCCGACATTAAACCCTGTGTTATCGTTTCCTTTGAAATATTAAATGCTACCAACGCTGCTAGGCACAGTCGTATTGTTCCAAGTGCCTTTCTATCAAGAATATCCCATTCTGTGTCTGTCATACTCGTCGGCTTCTTTGTCTTTCCGCTCAATGGTAGGTACAGATCTCTCTGATACAGATAATCTTCCATCTGCATCTTCCACAACTGGTAGTTTTGGCCGTTGATTTTTTCGACCCTAAACCTACCATCTTCCGCCATTGCTCCCACTCGAACCAAGAACCCTTCTCTCCTGCGAGTTTATCAGCCAAATAGACCTTTGGCTCTGATACCAATTGTTATAAAATTATATATTACAGAGCAATGGAACACATAAAATGTTGTAGAAATATAAACACATAAAACAAGAGAAACAAGAGAGACACAGATATACGTGGTTCACCAGTTTGGGCTACATCCACAGAGAAACAGCCAATCCTTCTTTATTATATTATCCAACAAACTAAAGAGATACAACCTATAGAAGATCCACTCTAACACCCTCTTCGCTCTCAATCTCCTCTCTCTTCCTCACTCAAAATATAGATCTACATAAACACAATACAACTCCCTCATATATAGTGAGGGGTTGCCTTCTAGGGAAAAAAACCAAAAATTAAACATAACTTCTACCATCAGATCATCTGCCTAATGAATGGCCCAGATTGACTAGAAATTACTATACTTTTACAAGGAAATTTTACATCTATTTTTAGCTTCGGGGGCGCTGCCCCCGAACCCCCGCCGGGTGACCGGTAGCCCCCGGACCCCCGCGGGGAGGACAAGTCCCCCCTGCATGGGGGGGTGTACAGTCTTCCTAGGGTATACATCCGGCTAAGACATTTGAATACAGAAGATAATCAGGGTCCACACCCAACAAAGTGACTCGTCGCAGGAGGGCCTTGATGTATCCCCCATCAATGACATGAAACAGGTATCATGATTGAGACATAATGATGTTGATATGGAACAGGATCAAGAAAGGAAAACACAGAATGAAGGCTTAAGAGTACTGTAATGGATATCAATTGAATGACTTCTCTTGAACACAACGGTGACACTGAATGGAGTCGGCAGCATTGACCCAAAATCGAAATGGAGGCTATGAAAATGGTATGATAAGAAAAATACAAGAAGATTACCCAACCCAATAGCCATAGAGATGAAGTGGAAGGGTGTCATGTTTAAGAGCAACCCACTGCCATTAGCAAATGTAATACCCTGCTTTCCCAATTTCCCCAACCATATTGGTCAATACCTTTTTATATTTTAACAAGCTTGAGGAGGATAACATATGCTTGATTTGAAAGTTCACTCTTCGAATGAATCCCTCTGAGTATATTTAATGAACCCTAAGAAGGAGAGGTTCGACCTTGTCATGTTTGACAAGTCCAACATTGTTTGATGTTTTAACGAGTCCATTGAAGGTAAAACTCGACATGTTTTTCATGTTTAAAGAGTTTGAAAAAGAGGTGAAAAAGAAAACTACAGATGTCCCTTTTTGTAGATAGTCTCTTAAGTCTGAAAATGTAGAAAATAATACTCAAGAGAACCTCTTAGCCATGTTCAACAAGGTATTCATTTTTCATAGATAATCTCTCCGTCCGGAAAAGGGTTAAACTTATACTGAGCAGACGTCTTTTCATTTACTTTTACGAGCTCAAAAAGACAAGTGCTCGACGATCTTCTCATATTTTGGGAGTCTCAAAAGAGATGAAAGAGGACTCCTCCTGGAGGAACAAGTGGTATAAAGGGTAGAAATTGGTTTTGGTCATGATGGAACTGCTCAAAATACGTAGAGGTCAAGAGGTTGGCTAATAATCCCACTCATATTAGTAGTTCCTCAAGAAAGGGTAAAAACTAAGTGAAAGTGTATGATCAGCCAAGAAAATAGTGATGATGGAAAGAGAAAACCAAGGCTCATTTGTAAAAAATAGGTTGATAAAAATGGAAATCACGAGAGATAGGATGAGAATGGTTTCATTTTTATAGAAGCTTGAAACATGGGAAACTATGCTTGAAATTGGTTTCATTTTTATGCAAGCTTGAAACATGGGAAACTATGCTTGAAAGTGGTTTCATTTTTACACAAGCTTGAAACAAAGAAAAACTATGCTTGAAATAAGTTTGCATGCCCCTAGCATAATGACTCAATTTGAGGTACATGCCCCCAAGCTTCATTTCATGCACCTAAGTAGACTAATGAGTACTAACAGGTGGATGAAACGAAGGTTCATTTACGACATCAAGTGAAAGACTTGACTGGGAATTTACGAGATTTAATCAAAGACTCTAATTGAAAGGGGATTCATTTCATTTTTAATGAGCTTGATACGGGAAAAGAAATATGCTCATAGGAACCTAATTCATTTTTTAATGAGGTTGACATAGTAAAATAATTATACTCATACTCATAGATCTTCTTTCATTTTTTAATGAGCTTGACATAAGAAAAGGAACTCTGCTCTATGACCTTGCTTCAATTTTTAAGGAGCTTGACACAAGAAAAGGAACTCTTCTCCAACACCTTGTCTCATTTTTTAAGGAGCTTGACACAAGAAAAAGAACTCTGCTCTGACGACCTTGTTTCATTTTTAAAGGATATTGACACAATAAAAGGAACTCTGCTCTAGGAACCTTGTTTCATTTTTTAAGGAGCTTAACACAAGACAATGAACTCTACTCCAAATCATATCATGGCCTCCAAGATACCATGGCTTCCAAGAGGTTTTCATCATATGGAAGAACAATGCTCTGTAAGGTATACATATCAAAGGATCCAATGGAAATATCAAACTCCAATGCCCCTAGTAAATGATGCAGTACATCACCTACTAGATCTAGGTCAAAAGAAGTTGAGAAAACAATGAAAGGCTCATCTTCATCAATAGGTATGTGAATGGGATATGTTTCCACATAATTAACTTGTGGTGGGTAAGATACCACTTGCATATAAGGACCATTTAGGGAAGCCAGTTGATTGGGAGTCAAATTAGGACCAACAAATGAAAGCTGGTCAATAGTCACGATTCTTCCTTCATGTGGGAAACACATCACATGAAAGAGTGAAGAGACAAGAGCTCCCATGACATAAACATAGTCACGCCCAAGGAGTAAATTAAAATCCAAAGGGCTTTGGACTAAAATCACATCGATATAGATATTCTTTCCTCCCAAAGTAATTGAAAACTTAGGAAGGATCTGTAACGATTGAATGGTTCCTCTGTTAAAAGCCAACAAATTCTGGGTAATGGGCACAAGTTGTGGAGAACCTAAATCTTTCCAAGTAGTTGAGGACATAATACTAATAGATGCACCTTCATCTATGATTGTGCTAGGTACAACCACATTATAAGCTTGTACTATGATCTGAAAGGGCATGTAAGGAGGAAGACGATATATTGCTAGTCGACTCCAATCAAAGGAAGTGACAGTTGGCCATGCTACTTGGAGGGGTTGTTGTAGGAACAGGAGGACTTCCCCCTTCTATTATGGGAATGGAATAACTACTCTTCAGTGTTGAGGGAATGGGAGGATTTCCCCCCTGTGCCATTGGAATGAAGAACTATCCCCCAGTTCATTGGAACCTCAAGAAACAAGAAGAACCTAAGTGGTATGAACTTCACCCTCTATGGGAAAGGTACGATCAAATGAATGTGGAATCAAGTCAACCATTTTCTCAACCAAGGGTTGGTTAGGAATGGATTCATGGGATTCACATTCAGAGAGAGTGGGATTAACTAGAGATGGATTTTGATCAATCACTTCATCAATTAGTGGAGGATTGGGAGAAAGCTTTCGATAACCAGTCAGAAGGCGAGGCTGAGAAGAAGTAAGGTTTTCAAACACTTTTGAGGCTTCATCCATATGAGGACAAATATGAATAGGATGATTCCCTTCACATAGCTTACAGGGAAATTTGACTTTACCATTTTTCCCATGGACCTTACTATCACTAGTTGAATATTTTTCACTAGCATGATTTCCAGAAGCTTATGACAAAGGTTGATGTGAGCCTGTTGAACACACTTCTAAGACCTTGGGAATACTAGGACAATCTCTAAGAAGGTGGTCACCCTTACATAAATTGAAAGGGAATTTAACTTTATAGGGTTGATTGCAATATTTTCCAATACTAGTTGTGTCTGTAGCAATGGTTGCTTGGTTTCCCCCCTACTTATTTTTCTTCTTCTTCTTCGTCCTTTTCTTCTTCTTCTTAGCTTCCTGGTTACTAGAATCAAGACTTTCACCAGGTGAAGAGGAAGAAAGGGATGAAGAAACAATAGGTGAAGAAGGCAAAGGGTCAACTTTAGGATCAACATGAGGTTGATGTTGTTCAGGTGGAGGAGAACTCGGTTGAGAAGCAGTTTGGACATTCAGAACCATAGGGGTAAAAAATAACCAAACTAGAAAACTAATGGTAAATTCAGGAAGGGACAACATTTCCATGTAAGGAGCACCAATATTTCCAAAAGAAGGAAAAGGACCAGGATTCCCGTTAGAGGGGTTCCCTTGATTGGTAGACTCTGGAACTGTTTCCATTAGTCTCAACCTAAGATCCACTAAGGAGTTTTTCCACGAGGAGGATGTTGTTCCACGGTCAATTAATTGATTTTAGAAATTAAAGACACAAACAAAATAAAGGGGTAACTAGGCATAAAGGTTTACCAAGCAACCGTGAATTGCAAAATATACCTTAGAGAATGAAGGACTTAACATACGTCTAGGAAATATCCCCGAATGTTGTGTTCAGTGTATCACAGTATAAAGGGCAGTAGAATTGGTTACCTATGGATGGATAACAACCTATCGGGGACTCCAAAAATATACTCAACGGTACATGGGAGTGTAGTCTGTATTAGTTTTGTCTAATGCATAACCATTCGATGACAGTATTCCCATATACTTTTCATGCATGGAGCATTGTCCAATATACCAGAAGGTATGCAAAGTATGATCCTATAAACTTACATACGTGGAATGGGATATCACCCCCAAGATGCAACGCTAGAAAAAAAACAACAACTCCTATGTTTAACGATGCCAAAACACGTATTTAACCTAGACCTCTAAGTGTTTGCATTAATGTTTCAAATTCTCCTTAGGTTGATTCACCAAATTTTACTGTGTATCTTTGATTAAGTTTTAGTTTTGGGCTCACTACGAATGTCACTTAAATATCATAACTTGCAACTAATATGATGAAAATAACTCTTTTCATAATCAATGAAAGCTATCTAGTGTAGGGAAGAGGTGAAAACAATGATGCAATAATCCCATATGTAGCAAACAAGAGATTCCTAACTAGATCTTTGAATTTCACTATTCCAATTCAATTCAAAGCATTAAAATATGCCAAACCATGCAATGTAATCTATGCATGATTCCCTTGAAAACTATGCAAATGTAATCTATACACAATTTCCTTTCCTACTGTGAAAATGAAAATTCTAACTATGCAAATGTGATCTATGCAAGAGAATTATTCAAAACAAACACAAGAGGATTCCAATGAAATCAAATGTAATATGAGATTTCATGAACAGAGGACTCAAACTGAAATTGGGTGAAAATTTCAAAAATCAAAAGAGATGACACTCAAAGGTGATTAACACTCACTCATACACTCATATAAGAAAAAACGCATAATTTCACACTAGGGAATTCCAAGTTCACACAAAAAGACCTACTCAATACCAAGAAGTTTTGTATTTAGTCACACAGTCTCAAGGTATTGTTTCTTTATTTCCTACACATGTTGCTGCCAAGTTCTATGCTGCTTTTCCTAAGGTGTAGATCCAAGAACGTGAACCCTTGCTTCAAGCACAATCTGAAAAGTCTGTTGCTAGTGGTCAGCCCTTGCAAACTTAATTTCCTGTACCTGATAATTTGTATTAATATGATCTTCTCAATTGATCTTCATTCTAGTTGTTCCAACTCATTAAAACCATGGCCCTTCAAATAGAATATGCCATAATGTGTTAGTGTCTAATTATGAGCAACAACAACAACAACTTATTGTTGTTATGAATGAACAAGATCAGTTGAGAGCCAAGAAGGAGAAGCTAGAGAAACGAATTGAAGATATGAGCTCCAAATTTCAAAGAATGTGGCCTATTATTATTGAATTCATGCCCAATGCGCCTGAATATTTTTCTATGTGCCAACTTACTGAACATTGTGAATATATTGAAGTTGCATATACAAAATTTGTTGTCGCTAACCATGAGTTGTATGGCATAATTATAGATATGTGTGAGGCACTCCCAGATCCTACGACTCAATATAGGGCACAAATTGATAAAATGGTGTCTGATGGTTCTTCTTTCTAGGACACACTCAAGTAGTTCACCGATGATTCCCAACAAATATTTCAGCAAGTCCAGGATTGGGTTGGTCTTCTTGTAAAGAAAAACCAGTCATTGTATGAGTTACAAAGGAAGATACAACAAATTTTCAATAAAAAATTAGCCACTATTGATCTAACTCATTAGCAAGACTTATTTGTTTAAGTTGATGTATTAGATAAGAAAATACATCAATTAGAGGAGGATTCCCATGCAACTAAAACTGTGTTTTAAGATCTTCGACCATTTTCTCATAAGCATTGTGTATAATAGCGCCAACTCAACTATGAAGTTGATGCGCAGTGGCAGGTTGTCATTAGCGCTTTCCTGAAAGAGCCCAATGCTTAAAATACTATTAAGTTTAATAATCAACTTACTACCATCATTGATACTTGGAAAGCTATTGTGTATACTTAAATACTTTTTTTAGAAATGATGTGTTGTAAACATACTAGGGTTGGCTCCTTCATTTGGAGGTGAATCGACAATACAGGAAAGAGAAGAATCAACAGAAGAAGGGCAACCCCAGATAGAGATAGATGCAACAATAGAATATTGACTAGAGGGCAACTCAATGGATTGTGGTCGGGGCCTATTGGGTCCTTCATATTTTGGCAATGGTTTTGCAAATTTTGACTAAGCTTTGGTCAAAATGCGGTCATAGAGAATATTACTGGGAGCAATAAGATAGATGATAAAAATAGCCAAAATTAGAGAATAGAAAAAGGAATAGAGGCGTTATCTTGTGATTTACAGAAGCTGCGAAAGGAGGATATGCATGCTATATTTTGAAAAAATCAAAGGAATATGGACCAAAGCACTTGGTTTTTCCAGAATGGACTAGATTAGGAAAACATGATCAAAGTGATCAAGATGGACCAAATAAAGTGAGTGAGGCCGATAAGATATCTATAAAATCTACAAGGATAAACAAGAAGGAGAGAGCTAAAAGATAGCACTAAAAGGTTGTGCATTAAAGACTTGAGTTTTGTACTTGTTTAGTTTTTAATCAATTGATCCTGTTATAAAACCATATGAAATAGAGGTATATGTATTTTGGAAAAGTATATAGCACGCTTTTATGAGCTTTTGCAGAGCATAATGTAATGGCCCATCTTATGAATAATACAATTTAGTTTCAAGATAATTTCATATGTATTTGCGTGGGTGTGATGTTTCTAAATTGGGTACCCCTTTAAATTTATTTTTTTGTTTATTTGTGGCTCTCTATTATATTTATTATCAATGCATCTATTTTTGTATGGATTTTGAGTACTTCCCTAGATGATAATGCTGCGATTATGGAATGATTAGTCAACTTGTTGGATCATGCTTCAACCTTGTTCCTTGATCCCTTAATTTGTTTATTTCTCAACTCACCTCAAGTGAGACACTTTTCCCTCTCAAGGGAAAGTGAAAATGTCGACGATGTGATAGACCACAACGAAAATATTTGTTGGCAACTAGTGATCAAACCTTGGGTCTTCTAGTTTAAATTTTCAGCCAACAAGAATTCCCTTGGTGTGGTCACTTGTTAACTTCTAAGGAACATGAGAGTGTGCATGAGAAAATACTAAATTTGGATGCTCTAACAGTAGCGCTAATGGGCATGGTTTAGGATGTGTTATTGATATTGATTGAATTTATTGAAAATTTATATAATAATGTCATTGAAAAAAATTGTTAGGGGATTGTCTAAAAAAAAAAATTAGGGAAATCTGTAAGCAAAGGGACCTTAAATTTTTTACAAATTGGAGATAAATTACCTTGTTGAACATTTTCCCCTACAAATGGTATCCAAGGCCTTGGACATGCATCAAGTAACTTTTATTGAGGATGATTTTTCCATAATAGAGGATTTTCATTAGAGGGTGTTTCATTATAGATAATTTGATAACATTGTTGGAGGGTATTCAATGGGAAAAATAACTTGACTTCATTAACATTGAATTTGAAAAGAATTATAATAATTTTGAGTGTCTCTCCATTTTTGGCATCTTAAAGACCTTGGATTTTGGTAAATTCTCCCTTAGTGCATATTATACATTCCTATCCATAAAGAAATGCAAATCAAAGGATGTGTGGATCATCAGATCCATATAACAAGGTTACTCTGACCCTAGATATTTTGGTCATTTTCCCTCCATAATAGGGAACTAGACAAATAATACATCACCAATTTGTATAAAACTTTTTAATCATTATTCTCTAGGACAAGTCTCCATGGAGAACACCATGCACTACATCCATATATTTTCTGATGCTTTAGGCTCCAAAATATGGTGGCTAAAATTCAATGTCATAGACAAATCCGTTAGGACTTGCTTACTTGGTTGATTGATAAGGGTTTGTCTTATATTTTGTTAAGCCCACTATAAGCCCCATATTAACCCTAAAACCCCTTATTAATCCCTATATATTGATTTATTACATTTCTATTGTTATCTTTTTATGTATGCTAGAACCCTTGATGGTCTCATTTTATTATAATTGTACCCCATTGTCTCTTATATATACACTAAGGAGACCTAGTTTTAGAATCATTGAATATTGTCTTGTACATTGTAAAAGGAGGTCCCCCCCTCGAAGAGGACTATAAATATTGGTTTCTTATCATTTTTTAAGTGGCAAGGATCATAACACTTGGTATCAAAGCTCGTGACCATATGGTTTTGTTGCTTCAAACAAGTCATTGTGGAATTTTTGTTACACACACACACACAAACATATATATATAAAATAATAATAATAATAATAAAAAATAAATAAATAAAAAATAAATATATATCTATCTATATCTATATATATATATATATATATATATATTTTTTTTTTTTTTAATTTTTTAATTTTTATTTATTTATTATTATTATTATTATTTTTAATTTTTTTAATTTTTTTTTTAATCCTTTTTTTTTCGACTATTTTTGATAGTGAAACTTGGAGAATAATGAGAATACATCTCAGGCAATATCTCTTTTGAATTTCAAATCCTGGTTTCCTATATTTTAAGGGATATGCTCCAAGGAAGTTAGGGTTTATGAATGCTCCTGAAGTTAGCCTCAAATAGGTCAGTCTGGAATTTTCACTGTAACATTTTTTTGGAAGGTTTCAGATGGTGAAACTTAGAGAATATTGAGAATACATATAAGGAAATATCTGGTTCAAATTTCAGATCTTGGTTTGCTATATTTTTGGACATATGTTCCAATGAAGTTATGATTTCTGAATGCTCTTGAAATCAGTATCAAACAAGACAACTCAACATTCTCACTATAACATTTTTTATGTGAGCTTTCATATTGTGATACATGGACCATATTGAAGCATGATTGTGTCAAACATTTGGTCCAAATTTTAGATCTTTGTTCATTATAATTTCAAATATATGTTCATTGGAATTTTAGGTTCCTGAATGCACCTGAAATTAGTTTCAAATAGGTCAGTTTGGAATTTTCATAATAACTTCTTTTCTATGAGGTTTTAGATTGTGAAAATTGGATCATATTATGGAGACATATCATAGAACAATTGGTGTAAGTTATGGTTTATGAATAGTCTAGAAATAAATTTTAAACAAGCTTGCACCTTGGTATCAGGAGACATACAAAAGTACCTTAATTAGAAATTTCAAAATTATATTTGAATAATTGGACACCTAGCACACTATACAAGTTTGCTTGTGGGAAGAGACCAAAATAAGCAATTTTTGAGAAAGTTATCATAACTTTCACTTGACTCATCAAATTCAGTTCACACCTATGGAATTATAGAAAACACATATCATAGTATTACAAGATAAGATTCAAATCTCATATATATTTCTATAAAACTTCATCCATTCTTACATTCTCCAAATTAAAGTATATAACTTGATAATGACCTAGATTTTGATTAGAAGATTGCTTATTTTTTTCAGTGATTGAAATTTGTGATAAAGAGGAGTGCTATTATTATTTTCAAACATGCCTCCAAAGAAAGCTACTACACCAATTAAATCTACTGAAGGCTCATCCTTGACTCATGAAGAAAGTGAAGACTTATAATTTAGGTTATCTCAATTAGAGAAGAAATTTAATGAAATGGATGGTAGTATGTTGAAAAAGGTGGATTTATTAGGTTCTCAAGAAAAATTTAAAAGAGAAATGGAAAAGAAAATGAATGAAAATAAGGAAGGAATAGAAAAGAAGATGAATGAAAATAAAGTAGAATAGAAAATTAGGTGAATGAGAATAAGGAAGAAATAGAAAAGAAGATGAACGAAAATAAGGAATAAATACCAAAAACCATGATTTCCATAGAAAATATTATCTTGGAGAGACTCCCTAAAATGGATGTGGAGATCCAAGGAAGTCATGACCATAAGGAGAAGCATGTTGGTGAGAATCAATCTCATATGACGAGTATGCTATTGTAGAAATTTTGAATAATATGACACATATTCAATAGAGATTATCCTGATCATACAAATGCTTGTTGAGATTGCAACAAGATGATGGAGCTTAGTGAAAAGAGTCGCCTTCACTAAGTGGGCCCGCAGGCTATTTTTGGCGCAAGTCTATTTTTAGACTATGCCTATTTTTAGACATATGGATCATGTCTATGTTTATGGATGATTGATCAAGTTGGGAAAAATAGATGGACTTCTATTTTTGATGAAAGTGTGAGTGATCACAGTGTGAGTGATCAAAGTCTATTTTTCGTACAGAGATTGACTATATGGGCTTTTACCGGATATTTCACCTTCCAAAGGAAGGATGAATCCAGAGGCTAGTTGGCCCGATTACAGGCTCTGCCTAGAGAAATAGAATGTAAACACTTCCTGAATAGTAGATCTGATGATCAATCCTCGCTTGATATCCTGTAAAAATCTCTTCTACAAATCAAGCTGCTCTGATACCATGTAGAAACTTTTTCTACAATTATCTAGCTCTGATACCATGTAGAAACTTTTTCTACAATTATCTAGCTCTGATACCATGTAGAAATTTTGAATAATATGACACATATTCACAGAGATTATCCTGATCATACAATTATAAGCGGAACATGTATAATACATAATCTCCTCTACGTTGATCATCAATTAACAGAAGCAGAAACATTCACAGGCGCACATAGAAGCATCAATCAAACTCATAAACACAGTATGTATCCCGAGGAAAGCATCTCGCTAAAAACCCCACACTATCTGTATATTATATTGATTGAATCATGTAACAATACAAAGCATAATACTTCTCACAAGTATCTCCACCTGTTACACACAATACAGCTCAGATTTGATCTCCAAATCTATCCCACTGCTTGCCTGCCTCCACTGCTCAATACCTGCTCAAGAACTGATGAGAATGGCTTCCCAAACTCGATTTTCACCTGCAAAATAGTCACTCACTCTTTGTGGACGTGAGCAAAGGCTAAAATGTGGGCCAAATACGTGAGCAAACTCATTGGCATACTCAATCCTTTGATTGTGCAAGATCTGGTGCACAACTATAGTCACAACTGATAACAATCTGATTCTCTACCACTTGAGATTGCATTTTGAATAATATGACACATATTCAATAGAGATTATCCTGATCATACAATTTAAGCGGAACATGTATAATACATAATCTCCTCTACGTTGATCATCAATTTACAGAAGCAGAAACATCCACAGGCACACATAGAAGCATCAATCAAACTCATAAACACAGTATGTATCCCGGGGAAAGCATCTCGCTAAAAACCCCACACTATCTGTATATTATATTGATTGAATCATGTAACAATACAAAGCATAATACTTCTCACAAGTATCTCCACCTGTTACACACAATACAGCTCAGATTTGATCTCCAAATCTATCCCACTGCTTGCCTGCCTCCACTGCTCAATACCTGCTCAAGAACTGATGAGAATAGCTTCCCAAACTCGATTTTCACCTGCAAAATAGTCACTCACTCTTTGTGGACGTGAGCAAAGGCTAAAATGTGGGCCAAATACGTGAGCAAACTCATTGGCATACTCAATCCTTTGATTGTGCAAGATCTGGTGCACAACTGTAGTCACAACTGATAGCAATCTGATTCTCTACCACTTGTCCCTGTTGAACTGAACATGCACTGACATGCAACTGAGTTAACTGATGTATTCATTAGTTGTATTATGAGTTAATAATTAGTTTAACAACTCATCATTAGTCTATCTGCAGTTAGACTAACTACAACTAGTTTAACTAAGTCAAACTGAACACAACTCCATCAACTGTACCTCCAGTCCACTAAACTCAACTCACTTGAGTTCTAACTGAAGTCATGCATGCACCAACTCAAATGACTCATAAGAAAAGCGTATTTCCTTCTGACAGCTGCATGTGCCACTTCTGTAGCTCAAACTGAAGTGCTCCAAGAGAATAAGATTAAGTTTATAGTCCAAATATTATTGTGAGATAATAATATTTGACTTTTCTATTTTTGACAGCCAGTCTAAAAATAGACTTTGATCACTCACACTGTGATCACTCACACTTTCATCAAAAATAGAAGTCCATCTATTTTTCCCAACTTGATCAATCATCCATAAACATAGACATGATCCATATGTCTAAAAATAGACATGGTATAAAAATAGACTTGCGCCAAAAATAGCCTGCGGGCCCACTTAGTGAAGGCGACTCTTTTCACTAAGCTCCATCATCTTGTTGCAATCTCAACAAGCATTTCTTGTTGCACACTTTTCAACACTCCCTCTCAACAAGAAAGGCTTCCTCTCAAACCCGATCCTGTAACTCTGGAATGTTCTCCATGCAACACATCTGGCTGGTCCACTTGCTCTATCATCAAAGTCTCTGACTGCTATTGCCTCTGTCGACTGAAACTCTGCATCTCTGTGCTCTTCAGTATCTGACTACTCTAGCCTCTGTCACTTTGATCAGTGACTGCATCCGTGTTGCTGTTGGTTCTATCTCCCAGCATTGCATCCGCACTGCACCTCCCAACTGACCTCCCTGTTGGGATAGAAACACCCTTTGATGCTGAAGCTCTACCTGCTGCTGACAAGTGCTCCCTCTCTGACATCTGCGCTACTGCAACATCTCCATGCATCTCGCACCATTGCACACCTCTCTGTGCCACCTAGCACTGTGCAAAACACTTGAGCCTCTCGCATTGCTACAGCCTGCTAGCTATGCGCTGTCCTGGGATTCCCTGCACTGTCGCTCTCTCTGTCGCTCCATCCACATCTGTCTCTACCCAATCAGTCAGTTCCTGCTACTACACATCGGGGCTCCCGTAGCAAGGTCTCATCCAAGAGGTTGGGTACCTCAAGGATCCTGCCCCTCCTCCTTGGGACAATCAATCCACATCACCCCACCTCCTACCTGGAGGTATGGCTGCATGTGATCCCTCAGCCCACCTGGCTTGAAGTTTCCCACTACTGGAGGTCTCTGGATGAGTAGATGTCTCTACTCGATCTCCTCTCAGCTTCCCTTGTTGTGGCTGCTCCACAACCTCCTGAAGCTGTTGCACCAATCGTGGCTCCTCCACAATCGTCTGAGACTTCTTCTGGCTCTGCATGTTGAGAGGTAATATACGCTCCCTCTCAACCACCGAGTCTCCATCAGTTGCCTTGCTGCTCAAGGCTTTGCATGCATCTTGAACCTCAAGAGCATACAGGTTCTTGACCTGTGAACCAATCTTCTTCACCTGTCTGGTGATGATGTGTCTAAGGAAAACCTTTCCCTTACTGAAGACCACATCATATCCTCTGTCTTCCAACATCGCGATCGACACCAAGTTTCTCTTCAGTCCTGGTACATACTTGACATCGGTCAAGGTAAGGCGAGCTCCATGCTCCCTCTGAAAAATAACCGTGCCTACACCTGAGACACTATACTTCTCATCATTACCCATCCCTATGAGTATCTGGAGATCTTTCTCCTCCAAAGTACTGAACAAACTTTTGTCACCGGTCATGTGGAAAGAAGCTCCACTGTCAAGAAACCAACCACTTCCCATCATGGATGAAACCATGCATGCGAAGAGTGTGAAGTCCAACTCAAACTGTGAAGCAAGTGAGGCTGCCTCACCTTCAGATCCTTCCCCGAATCCCTTCTTGGACTTCTTCTTTGGGCAATTAGCAGCATAATGACCCAACTCATGACAACGAAAGCATCTCACCTTCGCCTTGTCAACCTTCTTCCCATCATTGGAAGAACTGGATTCGGAAAGAGAAACCTTCCCCTTCCCCTTCCTCGCCTTACTCGCTAAGGCACAATTCTCCTCATCCTGCATGGATGAAGAACCGTCTCTGGTGCTCCGTCTAATCTCCTCCTGCACAAGATCTGACCATAGTCTTTCCCATCCTGGCAACTTCTCCCGACCATTGACAGAGTCCTGATAGGAATGCCAACTCTTCGGAAGACCAAGGAGTCCTAGACTCACCATCCTCATCATCAATAGTAACCCCCACACTTCCCAGCTCATCTCGACACTGAGTGAACCTCGTGAGATACTGGGGCATACTATCTCCATTCTCGAACTAAATGTTTCTGAGTTTTATCTCTTGCTTTGGAATTAAATTCGAATTCCACCAGCACAAAACTCAACTGCTTCCGATCTAGAATTCGTGAGAACAAATTATTTCTTGTACAGAGATTGACTGTATGGGCATTCACCGGATATCTCACCTTCCAAAGGAAGGATGAATCCAGAGGCTACCTGGCCCGATTACAGACTTTGCCTAAAGAAATAGAATGTAAACACTTCCTGAATAGTAGATCTGATGATCAATCCTCGCTTGATATCCTGTAAAAATCTCTTCTACAAATCAAGCTGCTCCGATACCATGTAGAAATTTTGAATAATATGACACATATTCAATAGAGATTATCCTGATCATACAATTTAAGCGGAACATGTATAATACATAATCTCCTCTACGTTGATCATCAATTTACAGAAGCAGAAACATCCACAGGCACACATAGAAGCATCAATCAAACTCATAAACACAGTATGTATCCCGAGGAAAGCATCTCGCTAAAAACCCCACACTATCTGTATATTATATTGATTGAATCATGTAACAATACAAAGCATAATACTTCTCACAAGTATCTCCACCTGTTACACACAATACAGCTCAGATTTGATCTCCAAATCTATCCCACTGCTTGCCTGCCTCCACTGCTCAATACCTGCTCAAGAACTGATGAGAATAGCTTCCCAAACTCGATTTTCACCTGCAAAATAGTCACTCACTCTTTGTGGACGTGAGCAAAGGCTAAAATGTGGGCCAAATACGTGAGCAAACTCATTGGCATACTCAATCCTTTGATTGTGCAAGATCTGGTGCACAACTATAGTCACAACTGATAGCAATCTGATTCTCTACCACTTGTCCCTGTTGAACTGAACATGCACTGACATGCAACTGAGTTAACTGATGTATTCATTAGTTGTATTATGAGTTAATAATTAGTTTAACAACTCATCATTAGTCTATCTGCAGTTAGACTAACTACAACTAGTTTAACTAAGTCAAACTGAACACAACTCCATCAACTGTACCTCCAGTCCACTAAACTCAACTCACTTGAGTTCTAACTGAAGTCATGCATGCACCAACTCAAATGACTCATAAGAAAAGCGTATTTCCTTCTGACAGCTGCATGTGCCACTTCTGTAGCTCAAACTGAAGTGCTCCAAGAGAATAAGATTAAGTTTATAGTCCAAATATTATTGTGAGATAATAATATTTGACTTTTCTATTTTTGACAGCCAGTCTAAAAATAGACTTTGATCACTCACACTGTGATCACTCACACTTTCATCAAAAATAGAAGTCCATCTATTTTTCCCAACTTGATCAATCATCCATAAACATAGACATGATCCCTATGTCTAAAAATAGACATAGTCTAAAAATAGACTTGCGCCAAAAATAGCCTGCGGGCCCACTTAGTGAAGGCGACTCTTTTCACTAAGCTCCATCATCTTGTTGCAATCTCAACAAGCATTTCTTGTTGCACACTTTTCAACAGCTATCACAATTGGAGAACACAAATATTGAATTACAGAACCATAATCGTGAATTTTCAATCCAAGATACACATAATTAGGCCTTTAAGTTAGCACCAAGGAACTATTACATTCCATAGATTGATATGAGGAATTTTGATGGTAATGATCCTATAGCAAGGATATTTTAGATGGATGGGGGTCCAATTATTACAATCATTGGAAAAAATAACCTTTAATTTTGAAGATCTTTTCATAGGATTTAGCTTAGAAGGAAAGGAAATTGAGCTTAGAGGTATCCAAGGGAAACCCTCTAAAGTGATAATCTCTAATGGAATAAAAAAATTACTTAAAAAGGGGCACCAGGGTGTAATGCTAGAATTATGTTCACTAAATGTTCAAATGCCAATATCATTTATGTCAGGAGATATCCATAAAATTTTAAGCAATCATCTTAAGGTATTTGGATTGTTTCCGAAGGGTCTTCTAACTAATCTATATCATGACCATGCTATTCATCTGTAGTCAGGAAGTGTACTAGAGATAAATGAAGAAGGGAAAATCATATTTGAAGTAGAAAAAAACCTTGAAACAATGATTAAGAGGCCGAGTAACCTAGCAATTGTCTAGTACATCATCAAATAGAAGAAGCTACCAATGGAAGAGATGACGTGGGAAGATGACTTATTCTTGCAGAATCACTAGTAGTTAGTCAAGTGTTGAGGACAACACTTGTTTAAAGTAGAGGGGCATGTTAAGCCCTATTTGAGCCCAATGTTAACCCTTAAACCCTTTATTAAGCCCTATATATATTGAGTGATTACATTTCTATTGTTATATTTTTTAAAGTTTTCTAGAACCCCTCATTGTCCCATTTTATTATAATTGCACCCCTTGTCTACACACACACACACACACACAAAGGAAGCCTAATCTTAGAATCATCAAATATTGTCTTGTACATTGTATTCATTGTGAAAGGAGGTTTGTGCCTCAAAGATGACTATAACCATTGGTTTCTTATCATTTTTAAAGTGACAAGGATCATAATATATCCAACCATGCTAGATCTTCAAGTCCCTTCTCATCCCCTTCATCTTTCAAGATTCACTAAAAGACCTTTCACATATGATCATTCAACATGACATGGAAAATAAGATTAAGTAGTAGAGAATAAAGACCATAGCTTACCAAATTTTAAATATGTACCAAGTCAAAGTAGTCACCCCAAGTGTAATGTACTTTTTATTACTTCCCATCTATTAGTACTAGCTAGTAGCTCAATAAATCTTTGTAAAGGAAAGGATTTTATAGTGTACTTTGCAACCATAAATACCAAGGAGGAATGGGGATTATTAATACATGTATCCAAGCCTAGGTAATTTATACAAAATGGGTTTTCCAAGGAACAAGAAGGAAATGGAGTTTGGAAAGTGCTTGTGAGGAATTACATTTACTTAGGATCCCCCTACGCAAGAATTCTTGGACAAGTATCACATTGAAAACCCTCATTGTTGATGTTAGACAATGTGAAGGTGAAATTTAAACTTTTGTTGCTTTTAGATTATTTTAAAGGCTCAGAGGGATTAAATCCCATCTCAGTTGGTAAAACCAAGCTCTCGTGTCTATTCTATCCTTGAATAGACATTCCTTATGGTGGTCCCTTTTTCCACTACATGAATGAAAACTTTCAACAAACTCAACATGGTTCCTAGCCTCGAGCCTTGAGATATTATAGAAGTGACTTTAATACTATCAAGAAAATATTTGATTCATAAGGCATTGAGCTTGAGAGCTTGGATGTAGAAGCTAGGCATTGAGTTTAAGAGCTTGGATGTGAAGTTGTATTAAGTGAAGGCAAGTGACTTGATGTATATGGAAATGGTATGGACATTTAATGGTTCCCTCATCATGGTATCTAGCTTTGCAATTATCTCATTATGTGAAAGATAATAAGGTTATAAATAAAGGTTCCACTAGGTAAAAAAATTAGTATAATACTTAAAACACTTGTGAATTTGTTTGGTGTTTAGTCTTATTTAATGTTTAATAATAATGGTTAAAAAAATAAACTTTCAATTTTTTTTCAAGTTAATTTAGTCCTTTCATATTTCAATTAAAAACTATTAACCCAACATTCTACGATTTTTAAAATTTACACAAATATACAACCACAAAATGTACATTTTACTATATAAAACTTTAAAAATAAATTTATTAATTTATCTATGTTACCTTTATTTACAATCATGATATAATATTTACCATTATGTTTTACACCTATAAAATTAACCAAGAAATATAATACAATGTTTTATGGTAAAATAACAACCTTAACTGCAAATATAATTTCTGGACTAGTGAGAACCCTCCAATTCCAATTCCTACACGGGTGGATACCCATTTTTTACATAAGAAAGTACGGATTCTCTAAATCCGAGAACACACGCTTTATTGTGTGGCCCACAAAATTTGAGCGACCCACAACCATTGTTTGGTATGAATGAAATAAATGTCATTAGATGCATATATTCCTTCCTACTCTTACACTCCACGTCAACCATACTAACGGTGGGAGCGTGAATCTGGCATCTGTTCACACCTACAAAATGAGTACACGTCATGTTCATGTCGATGGCCAAGTGATATTGATTGGCCAAGTTTAACTAGGGCACCAAAGTCGAACCTCCTTTGTCGATTTTTGCACCTCCAGCAATAATTGCACTAATATTGCCCCTTTGGATCTTTACTTGTTTGCATTTGACGTGTAATATATTTTTTCCCTTTGCTTATGAGAGATTGGGTATAAAAGTAAAAGATGGGAAAGAAAGAAAGAAATTATTTTAATTTTCAGGAGGTTAAAGATAGTTTATGGGTTAGATTGTTTTTTTATCTTCTTGATGTATTCGGTCTTCGGTTTTTCTATGAAGTTTCAAAATAAATGCTCTTAGCCTCTCGATAAATCCTTGCTAAATAGATTATCCCAAGAGATAGCAGCCAACATATTTGCATAATGTTCCCAGTTGTCTTTGAAGGCCTCACATTCTAAAAACATATCTACATAACTTTCCCTATTGTCTTTGTAGGCCTCACATTCTAAAATGAAATGTTTTTATGTTTCCACTTTTGTGGAAGAACAAAAAATGCACTCTTTCCTGTCACACTTCTTTTGGCCTTTTCCAGCGCAATGTTTCACAACGAAGTTGATGAAAATTAATCATTAACTTAGCAATAAGAATTTTGGCTCTCCAAGAGATATTGGCCTCTGTGAATACTTTTGGTTGATGACTATGAGTGGGATTAAACACTTCAATATATTACTCTTTCTTTCTCCCTAGCTCCTTATCCCAAGTACGTTTGTGGAACTTTTCCATAACAAAAGCTTTTATCTCTTTGTTGTTTATGGGACATGCGGTTCAATCAAATACCCCATTTACTAAACCATTTGTTATTTTGCTGCATCGAAGTTTTTTTTCTTTTTCTTTTGCACAATCTGTGATTAAAGACAATCTTAGGCCATCTACTTTTTTCCATTTACTCAATTTTTTTTAAATATCTTATGACTCGCACCATAACAATTGCTTCAATAAGAGCAGTCCCTGTTTCACTTAACAAGATAGCATAAAAAATTGCACTTTTAATTTTGGATTTATATGTATGTTCCACCTAAAATGGCACACATCTTTAAACATTTGAATGAAAATGCAAATCATGTAAATTAAGATTTGATTTTCATTTTTTTTTCTATTACTATTTCTAAATTATAACTCTATCAATACATCACACAATATATATCATTAAAAATACAATATATATCACTAATAAAATATATTACCCTTCCATTAATAAAATATAACTACTAATTAAACTTTAACCCCTTCCATTAATAGAGCTGTAAGTTTGGTTGTTTTTTTCTCTCTTTAGCTTCGAAACTTCAAGCATAAAAGTTCCCACGCTTCTTTTTCCTTTGCTTTGGGACCTTGAATACACGACCAAACGATGAGTTCCACGTGGAATACATGAATTAAAGTAGTGGTTGTTGATATCTTATCCTTTCACCCTTTTGCTTTAAGACTTTGAGGAGAAAATGAAAAGATGAATTCCGCGTGGAAGACACGAATCCATTCTGCGTGGGAACGTCCATTTTTTTCTTTTCGTTTTCCTTTGCTTTGAGCCTTCCCAGACAAAACGCAAACGATGATTTTCGCGTCGGTACACGTTGGTTTGTTTTGCTTTTTGTGCAGAATATATATGAAATTAATATATCATTTTTTATTAATTGAAAATTTTATAATAGGTTTTACTTCAAAATTTACATTAAGTATTTTTTGAAAAATATAGTTTTATTAAATAAAATGATAAAACATATATAATTTTCTTTTTCCAACTTAAAAAAATGTAAAATATTTTTCATTTCTTTTTCCAACTTAAAAAATGTAAAATATTTTTCATTTGATAAATGATTTTTATTTTAAAAATACTTTTGGATAAATAATGATGAGTAAAATTCCTCTTGATCAATAGTAACGACTTTGATTAAGTTTGATGTTGATAATAATTATCTTCTGCTTTCACTTTGAGGAGATCCAATTCTTAAAGTTGAACACAGAAGAACAAGACACGCGCACCGTCATCCTACATGTCATTGGTTTGTATGTGAAGGAAGAAAGCATTTTCTGTTTGGTGGGATGAGGATCTGCTTATTATACCTGCCCACACCACGTAATGTTGTAATTACTATAGCGGTGTACTAATTGATTTTGGGGATGGTTATAAAGTTTGGTTTTGTTTATTAACTTTAATTCTTTTAAATAAATATAATTTTCAATTTACGAAATTTAATATTTTTAATTTCTTATTGGTTAAGTTTATAGATTTGATTTGCTTTACTTTGTTTTTAATGAGAATGGTCTCAAGAATAATAATTCAAAAAGTTGAATTCTTTGTCATTATTTATTAGATGCCAATAATGGACGGTTGAAGCTTTGATACATTGTTGAACTACCAGGAGGATTATTTAAAGGAAATCTACGCGAATAGATCTTCACGCTGTTAAAGGAAATTCAACATTTAAAAAAATATTAATTTAATCATTAGTTTTTATTATTAGTTGTTTTTTTATTGAATATAACATTTGTTTTGTGGTCAAATTGTATTCATCATATATTATTATGTTGTGTTTTTGTAATTTTAATAAAAGTGTTGAGAAAATGTTGAATTTTTTTATTTTTCATGAATTCGAAAATATGTTTTTAATTTTTAAGAAACATAATAATATTTGTCACTGCTTGATAATTGATTTAAAAATAAAATAAATTATTTTTTTTAGTGGCTATTTCATCGGTGATTGTTTGACATTAACACTGACATTGACATTGTTATCATATTGCTCTTCCCCATGATAACATAACTGACGCCATTGTAAATGCTTTGCATGGGCACGAGGGGATGAGTAGGGCTACACATATTCAAATCATATATAGTATGAATGTTTACGGAGGATGGGGTATGTGAGGAAGAATGAACAATATTATTGTGTTTCACTGTGCCGAGCTTTTACTATGCAGAGTACAAAGCATGTGCAGGAGAGTATAGAATTTTTTTTATTAATATTGTTAATTTTCATTGTGCGATGTGGTGCATAGGGCATTGTAAAACTATTATTGCCAATCTATGGGATTTTTTGCACATAGTTGATTTGTTGTGAAATTGTATGTGCGAGAGAACGAGGGGTTTCACAAGTGCTCTCACTATGTGTTATTGCTCCAAGCATTGGTGTTAGAATTGAATCTTTACAAAGCACAGGGTATGTGCAAGATATTTCATTTTGCGAAGGTTTTTTTAGGACGGGGTGTTTTCATTGTGTGGAAATTGGGGGGGTATATTGTATAAATGTTTACAGAGGACGTGGTATGTGCGGTAGAACATACAATATTATTGTGTTTTGTTGTGTGGAGCTTTTACTGTGCAAAGTATGAAGTATTTGTGGGAGAGCAGTTGCATAGAGCTTTTAATTAATATTGTAATTTCCATTGTGCTACATGGTGCATAGGGAATTGTAAAACTATAAATGTTAATATGTGAGATTTTTTTAGCACAATGGATTTGTTGTGAAATTGTATGTGCAGGAGAATGGGAGGTTTCATGAGTGCTCTGACAATGTGTTATTTCTCTGAGCATTGGTGACAAAATTGAATCTTTGTGGAGCGCGAGGCATGTGTGGGAGATTTCATTGTGCAGAGCTTCTATTAGGACAAAGTGTTTTCAAGAGACCGAGGGGTGAATGTGGAAATTAGTGTTAAACTATGAATATTAATATGTTATTATTATTATGGTTCATAGTGCGGAGTTTTGATTGTGCAAAAGATGGGGTGATCGTATATCGTAAGAATGTTTAGGGAGGACGGGGTATGTGCAGGAGAGCGCAAAATATTATGTTGTGTGGAGATTTTGTTGTGAGGAGTACGAAGTATGTAGCACGAGAACATAATGATTAAAATTGTTAATTTTCATTGTGGGGTTTTTATTGTGGGTTTGTGTGGGAGAACGAGTGGTCCATATGGAAATTATTGTTAAATTTGTTGTGAAATGCGACACATATGCATTTGTGTAATATTGAAAGCATGTGTGTTTTCTATTGGTGATAAAAAAACCTGGAAAACAAGTTATGTGCAGGAAAACAAGGGGTTTTCTGGGTGTTTTGACTGTGTTATTGCTCTAAATGGGGTATGTGCGGGACATTTTATTGTGTAGTTTTTTTAGTTGGTTGAGCTTTTATCTTGGAAACTTTATAATGGAAGAAAGAGAAATTAATGTTAAACTGTTGTTATTATTATTATTGTGTGGAGCTTCGACTCAGCGAAAGATGGAATATGTATGTCGATTTATAATAATACAAATAGATGTCATGCATGAAAATTAATTGTTATTTTTTAATTTAGTCACAATTCATTGTTCTAATGTTCAAGAATACAAAGAAGGATTGACACGAAGTTATTCTAAACCTATTTTTTTTATTAACAAGAAAAAAAGAAATAATACAAATAGATGTCATGCATGGAAATTAATTTTTATTTTTGAATCTAGTCACAATTCATTGTTCTAATGTTCAAGAATGCAAAGAAGGATTGACATGAAGTTATTCTAAACCTATTTGTTTTATTAACAAGCAAAAAAGGAAACTAACAGTTATGTAAATTACTACATATAATCGATATTAGAACTAAAAAACATTGAGTTCTTGCTCTGCAAGTCCAGAATCACTCTCCATAGTGAAAGTAGTTTTGGGGACGAAGTTGTGTGTGGGTAGATGTTATTCAAAAGTTTTGAGCAAAGTCTACTAAGACAATAAATATACAAATCTCTTTTTTAATTCTTATTTAGGGACGTATTTCATAACGTATAATCATTAATTAATATATGTTACTGATCTGATAATCACCCTATGAGTGACCTCAGTTGAAGACTTATTAAACAAAAAGGTATTACAGACCCATGTGCTGGTGTGTGTTCTGTGTTATTGAAACAACGATTGATCAGATTGCCAATACACAGAAAAGAAATGGAAAGACAGCAGAGAAATACAGTAAACAACATAAAGACAAACACTTTTTAATAAGGAGTTCACCCTATTCTCCAGGGCTACGTCTCTGGTCCAGCTTTAGTGGTGGCCTTGTTTTATTATGTCTTTGAGCAGAGAAATTACAATACAGGGACTCAATATGAGTTCTACTGCAGCAAATTTTGCTTGGTAGGGTGGTTCTTGGATTCCCCAAGCCACTTGGAGTACACAAACTCTTGTTTTTCCTACTAGCTCTATGACCCTCCGTCTACAGTGGAAAGAGCTAACCGTGATGCTCAATCTGGACAGATTCCTCTATGGGAAGGCTTGATTCCTCAAGATCTTTGGTGCTTGATGCTGCTTGTGGTCAGCTTGGCCCTCTGTCTCCTCTGCTTGACTTTACCGCTCTCTGTGCTCAGTCCTCCTCTCAGGGTTCACTGTTCACTGTCTCTCTTGGTCTCTTCACTCCCTCTCTCCGAATCCCTGTTCACTGTCTCTATTCATGGCTTTAGCCATTCGACTTTCGTGCCTATTCAGTTCATCTCCCGCTTGCGTCGATTCACCTATTGCTTGCGTGCTTGGAATTCCCTGTTCGGTGTCAACATGAACACTCGAGAAGTAGCCACGTGTCCCCATTGGAACGGCGACAGCCTGTTCGTCGATTCATTTCTATCTCCACCGTGGTGGTCAACGGATTCCAAATCCCCTTAAATCGCAGCTTCATTCCTCGTCAGTTCCGCTCTGTCTATCGGGTGCAATCTCAGCTATCCGATCTGGGCTCCTCTAGATCCAACATCATTCGCATGTCACGCGCGGTTGACTTGCTCGACAGATAACGCGTGATCATGGCTGTTTTTCTGTCACCTCCGCTGCCATGCGTCGATCGCTGAGTGTGATCACTCCTCTTTCTCCAAAACCGCTTACCGTTCAAGGGTGCCCCGATCAAACCGTCGGTTTCCAGGTTGTGGGTCCCACCTTCATATAATGGCACTTTACCTTTTCTCCCCCCACGGTCCTCTGGCTCCCAACGTGACCGAGTGCTTAAGGCTCCTCCTTTTCGGCCCTATTTCCCAGCGATGCACGTTAATGCGCATCGAAAATCATCTCCTTTTCCTGATCAGGGCTCCCAGGGGCTATTTTGACCTCCTGCGCAGTCTCCATGGGCCTCGGTCAGCGCGCTTTGACTGAGGTCCTCGTCATTCCACGCTGACTGCCATGGCCACTGGTTCAGGGTGTTTTCGATTGCTGTTTTAGATTCTTCAAGGATTTGTTTCGTCTTGATTTAGTCACGGTTCTATGGCAGTTGTTTATGGATCCAATTCGGATCATGACTTCCCAACTGAAAAGCTTTTGGACCACCAAAAGTTGGTTTTTCTTCAAGCATCGACTAAGTGAGGAAACTGCTGTCTCACTTGTCCAATCTCAATCCACTTCACACTGCTCAGCTTCGAACCTTTAAGCCCAATTCTGAGGTATTCCACCTCTCCACTGTGTGTCGTCCTTACCTTCATATCCAGCACTATATCTTCCTGTAACTCATTAAGATATTCACGTAGTAGGTCATCAATAGAAGGTAATTGACTCTGCTCTTCAAGGTCCTCAATCATTAAAGGTTCAAACAACCTTAAGAAATCCACATTCACAACTGAGTAGATGTGCATGTAAGCTGGTAGATCAAGGCGAAAAGCATTTTCACCAGTCTTCTCAAGTATCCTGAAGGGTCCATACTTAGCTTCTTACATTCACCTTGCATCCTATCCTTGTTGATATACAGCTAGACTTGGTCTCCAACTTGAAAACTATGCTCCATCCAATGCTTATCATGCCTAGCCTTGTACTTGGCCTGGCTCTTTTCGAGTTGTTCCTGTACTGTCTGGTGGATCTCCTGGATCTGTTCAATGAACCTAGTTTCTTTGTCCACATCATTGTGTCCATCAACCATGGTATCTTTACCAAAGACAGAATCCAAGGGAGACCTTGGTATGAAACCAAAGCAGGTCTCAAAAGGAGATCTCTGGGTAGAAGAGTGTTTGGCTCTATTGTAAGCATGCTGCACATAACACAAGTGTTCATCCCAAAGCTTAGGGTGTTTGCTGCAATATCCTCTCAGTAACTGGATCATTATCCTGTTAACTACTTCTGTCTGGCCATCTGTTTGTGGATGAAACGTTGTGCTTTTCTTTAATTTGGTGTCCATTAGTTCCCACAGACTAGACCAAAACTTCCCCACAAATCGGGTGTCTCGATCAGATATAATAGAAGTGGGTAATCCAAAATGAGCCCATACATGTTCAAAGAATAATTTTGCAGTTTGTTCAGCTGTAATCTATTTACTACAGGGTATCAAAATACACATTTTGCTGAACCTATCCACAACAACATATAGATAACCATGACCTTTCCTAGATTTGGGCAGTCCTCCATCAAAATCCATGGAAATTCTTTCCCAAGGGTGAGAAGGAACTGGCAATGGAGTGTACAAACCTAGTTTTCTGTTACTGGGCTTGCTTTTAGCACACATAGCACACCCCTTTACATATCTAGAAACTATGTCATTCATTCTTGGCCAATAGCAGAACCTTTGCAGCTATGCAACTATTTTACTTACCCCAAAGTGACTTGATATCAGAGAAGTATGTGCTTCACTAATTATCTTTTCTCTCTCAGTTTGTGGAATGCAGATTTTCCCACAATGATATAAGAGTCGGTCCTTTACATGATAGTCCAATTCTTCTACTCTTTTGCCTTGACTCAAAGTTGCATATACATCCTTAAAGTCCACATCTTGAGCACACTGTTCTATGTAGCTTTCATGTAGCACAGAATTATGCTTAAGTATGGTAGATGCATTTATAATGGGTCTAGATAACATGTCTGCAACCTTGTTATGTATGCCCTTTTTATTTCTAATGACTAAATGAAACTGTTGTAGAAAACCCATCCATCTGTAATGTCTTGATTGTTGCAACTTAGTTTGGGAGTGTAGGTATTGAAGTGGCTGATGATCAGTATGTATTACTGTTTCTTTGCCCATTAAGTAATGTTTCCACTTTTTCACACTCTGAACTAATGCATACAATTCCTTGTCATATGTAGGATAGTTAACTACTGCAGGATTAAAAGTCTCATAATGATAACATATGGGTTTACCGTGCTGTGTCAACATTGCTCCCATGGCATAGTCACTGGCATCAGTTTGGATCTCAAATGGTCTTTGTAGATCTAGCAGTGCTAGTACAGGTGCTGTACTAATTTTTTCTTTCAAGGTGTCGAAGGCTTTCTGTTGTTTGCCTCCCCACTGAAACACCTTGTTCAATCCTGTCAAAGCATGTAAGGGAGCTGTAATTGAGGAAAAATTTGAAATAAACTTCCTCCAATACTGTGTTGCTCCTAAGAAGCTTCTCACTTCTATAGAAGACTTGGGTTTAGGCCAGTTTACAATGACTACCACTTTAGAGGGATCTATTTTCAATTCACCTCCCCCTAATATATGACCCAAATAATTTAGAGAGGGTTTTCCAAATTCACATTTGGAGAGTTTAACATAAATTTTTTCTCTTTTCAAAACATCTAATGTCTGCTTAACACGCTTTAAATGTTCTTCTCACATTTTACTAAAAATCAGAATGTCATCCAGATACACAATAACAAAATCATCAAGAAAAGGTCTAAGTACATCATTCATTAATCTCATGAAAGTAGTAGGGGCATTGGTCAAGCCAAAAGGCATAACCAACCATTCATACAATCCCTGCTTTGTTTTGAAAGCAGTCTTCCATGCATCTTGCTCTGTAACTCTGACCTGATGGTATCCACTGTGCAAATCCATCTTGGTGAAATAGACAACTTCCTTCAATTGATCTAAAAGATCACTTATGCGAGGAAGGGGATAACGATTTTTTATTGTTATCTTATTCAGTGCTCGGTAATCAATGCACATTCTCCACGAGCCATCTTTCTTTCTCACCAAAACGATTAGTGACCCACATGGTGATGTGCTAGGCCTAATGAACCCTTTCTCGAGCAACTCCTGCACCTGCTTCTTGATTTTAGCATTCTCTAAAGCAGATAACTTGTACATCCCAATGTTAGGCAAAGGAACATCTTGCTACAAAATAATATCATGTTCTATTCCCTTTTTGGGTGGCAGACCTTAAGGTTCTTGAAACAAGACATCATACTCTGAAACAATCTTTTCTATATCAGCTTGCTGATTAGAATTACAGCCCTCAAATACATTGGTTTTATCAGTTTTCTTTTCTTTTACAACCGTCAATAAGAACTGTTTGCATGAATTTATCATTCTTTTCATTTGTCCTGAGTTTATGAGAGTATAATTATTCTTGAGCTTATGAGCTCTTACAAAGTATTCAATTCCATCTTTAACAAGTAGATACTTGTTCTTAGCTCTATAGAAAATAGTCTTTCTATCGTACAAGTAAGGACTTCCTAAAACAATTCCACATATATCCAAAGGAATTACATCTAACTCAACCTCATCTACAAATGCTGACCCAAAAGAAAACTTGAGTTTGCACTGTCTAGTCACTTGTAGTTATGCTTTATCATTCAACCATCCTAATGGGTATGGCTTCTTATGAGGTGTAGTTGCTAATCCCAATTTCTTTACAATTGCTTCAGAAATCAGATTTACTTGTGAGCCACTATCAAACAAAGTATCAATCTTTTGATTTTTGGAAACAACTCGAATATGGAAAAGCTCATGCCTTTTTTTCTCATGTTCTTCATCAATAATAGATTGAGCAGAATTACTAGTGGATGCTTCAAAATTCTTACCTTTTATACCTGTGGCTACAATGATTGTCTCATCTCTTGAGTCTAACCCAAAATCTTTCTGAATAGCTGCAGCAATCTTCTTCTTCTTGCCCTTGGACTTCTTAGGTCTCAGCTTTGGATGCAGAATCCAAATGCTCATCATCATGTCCCTCCTTTTTACCGTGAGTGCATGAGGCTTTGCCTTTCTGTGCAGTGTTAGCCTTCCTTGCTTTCCACTTCTGCTTTCTTTTCTCCTTGCTCTTGCTTACAATGGGTTGGGATGGTCCCCCAACTTCTGGATTTCCATTCTTTCCTCTAGCTACTAGATGAGTAGCTTGTACAGATACCTCATCTATACTAGTGGGATTAAACATGAGGATGGTATGCCTCATGTAGCTATGTAGACCACCAATGTACTTCAAAAGAGCTTTTGGTGAGTCTATTGAAATACCCAACATCAATGCTCTCTTTCTAAACTCTTGAGTATACCCTTGTACACTTTGCCCTTTCAACTGCTGAAGAGTTTGCCAACTCATCATGGCTTGTTGCATGTAGGCCAATGGATAGAACTGCTTTTTGATTGCAGTAAAAAAGTCACCCCAGACAGAGATGGTCTTACCATGCTTCCTCATATCAGCTTGTGTTTTGCCTTCCCACCAAACCAAGGTAGTGCCTCCTAGGCGTAGGCTTGCCAGCTAAATCTTACTCTTGTCTGAGTCTATATTTTGTACTCTGCAATACACATCAATTTGTCTAATCCAATTGTCCAACTTTTCAGCATTTAGCTCTCCATCATCTATAGGCAAATCAAATTTAACATCTAACTTAATCAAAGATGCCTTCTTATTATGCATAGGGCCACTAGGAGGTGTAGGGAAGTTTTCCTCTTTCCCCTTTCCTTTGGAGTGGTAATGGGAATGAGATTCATCTTATTCTTTATCTTGCTTAGATCCTGATGAATCTTCACCCTTATGCTTTCTAAAGTCCCTATACATTTCTTCCACCATGGAATTTATAGCTAGGAAACTTTCTATGAATTGAGGGTCTGGCCCTATAGAACCTTCTTCTGACATTGTCTTCCGAGAATAGACTCTCCCAATTTCAGGATTAGTTTCCACCAACTCTCCTTCTCCTAATTTGAGCTTTGATCTAGTGATCATTCACAGCTAAACCAACACAAGCTTGTCCAACCTTACAGCCTAGAGCTCTGATACCACTTGATCTGATATAATCACCCTATGAGTGACCTCAGTTGAAGACTTATTAAACAAAAAGGTATTACAGACCCATGTGTTGGTGTGTATTCTGTGTTATTGAAACAACAGATCGATCAGATTGCTAGTACACAGAAAATAAATGGAAAGACATCAGAGAAATACAGTAAGCAACATAAAGACACAAACACTTTTTAATAAGGAGTTCACCCTATTCTCCAGGGCTACTTCTCTGGTCCAGCTTCAGTGGTGGCCTTGTTTTATTATGTCTTTGAGAAGAGAAATTACAATATAGGGACTCAATATGAGTTCTCCTGCAGCAGATTTTGCTTGGCAGGGTGGTTCTTGGATTCCCCAAGCCACTTGGAGTACACAAACTCTTGTTTTTCCTACCAGCTCTGTGACCCTCTGTCTACAGTGGAAAGAGCCAACTGTGATGCTCAATCCAGACAGATTCCTCTACGGGAAGGCTTGATTCCTCAAGCTCTCTGGTGCTCGATGTTGCCTGTGGTCAGCTCGGCCCTCTATCTCCTCTGCTTGGCTTTGTTACTCTCTGTGCTCAGTCCTCCTCTCAAGGTTCACTGTTCACTGTCTCTCTTGGTCTCTTAGACTCTTCGCTCTCTCTCTCTGAATCCCTGTTCACTGTCTCTATTCATGGCTTTAGCCATTCGACCTCCGTGCCTGTTCGGTTCATCTCTCGCCTGCATCGATTAGCCTGTCGCCTGCATGCTTGGAATTCCCTAGCATGAATGCTCGAGAAGTAGCCATGCGTCCCCATTGGAACAACGCCAACCTATTCGTTGATTCGTTTCTTTCTCCACCATGGCGGTCAACAAATTCCAAATCCCCTTAAATCATGACTTAATTCCCCATCAGTTTTGTTGTGTCTATCAGGCGCAATCTCAGCCGTCTGATCTGGGCTCCTCTAGATCCAACGTCATTCGCACATCGTGCGCGGTTGACTTGCTTGACCGATAATGCGCAAACACGGTGGTTTTTCTCTCACCTCCGTTGCCACGCGTCGATCGCTGAGTGTGATCGCTCCACTTTCTCCAAAATCGCTTACTGTTCAAGGGCACCCCAATCAAACCGCCGGTTTCCAGGTTGTGGGTCCCACCTTCGTACGATGGCGCTTTACCTTTTCTCTGCCCATGGTCCTCTAGCTCCCAATGTGACTGAGTGCTTAAGGCTCCTCCTTTTCATCCCTCTTTTCCCAGCAATGCGCGTTAACGCACATCGAAAATCAGATCCTTTTCCCGATCTGAGGCTCCCAGGGGCTATTTTGACCTCTTGCGCAGTCTCCATGGGCCTCGGTCAGCGCCTTTGACCGAGGTCCTCGTCGTTCCACGTCGGATGCCATGGCCACTGGTTCAGGGTGTTTTCGATTACTGTTTTAGATTCTTCAAGAATTTGTTTCGTCTTGATTTAGTCACGATTCTATGACAGTCATTTATGGATCCGATTCAGATCAGTTACGAATGTCAATGACGAAGGTCATTATTCAGTTCCGAAGTAGTTGTGCGAACGAAGTTGTGTGGAGATGGTTATGCGTGTGCAGAGGTTATACGAAGAACAAATGCATGTGCGGAGGAAATCCATTATGTAGAGGAAATCCATTGTACGGAGGAAACCTTCATGCTTTCACTCCGCAAAATCACATGCCTTCCACATAATAAGGTTTAAATGGGGATACAGAAAGTCTAATAAACATTAAATAATAAACATTATTATTTTATTTTAAATAAACAACATTGACTTATTGTAATAAAAACTTTAATAATAATAAATATTAACTAAGCAACATTACTATTTCGTTCTAAATAACATAGAAACTATTCATCATTAATAATGCTCGATTTCCTGAAGCTTACTTGCATTCAATTGATACAAGCTTTTCATTTCGTTGGTGGATCATTAACAAAAATGTTCATTTTATCGATTATAATGTTATTTGTTGATTATAACAATTATGGTAATATCTTTGTATATGGATATGGATTGCATAAAATTGCTTTGTGTCACTTCCCCTAGTTGTGCATCGTCAATATTGCATCAAAGACATTGATACGGTTAAAAATATAGATAACTGAGTATTTAGATAACAATTCTGCCGATTAAAAATGTAATTGTAAATCTATCAGTTTTGCATTTTCAACACTCTACTTATCCTTTTTTTTCTTATGCTAGACTTCAAATGAAAAATTGTGCACTTTCATTTTTGCTAGACATACTCTGCGTTTGACACATTCTTTATTGTGGAATACTTTGTGGCTATTTCCTAGTGCGTGAAGGAGTTGTGTTTTCATATAACTATTGACAAATTCTTGTGCATAAAAATTTCTCTTTGCGAGGAGAAAAAACTGTGTCAATCAAACATTTACTATTTTCCAGATTTATGATACATTGCAAAATGCATTTTCAATTTTCAATTGAGTTTGAATGACATCTCCAATCTATGTTTGTGTGTAGGAGAACTGTGTGGTGGGAAAGGAAATGCAGAAGTATGAAACTTTGCAATAGAAAAATTGTGCTTATTATTCCATATACTCGTTCTTTGGCATGTGTCATAAATCAAAGGGTCTAAATTTTATGAGACTTTCGTGAAATATTGTTATTAATAATAATAATTATTATTATTATTATTATTATGATTATTATTATTATTATTATAACAAGAAGTAACATGTCAATCATATGTCAAATGTTCTAAGTTTTATAAAGCTCTTGTGGCGTAATTTTAATACGTAATGTGTTGGTAGTTGCATTAGCCAGGTGTTGATCATGCATTCCTTTTTTTGGGATGCATGTTCCCAATGCAGATTGGTATATTTCATAGTTTTAGGGGAGGGGAGGCTAGTTATTACAAATGGTTTTACTCTAGTTATCGGAATCAGTAGTTTATGTTGAGAATTGTGTGTTTTTCTTGTTAGCGTAAGAATTGTACACAATAGCTGTTTTCGAAAATAGATACAAATTTTATGGTACTCATTAGGTAAGTTGTAGTTCATTTGTTTTTTGGTTGTATATCTCATTCATAGAAAAGGGTTTTATGTGAATTAGTTGTATCTATATCATTTTACTTGTTTTCCTGTACACTATTTATGTTGTGCTTGTTGTTGAACAATAGCCAATAGTGAAATTAAAAATAATCAATCAAATTAACCAATGAACAAGAATGTTTGAAGTGTGATTTGTAAAGCATCAATGGAGCAACATTTGCTTGCTAGAGAAAACACTGGTACACATGCAATACTAAGGCATCATAATCTATTTCGATGGAGCAACATTTGCTTGCTAGAGAAAACACTGGTACAGATGCAATACTAAGGCATCATAATCTATTTCGATTGAACAATTTTGCATATAATGTGGGAGATTGCCTATTCAATAGTATGTGAACTCTATTGCATTTTAGATACACGTCAACAAAATTGTGCAAAGGAACAATATAAAATTTTAGGAATTATTTACATGAAGGGAAGACTGAAGCTATACTATATTACAAACATGAATTGAATATAGATGCATTAATACATATGCATGGTGTAGATAGCCAGATGTTTACTTGGAAAGGATGACAAAATCAACTTCACATACTATCATTGGGGGGAATGAGGACTCTCAAGAGATATTTTGCATACATTGGTTATTGAGTTGGCTAAAAATTCCCATAAGACTTGGTGAAAGGCAACAATGAAAATCTATTTGTAATTTTATTCAGATTTGTGCGAATAAAGTTATGACATATTGTTCCATGATGAGAATTCAAATGCAAGACATTTTGAACCACTACTTTGCAAGAAAAAACATTCAATAGGAATTTATCATGAACCTATGATAAATATAGAAACATACTAAGAAACAAAACATGGATGGATGCAAATAGATAAAACCATGGGCAGTCATTTGGTTAAGAGATTTTCTAGATTCAGGAGTATTTATGGTGAAAGTTGTTTTCAAACAATATGCCAACTGATGGAGATTGAGTATGATGTTCCTTGTTTAAGACGCATAATTTCTCAGACTTTCTAATGTAGGAGCATCCAGCTAAGGGTATCATGACCGGGTGTTGGTCTCAGCCAAGGAGGATAGGTTCAATGTCTTTTAGTTTCATTTACATTTACTGAATAAAACAGTGTCTAGAAACTAGTTTTTATTATTATTATTATTAGTTAAGGAATATTAGGAACAGTACAATTAGGATAGAGTCATAGCAGTTACGTTGTTTTTTCATTTTCTTGGTCCATTTTACAGTTGTCTGTTCATAAACAAAAATATAATATTGTAAATCCTACAACAGAAGAAAACCTAGCATGATTATTGATTGTGTAACTACAAAGAGTAAATGTATGGCAACCGAGAATAGTTCAAGTAACTGTCTAAACACAACGTAAAAACCAATGTAATACATTCTAGAGGGGTTGAAGACATTAGAAGAAAAATACAATAAAAAGAGTAATTTCTTTCATCCGAATATTTGAATCCATCTGTAACAGTCTGTTGTGACATTCATTTATTTTTTCCCCTAGTCATTGAGTAAGCAAACTAAGTAAATACTGTGCGTTCCTATCTATTGCATTTTGTTTCCTTTGTATAGAACAAAGAGAAAACAGAGAAATTAAACAAGCGTTCCTAGCATAGAGTCTGGCAACAACCACAACGGAGTCCCAATAAAACAAAAGGCAACAATAGTACGAGCAGTTCGAAATAGAATGAGAATGCAGTCACTAAATAACGACCCTAGGACAAAGGTAAACGAATTATACAAAAAGTTTTCTTGTTAATTCTTTTTCATAACCAAAAAAATATTTGTATACATTCAACAGTCTTGAAATACCTAGTTAAGAACAGAGTAAAGACTAATATGAAATAACAGAACCACGAAAGTGAGGGTTTGGTCGGCCACCATCAAAAGGTGGACCATAATTATAATTGTTCAGGGTACATACGAAAGTTTATATACAAAATTGAATATCGGGTTGCACAAGAGAAAATAAAATCAAATGGAGGAGTGTTGGGACTTTGCCCAGTAAATTGATAGAGGCCACCTAACTAAAAATTGAAAATAGTAGCAGAGATCGAGCCTACCGGAGCAAAAACTTGTAGCAGTTTCATGGACCATGCCGGTGAACAATCCCTCACCTGCACAAGCAAGCCAGTGGAGTACTGTTAGTTACATGCACACCGAGTAAAGCCAAGAAATAACCTAAGAAGAAGAAAACTGAATGCACAATTAAGAAAATTGTTTTACCTAAAGAGACCGTGTTGGAGGAGTGAAACCCCACTGAACCACAGTCAACGGTGAAACCCTGCAGACCAAGGAGCATACATTGTTAGTGCTGGAGAAAAGCGAAGAGGGTAAGCAATATTGTGGAGGAATAGCTTACCTTGTCAGGATCGCGAAGTTGAAGAGGCCACCGTGACCGTGACTTGTAGAGCGTAGAACAGGCATCCATCAACCAAACCTAACAACCAGAAAAGCCATAACGGAATGAAAACAGTGGAACAAGGGAAAGTATAGTAACCGAGCAGACAGAAACAACAGTAATCCTCTCATACAGATGAGGAAAACCTCCACACCGTGCCTAAGAAACTAGGCGACGAAGTCATAAGAACAAGAGAAGGTATCACACCAACAGACAACAGAACCCATAGCTGGCGCACATAGAACCTACTGCCAAAATCCATACAGTCGCAGCACAAACAGTCACTGCAAGTCTAAACCCTTGGCACAGCGAAAACACAAGTGAAAAATGAAGAAATGACAAAGAACCAAGGCTTTTAGCAATAACCAAGAGCGGGAAAACAGTAACCGAGGCGAGTACAGCCAGCACAACATCATTGAATTTTGACATAAATGCCATCCAACAAATATCCAGAATAGTCCTATGATTAGTGCCTAATCAAATGTATTAATCCCCAAATTACTTGATAATAATTCAATCGTTGATTAAAGCATTGGTCCATCATTGTTAAGCATAATAAAGTAAAGTTACGGGTTGGTCCCATCGTAGTGGTATCAGAGTAGGATTTAGAGTTTTTCTGAGAGGTGGAAGTTGGAAGACGAGGTCATGGAATAGGTGCTCGGAGAGTGGTAGATGAAGGATTGCGGGAGGAAATCAGGATCCTTACTGCCTATTTGGAGGCAGTTGAAGCAAGAAGGAGAAGGGATCTAGAGGTAGGAGATGATAGTGAAGAAGAAGCTGTAGTGACAATAGATAGATCAGATGAAGAAGGGCTGGAAATGAGATTGTTGAGGTCAGTTCTATTGGCAAGTAGTAAGCCTAAACTAGAAATTCCAAATTATGACGACAGCTTGTCCACAGAAGTTCTGTTGGACTGGATCATAGAACTGGATAAATACTTTGAGTCTGAAGAGGTCAGTGAAGATCAGAGAGTTAAGTTCACTGCAACAAAATTGAAGGGACATGTAGCCCTATGGTGGGACAGTTTCCAAGAAGAGAGAAGAAGGATGAACAAGTTTCCAATAAAGAAATGGCCAAGGATGGTGGCCAAGTTGAAAGGTAGATTTCTGCCCAAGGATTAATAGATTACACTACATCGGCAAGTGAAAAACTTGAAATAGAGAGGGATGACAGTAAGAGAGTACACTGAAGAATTCTACCAGGTAAATTTAAGAGTTGGTTATACAGAGGACACCCCAGAGAAAATAGTAAGGTATGTAAATGGTTTGAGATTAGAAATATTAGATGAAATCAACATTCTTTCCCCGAAAAATATAGAAGAAGCATACCAGAGTGCTATGAAAGCAGAGGAGAAGATCACCAGAAAAAAAATGCTAGGAGAGGACGAGGAACCGACAGAGGAAGAGGACAGTCTTATGGCAGAGGGAGAACTGCCAACAATAGTGAAGAAGGCAGTAGTTCCAAAACTTCTGGGACAGTAGAAAAAGGTGACAGCACTAGAGGTGGCAGGCCATATCAGTGAGGAAGAGGAAATGGCCGAGGTAGAGGAGCTAACTATCAATGCTACAGGTGCCACAAGTGGGGGCACAGATCTTTTGAGTGTCTTGAGGCAGAACAAGCTAGACAAAGAGGTGCATATGTTGCACAGCCAGAGGAAGCAGAGGCACCTCCCTAGGAACTAGAAAATGTATCGGAAACATGGGAAGCCTTAGTTTTGAACAAAGTGTTTCTGAAACCAGCCAAAGAAACAACTGAACAAACTCAAAGGAAAGCATTGTTTCAGACAATTTGTAAATCACATGGAAAATGCTGTAAGCTGATTATTGATAGTGGGAGCACGGATAATCTAGTTGCCACAGAGATGGTAGAGAAGATGGGGTTGAAGCAGTTGAAGCATCCCACTCCTTACAAGGTATCATGGCTGCAGAAATTCCATTAGCTATTGGTGGATGAATAGTGCGAAGTTGAGTTCCATATTGGTAGATATAAGGATAAGGTTATTTGTGATATAATTCCGATAGATGTATGTAATATACTGCTAGGAAGACCATGGCAGTATGACAGGAAGGTAGTGCATGACGGGAAGACAAACTGTTATAATTTTGTCAAATATGGGATCAAGCACACACTTGTGCCCATCAAGGAAGAGGAGATAGTGGAAACAAGCAAGACGAGAGTGTTACTAATGGGTGGAAAATAGTTTTTGAAGCAGATTGAAGATAGTGAAGTGAACTATGCTGTTGTGAGAAGAGCAAAGACGATGTTGTTACACATAGAGGTGTCGGAATTGCCTGCGGAAATTCAGCAGATGTTGCATGAATTTAGCGATATAGTAGTGGATGACTTACCAAATAAATTGCCTCCCAAGAGAAGTATAAGTCATCATATTGACTTTATACCCAGAGCAAGTCTACCGAATAAGGCAGCATATCGGATGAGCCCCAAAGACAATGAGGAGATCAGAAAACAGGTGTAGGAATTGCTAGATAAAGGGCTGATAAGGGAGAGTTTGAGCCCCTACGTAGTTCCAACAGTTCTCGCTCCCAAGAAAGGAGGAGAATGGCGAATGTGCACAGATTCGAGGGCCATCAATAAGATTACCATTAGGTATAGATTTCCACTACCACGAATGGACGACATGATGGACTACATGAGTGGGGCAGCATATTTTTCAAAGATTGATTTAAAGAGTGGGTATCATCAGATTCGAATCAGGGAAGGGGATGAGTGGAAGATAGCCTTCAAAACCAATGAAGGACTGTATGAGTGGCTGGTAATGCCATTCAGACTAAGTAATGCACCCAGTACCTTTATGCGACTGATGAACGAAATGCTGAAAGAATTCATTGGAAAGTTTGTAATGGTGTACTTGGATGATATATTAGTTTTCAGCAAGACGAGGGAGGAACACTTTCGACATGTTCAAAGTGTGCTGGAAAAATTGCAGCAGAATAAGTTGTTGATAAATATGAAAAAATGCACTTTTATGCAAAAAGAATTGGTTTATCTGGGCTTCGTGATTGCAGAAAATGAGTTGAAGATGGACCCAGAGAAGATTGTAGCAATTGTCAACTAGCCATCCCCAAAAAGTTTGTTTGAGGTACATAGTTTTCATGGGCTGGCAAGTTTTTACCGTAAATTTATAAGAAATTTCAGTGAAATCTACGCACCTATGTTGGACACTATAAAGAAGGCAAGTCAACGTTTTCATTGGATCGAGGTAGTAGAAAGGAGTTTTCAGCTACTGAAGAAGAAGATCACAGAAAGACTGATCCTGAGACTGCCAGATTTTAAAAAGCTTTTTCATGTTCGCTATGATGCAAGTGGTACGGCCATTGGAATTGTACTTAGCCAAGAAGACAAACCTGTTGCATTTTTCAGCGAGAAGTTGAATGAAAGTAGGCAGAAGTATTCATCCTATGACAAGGAATTTTATACTTTCGTCCAAGCACTAAAGCATTGGAGACACTATCTGCTGGGGAATGAGTTTGTTTTATTTTCGGATAATTTTGCACTATAATATGTGATGCAACAACACATGCTAAATCACAAGCATGCTAAGTGGGTTAAATATTTGCAGAGTTTCACCTTTGTCTTGAAACACATTAGCGGGCAGGCCAATAAGGTGGCGGATGCATTGAGCAGAAGAGCCTTGCTCTTGCAGGAGAGTAAGATACAAGTGCTGGGCTTTGAGCATTTGAAAGGCTTGTATTAGACTGGCACAGATTTCAAAGAGGCTTATGAATCCTGTCAGAATCCTTTGCTGAGAAACAATAGTCCGTGGTTGGACTATAATTTGCAGGAGAAGCTATTGTTTAGAGGGGGACAGTTATGCATTCACGATTATTCAATGAGAGAGAATATCATTTGGGAGAAGCACAGTGGAGGTCTAGCCGGACATTTCAGAATAGAAAAAACATTAGAGCAGCTCAACCATTTTTATTATTGGCCAAAAATTCAAAGGGATGTGCAAAGATTTCTGACCAGATGTAAAGTGTGTCAATTGGAAAAAGGACATAGTCAAAATACGGGACTCTACACGCCATTGCCCATTCTAAGTAGACCGTGGGACTCAGTTAGCTTGGACTTCATCTTGGGTCTACCAAGGACACAACGGGGTTATGATTCGGTGATGGTAGTAGTAGACCAATTTTCAAAGATGGTGCATTTCATCCCTTGCAGAAAAACCAGCAATGCCACTCATGTGGTCCACTTATTCTTCACAGAGATCGTCAGGCTACACGGCCTACCTATGTCTATTGTTTCTAACAGGGATGTGAAGTTTATCAGGCACTTCTGGCACACCTTATGGAAGAATATGGACACGCAGTTAAGTAGCTCTACTTATCACCTGCAGACCGACAAGCAAATAGAGGTGGTAAATTGAAGCTTGGGGAACCTACTACGAAGTTTGATCAGGGAAAACTCACGAATGTGGGATCGATTATTTGCTCAGGCATAGTTTTCTTACAATGATTCGCCCAACCGTAGCATGGGTTACAGTCCTTTTCAAATCTTATATGGCATGCATCCTTGCGGAGTGCATGAGTTACAAGATCTAGGACAGCAGGAAAACGAAGTGCTGATGGGGAAGATTTCACCAAAGCGATGAACGAACTCCACGAATAGGTGAAAATAATGTTGCAGGACAATAGAAAAAAATATAAGCAGTGAGTAGATTTGAAATGGAGAGAGGTGCAGTTTAATGTGGGGGATGAAGTCCTCGCACATTTGCGCAAGGAGCGTTTTCCTAGAGGTGCATATAATAAGCTGAAGTACAAAAAGATAGGTCCCTGCAAAGTTCTTTGGAAATTTTTAGAAAATTCTTATGAATTACAGCTGCCACTAGGAATAGGCATCTTGCCCATCTTTAATGTGGCAGACTTGTTTCCATACACTGTTGATCCAGAGGAAGAGAGTACCGCACGGCCTACACGAGACACACAGGAAGGGAGTGAGACTTGGATGAGACAAATACCTTACACTCAGCCCCTCAAGATCGAGAGGATCCTCGACACTCAGATGGCCAAGCGAACTCGACGGAAAGAGTATCTGCAATATTTGGTCAAGTGGAAGAACCATCCTATTGAAGACAGTTCATGGCTTAACACTAGACGGATAGAGCAGGTGGGTTATTCAATCGAGAAGCTCATGGACCAGAGTCATGAATTTTTCTTACCCCGGGAACCTGATACAAGAGCATCCAGCTAAGGGCATCATGATCGGGTGTTGGTCTCAGCCAAGGAGGACAGGTTCAATGTCTTTTAGTTTCATTTACATTTACTGAATAAAACAGTGTCTAGAAACTAGTTTTTTTTTTTTTATTATTATTATTAGTTAAGGAATATTAGGAACAATACAGTTAGGATAGAGTCATAGCAGTTACGTTGTTTTGTCATTTTCTTGGTCCATTTTACAGTTGTATGTTCATAAACAAAAATGTAATATTGTAAATCCTACAGCACAAGAAAACCCAGCATGATCATCGATTGTGTAACTACAAAGAGTAATTGTATGGCAACCGAGAACAATTCAAGTAACTGTCTAAACACAACATAAAAACCAATGTAATACATTCTGGAGGGGTTGAAGACATTAGAAGAAAAATACAATAAAAAGAGTAATTTCTTTCATTCGAATATCTGAATCCATCTGTAATAGTCTGTCGTGACATTCATTTATTTTTTCCCCTAGTCATTGAGTAAGCAAACTAAGTAAATATTGTGCGTCCCTATCTATTGCATTTTGTTTCCTTTCTATAGAACAGAGAGAAAATATAGAAATTAAACAAGCGTTCCTAGAAGAGAGTCTGGCAACAACCACAACGGAGTCCCAATAAAATGAAAGCCAACAACAGTATGAGCAGTTCGAAATAGAACGAGAATGAAATCACTAAATAATGACCCCAGGATAGAGGTAAACGAATTATACAAAAAGTTTTCCTGTTAATTCTTTTTCATAACCAAAAAAATATTTGTATACATTCAACAGTCCTGAAATACCCAGTTAAGAACAGAGGAAAGACTAATACGAAATAATAGAACCCTGAAAGTGAGGGTTTGGTCGGCCACCATCAAAAGGTGGACCATAATTACAATTGTTTAGGGTACATATGAAAGTTTATATACAAAATTGAATCCCGGGTCGCACAAGAGCAAAGAAAATCAAATGGAGGAGTGTTGGGACTTTGCCCAGTAAACTGACAGAGGCCACCTAACTAAAAATTGACAACAGTAGCAGAGAACGAGCCTACTGGAGCAAAAGCTCATAGTAGTTTCATCGACCATGCCGGTGAACAAACCCTCACCTGCACAAGCAAGCCAATGGAGTACTGTTAGTTACATGCATGCTGAGTAAAGCCAAGAAATAACCTAAGAAGAAGAAAACTGAACGCACAGTTAAGAAAATTGTTTTACCTGAAGAGTATTCACGTTGGAGGAGTGAAACCCCACTGAGCCACAGTCAACGGTGAAACCCTGCAAAACAAGGAGCAGACGTTGTTAGTGCTGGAGAAAAGTGAAGAGGGTAAGCAATATCGTGGAGGAACAACTTACCTTGTCAGGACCGCAAAGCTGAAGAGGCCACCGTGACCGTGATTTGTGGAGCACAGAATAGGCATCCATCAATCAAAGCTAAGAACCAGGAAAACCATGACGGAATGAAAATAGTGGAACAGGGGAAAGTATAGTAACCAAGCAGATGGAAACAACAGTAACCCTCTCATATAAACGAGGAAAACCTCCACACTGTGCCTAAGTAACCAAGTTACGAAGTCATAAGAACAAGCGAAGGTATCACGCCAACAAATAGCAGAACCCATAGATGGGTGCACATAGAACCTGCTGCCAAACTCCATACAGTCACAACACAAATCCTCACTGCAAGTATAAACCCTCATCGTAGTGAAAACACAAGTGAAAAATGAAGAAATGACAAAGAACCAAGGGTTTTAGCAATAACCAAGAGTGGGAAAATAGTAACTGAGGTGGGTACAGCTAGCACAACATCATTGAATTCTGACATAAATGCCATCCAACAAATATCCAAAACAGTCCTATGATTAGCACCTAATCAAATTTATTAATCCCCAAGTTACTTGCTAATCATTCAATCGTTGATTAAGGCATTGGTTCATCATTGTTAAGCATAATAAAGAAAAGTAACTACTAGTCCCATCACTTTCTACAATGAAATGATGCATATTGATTCATTTGCATTAAAATGCATAGAAAAATACATGAACGAAGATGAAATTAAGCGATTTCCTAGAATATCATATTAGCCAGGTTACATTATACAATTAGCAATGCCATATGAAAAAAGGAAGATAGATGGTGGTTTTTTATTTATGACTGGATATGGTATATATTGAACATAACTATATACATATGGTCTACTAACAATTTATCTATTGTTTTCGAATTCCTTTGATTTGAGAAAGACAAGATGATATTCCATATTATGCAATTTGGTACGGTTACAAGTCATTTGCATTATGAACCTCTCAAAGAAATATTACAACAACAAAAAAAATTCACGTGCTATTGAAACAGTTAATGAAAATAAATTTATATAACAATTGAATAAAAAACATAGTAGCATTAATACGCTTAACTTCGAAAACATGGACGTGAATGAAAATGGCATAGAAATTGATACAAAATTTTATCAATGCAAACAAGAGATTGCAATTATCAATGCATTGAGTCAAAAAACATATAAGAAACAAGGATGTTTTCGAAACGAATGTTTTTAGAAAACTATGCAAGCCATTAAATTCTACCTCCAAGGGCATGCACATTGATGAAAATATTATGGAACTTAATATAAAATCTCTCAGTGTAAGAAAAACCCCACATTCTTTGTTGCATGAACTCAAAAAATACATAAGAAACAAAAATGGTATTCAAATAAGTCATATTACTAGACGATTGAAACAATGAAAGTCAATACAAGATAACGTATTTTTTAATGAACATAAAGAATCATTATAGATGTTTGATTATACATTGCAGACATTGGCTGAACAACAACATTTTAAGAAAATATAAGATTTTCTTGTTTTTGACTATGCAATTTGCAATCAAACTTGGTTTAAAAGAGATATCATAGAAAAAAATAAAATAGTAATATGTTGAAAATTAAGTGTACATGCAATAAATGCAAAAAGACACCAGAAAATGACAAAGTTATCAAATTTGCAGTTCTAGAGCAAATTAGCCATAATAGACAAATCTCCATAGTAATAGAACTTTATGAATTATAGGAATGATTGATATCATTACGATTACCATTTTTCAAATACGAGAACTTGGACAATGTTTTAGAAAACCACAATTGGCATTGACCGGTGGATTAATCAATGTACCTATTGACATATCTTGAATTGAAATTGTATTGTAGTCGTACCAATTAAAATACATTTAGTGTTAAAAGCATTGTTGGAGAGGTAAATCCCCTCTACGGATAGAGGCGATCCCTACTAGCCCAGCAAGGGTCTAGCAACAATCAATCAATGCTACTATGCATGTTCCTAATTGCAATTAAACAAGAGGTAAAGAACACCTACTTGGATTCCAGTGCTGTTGTTTAACGAAGAGATGCCGCCTTCGCTCCTTCGCTTTGGCTGGTCACGATCCTTCGTGATCTCCGCAAATAGATACCTGCACACACGAAGAGGAAACAAACACAAGCGTGAAATCTAATAAAAGCAACCATACATCAGTCAGAAAAGATGTAACTCACATTTACCCATTGCATAGACAAATGAGAATGGAACAATAATAATAGTCATCTATTATTAATCAAGCAGAGAAGAGTACAACCAAATGTTCTGACGTCGGTAACCTTCTCAGGAGGGGCCGGTCAGCAAGTGTCTCAAGCATTCACCTTTGGAAATGATTCTCCCAAGACAAGCAACTCTCTCTCTCACACAAGCAACACAAAACAACCTTCCCTAAGCAATCAATCACTTCCACACCTAGCACACCAAATACCTATAGTAGCAGCAATCTGAGCACTATAAGCTCTAAACAATCCAAGCTATTCCAAACTAGTTGCTCATGGTAATGGTGGAAGTTTATATAGGAGAAGAAGCCTCCTAAAAGGGTGGAAGGATGAGCTTATCCTTAAGAGAAGTGGTTGCAAAGGGTCGAACAGACATGCCATAGAAGGGAGTCGATACTCACAAGGCCAACAACCAAGCCTGGAGTTATCTGGAAGGCTGGCTGTTGGAACAAATTTGCCAAAACTGGATCAGCGCGGGTGGATAACTGGTCTGTCGCACTGACATCGCAAGGACATAATGGAAAAGGTCATATCAGCGTGGGCAGGTATACACGAGGGCTGCGCTGGTCATGAAATTCGATCAGCGCGGAAAAGGCGTGTGCTTCCGCGTTGGCAGCGCACGCGGCCTGTTATAAAGCGCCAGTCATCCCGGATATTTTAGAAACAGACGCGCTGATGGGGAAAACTTTGGAAAAGTGGGTTTTTGGCCACTTCAGAAGGCATGAACTTGATTATTGTGAATTCCTGACATAGTAGGGTGACTGACAGGGAGACAGTGACAAATTACTGTGTAACAGATGCCCCCTAAAGCATGAAGACCGAGAGAGTGGGAGGGGTGAAATGCTTTACAACACTTGCCGAACTAGAACACCACCAGGAAGGACCGAATATCTCTGATAATCAAGTACATGCAGTCTAGGCATGGGCACAACCATCCGAAAGACATGTGAAAAGGTCTGTGGAATGGATGCAACCACCCAGCTAAAGAGACCAGAATAATGATAAGGTATGGTCGCAGCCATCCATGAAGACTCAAGTATGGGCGCAACCATCCATCAATGAGTCATGTAATGATCATCCACAGAATCGCAACCTGGACCATAACAGACAGGGATCTAGGGTCTTGCGCTCCGTCCCGACCCGAACAAAGTACAAGTCCAAGCATGTGAATACATGAACTGAAGTCGAACATGCATGAACATCGTCTGATTACCAGTCGATGATGAAAACTGTTAACAAACGCGAGAGGTACCACCAATAATGACAATGGTCCTCAAGGTAATATAGGTACAATCTGCGGCGTGTGAATCAATGAGCTGGTGTCGAACACCCGCAGAATCATCCGATCAGAGGCCAATGATGAAAACCTCACGTTGAACATGAAGAACCTGCCATTGAGGCATGCAGGCTCTAAGGCACCTGAAGGGAGTCTCTAAGTCACCTTCCCGGATAATAAGCTGAAGTCGACACGAAGTGACCTTGATCGAAGGTGGGCCATAATGTTTCCCACATCATCGACACGAGACAGAGGTAAAATTATTTGTGTGAGATAGCAGATGAGGTTGGATTATTGCAGAGGTCAACTTCTCTTGAACATATCGGCGACACTATAGCGGATTTGGCAGTATTTGACATCAAGTGAGCAGAGGGTATGGTGACGATGGCAATGAGAAAATGAGAGGTCAAATAGGATAACCCGTACCCACGGAGGTCAGTTGTGAAACAAAATGAGAAATTCCCACCCGACACGAATGCAGACCGCTGCCATGTTCAAGAGCGACATACTGCCGACGCAACAATTGCAGTTCCATTTTCCCCACCATTTCTGGCAGGTACCCCGGTTATTTTTGGATGACAAGCTTGACGGGGATAGCATATGCTTGAAGAGTGTCATTTCGACAATGTCCGATGTCATCAAGTGTTTAACGAGCCTGACAAAGGAAAAACTCGGCGTCTTTTCTTGTTTAGAGAGCCTGAAAAGACAGCGGAAAAGGAGACTCCAAGGGGGTCCTTTTTCGTACAGTTGTGTCTCTCGAGCCCGAAAAAGTATAAAACAATGCTCGAAAGAACCGCCCGACCATTACGATCGAGGAGTACTTTTCGTAAATAGTGCCTTCGACCCGAAAAAGTAGAAAAGCGGTCGGAAACACGTCGTTTTAGAGCCAATAACGAGTGCGAAACGACAAACACCCGGCAATCTTTTTTAAGTTATACGGTTGGAAAAAGAGCTTAAAATGACTGCCTCTCGTTCCCTTTAACGAGCTGAAAGGAAGCTCGGCCATCGTTTCTTGTTTCATGTCGGAAAAGAGCTCAAAGACGACATTTTTTGGAACCAAGTGATTTTAGGACCATTATGACTTCACCGATTCTGAGGACCTGCACAATAAAAATACCCGCATAAATCCGTTCGACATGTTAAAAAACATATTGAAACATGTATAAGACATTGACAGAAGTGCTAAATCCATGGTAAAAGCATGACAAAACCCACATTTGTAAAATCTATAGCTAATTAAGCCATTTTTACTATAAATAGAAGGGTAAATAGTCATTTTTACCATTGTTACCATATTGAGCCTTTGAGAACGTTGTGAAGCTGTGAAGTTGACGGAGCAAATTCTTCCTCGTTCGGACGCCATTCACCGAACGGCTTGCTCCAGGTAGGTTCCCCTTGCCATGCGCTCTCTTTTGAGTCCTTTTTTGAGCATTTTAACGGTGGGATTGGCCCAATTGGGCAATTTTTTGAGTCATGGGTGCGCTCTCGGTCAGCGCGGGTTTCCCGCTCGGGACCGCGCTGACCGATTTAACATTACACGTACCAGCTTTGCGGTCAGCGTGGAAAACCCGTGTTCTTCCGCGCTGACCTGAAGAAAATACAAAGCGCTGCCATGGTCAGCGCGGCTGTTTGAGAAACAGCCGCGCTGGCGCTGTCAAATTTTGTTTTTTAAGTTTTGAACGTAAAAATCTTATTAGCCAGCACTCTAATTATTTTTAATGCTCATGCAGGACGCAATGGCCTTTCAGTGGCAAGAGAGGGCCCATGATGTTGAGGATATAGCCGCTTTTGCAAGTGCGGATTGCCGAAATGCCATGCGGGCGTGCGGATTCATGAAATTCTTCCTTACTCCACGTCTGAGAGCTCAGCATGACCTACTTGAGTTCCTGATCAGGGCATGGAACCCGATAGATGGCAAGTTTACCATCCGAGGCAAAGATATTGAGTTCGATCATATGGACATTTATTTTTTGACTGGATTGTCACGTCGGGGCGAGAGGCCTATCATAGAAGGGCAATGGCCCAGCGGCGAGACTCTTGACCAGCTCATGGCTCGAGTATGTCCAGGGGCTGTAAAATCGTGAAGTGGGAAGGTATCAATTCCCACAGTGACGAATATAGTCCTTCGCACCATCCTTTTTATGGTAACCCGGGCAGCGGGAAGCTTGGCCAACCATGAGGCCTCGAAGACCCACCTATTGCTAGCTCTCGAGTGCTTACAGCCTACTGTGTTTGACTGGGCCACAGCGGTGACCAACAGCATGAAGAGGCAACTCAGCAACTGTCGTCGCGGGGAGACGAAACAGTTTGGCTACGGGTCGCTCTTACTCCCACTCATTCTGGAGCGGGTGCCAGCCATGCGGCTGCAGACTATGGCCGTAGATCCACCTAGAGGTCCGCGGGAGACGAGGGCCACTCGATGGGCTCGCATCATGCCGCGCGGAGGTGGTGGCCGTCCAGCTGCTTGGGGAGTGTTCTTTCGAGAGTGGTTGGACCAGCAGATCATTTTCGTGGAGGACTGGCCATACGCTGGTATGGACTTCCGCAACGATCCTGATATGGTACTGCCCGCGGGAGATCATTGGGATGATGGAGGTATGACACTTGATTTTTGAATTTTTTAATGTTTTTGATTTTTTATGTACATGTCTTGATAAATGTCATGGTGCGCAGATGTGGGACCTGTTAGGCCCATCGGCCTAGCCCCAGAGGCACGGAGAGAGGGGCAAGGAGCTGGAGCCCTGGCCTTAGTCCATCCAGGAGTTGATACTTCAGAGACGATAGCTCGCAACCTTGAGGGTTTGCTGGAGGGTGTGCCAGACTACCAGGGAGTCGAGGAGGTTCCCATAGAGCACCAGATCCACACAGTGGGGGTGGCACCCACGGTGCACCGCTTGTTGAGGCGAGTGGCACGAGCAGCTGTGTGCTACAGAGAGCACAACCCAGCACAGTAGTCGCCTAGGTTTCCTTTTGATGTTTTGAGAGACATATGTCTCGAATGTATGGAGAACAGTGACTCTTATTTTTGACACATACACTTATTTTTGAGCGCCTCAGTGCGCCACACGATATATATATATATATATATATATATATATATATATATATATATATATATATATATATACATACCGATTTTTGGATGGATCTTGTTACATGTGATGATGTTTTGTTTACGTTATGCAAGTGTTCAGTACAAATGTGATCTTATGTATGAATTGCACAACACATGACCCATATATTTTAATGTTTTTAATGCAAGCTTAAAAGCACACACGCACGCATGCAAACTATGCTTGAGAAAATATCTTATTTACATATGCTTTGCTCTACTATGCTTTCTATGTCTTCTTGTATGATGTTATCTATTTCGCAAATGTCTGTCTAACACATGATTTGCCAATGCATCAGTCAACGTGTTTAATCGTCTCGGAATATGTTGATATGTGATATAGTCAAAATTCCTTTCTAACAATCTGACACGTAGATACAACCTTAGGATACGTTGGTCTCTGATGGAATATCGTCCGTTGAGTTGATGAATGACAAGCTGGGAGTCCAGGTTTACCATCATTGCGGAATGCCGAGATCAACTGCTTCGGCTAGTAGCTCAATTATGGCACTGTATTCGGCAACATTATTAGTGGTATGACCGAGGCAGACTCCTTGAAGATCTAGCAACTCTCCGTGAGGATCATAGATCGCCCACGCCGCAGAGGACAAATTGCAGGTACTATGGCAGGTGCCATCAGCGAAACCAACATAAGGTGCACTAGACATCTGCACAAGAAGAAGAAAACACAATAAGAGGCAAACACGTCTTCACACCAAAGAAAAACATGAAATCATGCACACAAAACACACCAACCACGCGTATGTACACACTGAGTGCACGAAGTCATGCATAATATTTCTTCAGATACAGCCCGTTGCGAGGCTTGTCAAGAGGATTTCCTTCGTAATCAATCAACTCATATGCGCCCTTTTGTAAAACTCTTTTCACGATATAGGGACCTAGCCACATGGATTCGAGTTTTCTTGCCCCCAGCTTATCTTTAGCTTGATCGTAGAGCAGTACTAGATCTCCCTCAACGAAGGAACGAGGATGAATGTTCTGGTCAAAGTGAGCCTTGACTCTCTTCTTTTGCGCTTCGATAGCCAGAGAAGCTAAACGACGAGTCTCGTCTAACCGTTCTAGGTACAGAAGCCGTTCCTCCATCGGAGTGGTGTTGGGAAGCAACTCGACAGCTAATTTCAACGAAGGAATCTCACATTCGACGGGAAGGGTAGCCTCCAGTCCGTAAACCAGCTGAAACGGAGTGAAACTGGTGGCGTCCTTCACAGAAGTCCGGTAGGCCCACAAGGCTGGGAACAACATCAGATGCCAATTAGACTTGTGCGTATTGACGGTGCGTTGAAGCATAGTGATCAAAACTTTGTTCACGGCCTCGACTTGACCGTTAGATTGTGGATAGTACGGTGTCGAACTATCTTGACGCAAGCCTAGTTGGGTCGTTAGTTCCATCATCATGTGATTACGGAAATGCTTTCCGTGATCTGTGACAATAGCTTGAGGGACTCCGAAACGAGTAATGACATGATTGAATAAAAACTGCGCCGCTGTGTAACTGTCTTCGTTCAATGTAGGCATCGCTTCGGCCCACTTGGTGAAATAATCCACGGCAACGATGATGTACCCATGCCCCCTGAACGAACGAGGGTTACAGGACGTATAATCGATGCCCCATTTGGCAAATGGACCTACGGTGACAACAGGGTGCATTGGTGCAGCAGGTGCACGCATCTTCCGGTGGTAAACCTGGCATTCGTGACATGCACGTACAGCAAGGATGCAATCCTTGAAGATGGAAGGCCAGAAATAACCAGCACGGAGGATCTTCTGGGCGGTAGCATATCCGGACATATGGCCACCACAAGCGCCGGAGTGGCAGTCATTCAACACCCGCTCAGCTTCCTCGAGAGTCAAACATCGGCGGAGAACAGAGTCAATGCCGAGGCGGTACAGGGTATCGCCCAAAATGCGATAGGGTTGAGCTTGGTGACGAATTCGCCGTCGAGCATCTTTCGATACGTTTGGATGGAAGGAAGACGTCTGCAAATACACGATAATGTCCCCGTACCACGGGTCGAGGGTGCTGATGAGAAACAATGTTTCATCCGGGATATGTTCCTCTGAACGAGATGGTGAAGAGTGAGATGGTAAGGAACAGAGCAGTTCAGCAAAGACCAGAGATTTCTTAGACTTGGCTGCAGTGAATTCCAAGTCGAACTCTTGGAGGATCACAATCCATTTCGAGTATTTGCCCCCCAGCAGTTGACGCGACAAAATGTAGGTCATGGGGTTGCAATCAGAGATCACGGTCGTTGTGCGCAACAGGATATAATGGCGGAATCGTTGGGCGGCGCAGACGGCTGCCAATGCCAACTTCTCGACATATGCATAGCGAGTTTCTGTATCCAGAAGGTTGTGACTAAGATAATAGACAACGTGCTCGGTGCCGGCATCATCATCCTGCACTAGAACCATGCCGATGGTGGTGTCAGCGGCAGCAAGATAGAGAGTGTAATCACGGTGGTAGTTCGGAGGTCTTAAGAGCAGAGCTGAGACAAGAAGGTCTTTAAGGCGCTCGAAAGACTCTTGGGCGATAGCATCCCAATGAAAGGGTGTGTCTCGCTTTAATAACCGTGTGAAACCCTTAGCCACCTCGGCATAATTCGGAATGAATCGTCTAAGAAAATTAGCTTTACCCTGCAAGCTCTGCAATTGCTGCAAAGAGGCAGGGGGAGGAAGATTCAAAATGGCCTCGACTTTGAGGGGATCCAGATGGATGCTTTCCCGGGAGACGATAAACCCGAGTAGTCGGCCAGATTCTACGTAGAAGACACACTTGTGCAGATTGAGTCGAATACGGTAGTGTCGACAACGGAGAAAGATTTCGCGTAGATGAGATGGATGGTCTTGACGTTTAGCTGAATGAGCTGGGAGGTCATCCAGGTAAGGCTGTACGATGTGTCGAATATCATGAAAACCATACGACATCGCACGCTGGAAAGTGGCACCGGCATTTTTGAGACCGAAAGGAAGCTTCTTATAAGCAAAGGTGCCCCAAGGACAAATGAAATCTGTCTTATGCTGGTCTGCGGGGGCTATGTTGATCTGGTTGTAACCAGAGAAGCCGTCCATAAACGAATAAATCTCACTTCCTACGCAGTCATCGATAAGCTGATCAATAAAAGGCGTAGGAAAGTTATCTTTTGGGCAGGCACGATTAATATCGCGGTAGTCAACACAGACCCGGATAGTACCCTGCTTTTTATTCACAGGGACTATATTGGATACCCACTCCGTGAGGGGAATGGCATAGATGAAACCAGCTCGAAGAAGCTTTTCAACTTCGGCCTTGATGGCTGTAGCCTTTCGAGGGTGCACTGGACATAAGCGCTGACGAACAGGCTTAGCGCCTGGGTAAGTAGGTATTTCGTGCACCACAATACTGGGGTCGATGCCGGGCATTTCCTCGTAAGACCATGCGAAGACATCACGAAATTCACGAAATGAAGCGGTATAAAGTTGAACTTCCTCAGGAGTGCATGTGACTCCAATGAAAATATTTTCGACAATCCCTGGTTTGACAGAGATGTCGATAGGCTGGGTCTACATGATGTTACCCATATTGCCTTCCGAAGACACTTGATATAGCTGAACATGTGTTTGGAGAGGTGGAGATGGTACACATGAAGCAAACCGCTCGAGACATGCGACCATTTCCGAATGTGGAGGGAGAAACGAAGAGCGATGGTGGTGATCTAACCAAGGGAGCTCCTCGAGAGACATAGTCTCTATGATGGCCTCATCGGAGGGAAATGATTCCTTCAAGGGATCTGAAGTGGCCTCATCTCCCAGCCAAGGGAAATGATCATATGAATCGGGAACGCTGCTTAGAAAAGCAGGTTCCGGAGGGGGAGCCGATGCAGTGACGATCTCGATGTAGTTGAGCTCGGCAGGACTCAATGGCATCATATCACCCCAAGAGTCTTCCTGATTCAAGGGAGGGAGAACCCATGGATCAGAACGTACTGAAATCATGTTGACAGGGGCGAGATTTGGAGGTGGGAGGGGAAAGACTCCCATCAATGAGGGATCTTTGAACAGTCCAGCACCCACACTCACTAATGACTTGGAGGTATGCTCCACGAATGGCACATTTCCTTCAGAAGAGGAAGCAAAAAAGGACAGCTGGTCCACCGTGACGATTCTTCCTTGGTGGGGGAAGCGGACGACACGGAACAAGGAGGAAGCCACGGCTTGCATGGCATATGTCCAGCTTCGTCCAAGGAGGAGGTTGTAAGTGAGATTAGCGTCAACGACTTCAACCTCTACCTCTACGGTTTTCCCTTCTAAAGAGATAGGCAATCGTGGGAGGATACCATATGGACGAGATTCTCTTCCATCGAAAGCTTCCAGGGTCGTAGGAGACTGGCTCAGAGCAGGAGAACCAATAGCCTTCCAGCAAGCAACTGACATGATGCAGGTTGAGGCACCCTCATCAATGACTGTACGATGGATCGTTTTGCCGTTGATGAGGACCTGTATAAGGAAAGCCACCTGATGAGACAGTCTCTGTGTGAAACCCTCAAAATCAAAAGAAATTAAATTTGAATCTGCCGGGTCTATGCCACCAATCGCTGATAGCAGGGACTTCCTCTGGGAGGGGCAACTCTGGAGGACTTCTAACACGGACATAGCAGACGGAGCCTGAGCTAAGTCCTCGACAATGCTATAGTGCTGGGCAGCACGAGCATTGGGGTTATAAGATGACTTCGTGAGTACACCTTTAGGAGGGGGTCAGGGGATCGTCTCGGTGCTGGGTCGTTCGATGTGAAGGGGACCAGAACTGGACGGAGGAGCGCTGGAGGGAACCTCCGACTCTTTCCCGGCTGGAGATGGATAATCTTTCGCTCGAGTTGAAACATGGATGGGAATCGTTCCAGCCATGAACACTTGAGAACCGAACGGGGAAGAGGATTGAGAGCGATCTGCCACCTGATGCGTCTGTTGGGAAGGGAAAGGCTCTTTTAGCACAGCAGGAGGCCCCAGAGCACCTTTCAAAAGTCGACTAACTTCGGACCGCCTTGGGAAATCCTTGGTGTAGTGATCCTCATCGCAGATGAGACAAGGATACTTAGGTTTCCGTTTAGCTCCTTCCTCGGAAGGAGCCTTAGGGGGACCCTGCTTGGGCTGTCCAGATTTATCTTTAGCTTTCCCTTTCTTTTTGCATTTCGAGGATTTATCCGCCGCAGTGGACTGGACGGCGTTTACCTCGGAGGTAGTCCCAGAAATTGATTGGCCCTGGATATCATTTTCGTTAGAGGCGTTCTGTTTCTGCTTCCCAGGGTTCGCGGCTGATTTCTTTGATGACGAATTCACAGAACCAATGACTCCATCAACATAAGGCTTTGGTGGAGCCTTGGGCTATCCATGCCTCGGGGCATCTGGAAAATACTCATACAAAGTACCGGACTGAGAGTACACTAAGTCGAGGTACTGAGCTCGCGCGATTGCTTGCTCTTCAGTTACACACGCTCCCATTGCAATGTCTTTTGCAATCTTAGGGACAAAGGAAGTCGTGAACCAGTCGGTCAGGAGTTGATCAAGAATCCAAAATTTAATCAAGCGACGACGCCTTCTCCATTCATGTATATGATCAGAGATGTGCGTAGCCGTATCCTGTTTGAGAGATGTGAGGAGATGTGTCCCAGTCTCGTACCGAATGGGTAACTGAAAATGAGTCAGAAAGGCCATAGCCAACGAGTTGAAATCTTGAAACATGCCGCGATTGAGTTCGATGTACCACTTAGCAGCTGAACCAGTGAGAGTCCTCTGAAAGAGGCGAAGCCGGATAAAATCATCAAGCCATGAGTTGGATGAACACCAAAGGTGATAAGTCATTACATGGGCCTGAGGGTCTTCACCAGCTTTGCCATCAAACTTTGGACAGTCACCTGGTATTTTGGTTGGAACCGGTGGCCAATACGGATTATGCAAAATAGGATCATTTGTTAACTTGGACACATCAGGTAGTTCCAACGTTGCTAAGAACGGTAACTGCGAGTTAAAGGACATTTGTGGCTGCGGATTCGAGGCGACATTAGGGTTCCAACCAGATGGTGGTTGCCCCCACGAACTCTGTCCAGACGGACCCAGCCCAAAAGGGCCTGGCGCGTAAGAATTTTGTCCCGACGGACCTGGCCCAAAAGGGCCTGGCGCATAGGGACTTTGTCCGTAGGGGTTCTGTCCATATGGATTCTGGCCATATGCGGACGACTGCCCCTGTGTCTGCCCCCCAGCTCCCCATGTATTAGCAACTTGGCCCGTAGGTGCACCATACTGATAATTTTGATAAGGAGTGACCTGTGGCTGTTGATAATTTTGATAAGGAGCAAACTGAGTTTTCCCCTAGGGTTGCTGGTAGCCATATGGTTGCTGGGCCCCATACTGAGCCTGATAGGGAGGCTGCGTCTGGTAAGAAGGTTGAGGCTGTGGCCCACCTTGCATTTGATAACCGGATTGAGCTTGAGGCCCAGAGTAATGTCCTTGAACTGGCGGGGCTTGCATCATTTGGCCCGAAGGTTGACTTGGTTGGGTTTGAGATGGACCTGGCTGGCTAGCAGGACGAACTTGCTGGGTGCCGGGTTGTCTGTGGACCACCAAGGGCTGTCCTTGCGGAACGGATGACTGAGCCGGCTGAACAGCTGGCTGACCCTGAGGTTGGCCGGCTTGTCTAGATGGATGATTAGGGCAGACAACGGGTTGACCTTGCTGTATAGAAGGTTGGCCCGTCTGCCCCCCAAGGTGCATAGACTGAACATAGGGCTGGGCTTGCTGTGTAGCGGGCTGCCCCCCTTGGTGCATAGGCTGAGCAGTGGGTTGGCCTTGCTGTATAGCAGGCTGCCCCCCTTGCCCAGAAGGATGGATGGGTTGAGCAGTGGGTTGACCCTGCTGAACGTAGGGTTGCCCCCCCTGCCCAAGAGGATATCCCTGCTGGACTGCTGGTTGATTTTGAGGAGTATAAATTTGCCCAGTTTGTCCAGATGGGTACCCTTGCTGGAAACCGGGTTGGCCTTGTTGAATGTAAGGCTGCCCGGGTTGTCCAGTTGGGTAACCTTGCTGGGTACCAGGTTGCCCTGGATATCCAGTAGGTTGACCTTGGTATGAATACGACGGACCTCCAACGACTGAGGGTTGTCCCTGTGGGCCCCCAGATTGTCCTGGGTAAGGCGGGCCATAAAGTGGTTGCCCCTGAGGGGTTTGCACATAAGGCGGCTGGCCTTGATTGGGAGGTCCTTGGGGCTGTCCGGGTGGATTCCGGTGCCCATGAAAGATATGAGTAACGGGATCATACGTAACGTCTAACGGTTCCTGGTTCTCTTCGAAAGGACGATGAGGCAGGGATGAAACGTTCTCGAGGTACTCGCCGTTTGCATCATAATAAAAGAGTGGACCTTGGTAATCTGGATCCACAATGGGCTGCCCATGGGTATCATACGGTCCTGCTCCTGGAATGCCACCAGAAGAGGGACCAGCTCGAGGGTTTGTAGATGAGGATGCTGGCACAGCACTGATGACCGGAGTCGAGCGCGCTACACAAACAGTTGGATTGGTGGGAACTGAGGTAACAGGCGTGTTAAGACCTGAAGTAAGAGGTGTATTAAGAGGTCGCGAAATAAAGGGCCCCGTGGTGGCAATAAGACTAGGATCCCATATAGTCGTAGAAGTAGTTCTAGCGGCTATCCTATCCCTCATTGACTGATATCGTGGAGGGAGTGGAGAGGAAGTCGGGATCAGAGTCTCAATGTCTGTTACCACGGGTGTCTCACCTGTGCTGGAAGTTGTCTCATCCATGGGGGAAGTAGACATTGGAGACGACATACCGAGAGGGGTACGAGGGGTATAATCACTGTCAGGCTCCCAGATAGGATTCCAATCTTCTATGTAATCTTCATCGCCTGGGGCACGTACGTTGATAGGCTGGATACTCGGAACAATGGGAAGAGTACCGCTTACAACTGGTACCTCTGGAGCAACAGAAGATGGAGAACCTTGATCACTTGGACCGGGAGTTGACGGGTCAGCCAGGATGACAAGACCCCTTAGAAAACCTAAAGCAAACTAATGATAAAGACCCTACTCAAAACTAACGCACACAAGATCTAATCAGGTGATGTTATTGTGGCCGGATTAATTTTAAGACACAAGAACCAAACTTGACCTTTTCATGTTTCAAGAGTCGAGAAAAGGACGAAAAGATGACTCCAGTCTCCTTCGAATGTTTAATGAAGTACGAAGTGACAAGACGATCACAGGAACCATTTCATTTAGGGAGTTCGAAAAGGATCAAAAGTGACTGCTCTGGAGACTCTAGGTATAGGGTTTACCAGGCAACCCGTAAAACTGCTTATACACCTTAGCAATCGTATGAGAGCCAAGGACTTTCCGTACTGCAGTCAATCTTCCCGAACGCTGTGTTCGGTGCGTTACGGTTCACAAGGTGGCAGACTCGGCTTCCTACGGATAAAGGATAAAAGCCTAGTGGGGTCTCCCTATATACGCGACGGTACGTGGGAGCGCAGTCCGTGTTAGACCACTATTGAGTCACAGAAGGAGGAATCACCCAACCATAATGTGAAACAACAGTGACTATGTTTAAAGACGCCGGAACACGTCTCTAACCTAGACCTCTAGATGTTTTCGTTTAGTTCCAATGCGTTTTTAGCTTAATTCAGTTCATTTTATAGTTGATCTTGAAATTAAGTTTCGATTTCAGGTCCTATCGTATGTTCTCTCACAATTACCTAGATGCAAGCTACATGCCAAAGAAAACCATTTTGTTCGATGAATTCTAGCTATGAAAGGGTAAAAAGATTTCGATCAAACAAAACGAACACGATCAATCAAACAACCTAATGCAGCTAAAGGCAAGGAAAGGAAACTTTTCTTTTGAAAATGCGAGTCAATGAAATGTTCTTTTCCTTTTAAATTTCTTGAAGGCAAAGCTACTAGTTTGATTTTCTTTCAATGGCACAAAGCATCTAAATGAATTTGGAGGAACAGGAACACCAAGCAAATCACTTAATGAAAGCACACAAAGTTCCCAAAACACCCAACAAAGGCTTCCAAATCAAAAGGAAAAACTAAGTTCCGCACGAGCTATGTGATCTAAGCTCGGCAAGACAAGCAAGGATTCAAACAAGGAGGAAGCGAAAACCACTCGGAAACACAACCAAAAACACTTCAACAATCACTGAACAAGTGCAAAAACAAATCTGAAGTTGGCTGGTCAAACAAGAAAACAAGATCCCTACGGAAGGCTTGATACGCACACGGCCACTAGATGCCCTAGGGCTAGAATGCGAAATCAAAGGAAAAAGGCAAACACCCGAAGGATGAGAGTTACAACCAGTCAATTAGAGACTCAACACAATCCAGCAACTGTAAGAGTGATGGCGGAAATACAAACCAAGCAGCGAAAGCAAAGAGGAAGGTATTTGCAAAACCGAAAGATGAGCAAAAACGAAACCCTGTGGAACAAGACTTCGCAAACAAGCAGCTCAGAGTTCAGGTAATGAAAAACAAGTCACAAACCAAGTGGAGAGAAGAGGGGAAAGCTAAAGCAACAAGTTCAGGAGGCTAATCTGGACAAAAATGAATTCTACAGGATCAGCGCGGGTAGCCTTCAGCAACTCGGCGCTGAAAAGAGGAGGCCTGTAGCAACTTTGCGACGTCAGCGCGGAAGTACACGGATAAAGGGCGCTGTCTCAAAAAAACGAGGTCAGCGCGACTATTAATCACACAGGCGCGATGACAGGGAGAACAAAGAAGCAGGTGTGCGACGTCAGCGCGGAAGCACACGGATAAAGCGCGCTGTCTCAAAAAACGAGGTCAGCGCGACTATTAATCGTACAGGCGTGATGACAAGGATAACAAAGAAACAGGGGTGCGACGTCAGCGCGTCTGTTCTGAATTAAACCGCGCTGAAGGTAAAAACGAGTAGAATCAAGGCAGAAAACTCCCAAACCAAAGGTAGAAAGTCTTTTAACAATCAAGACACTTCCCAGATGGACCCAGGAAGGCTACAAGCAGAGAAACAATCCCCAAAACTCGAAAAGAGAGAAAAATCAAATTCAAGCACAAAGAGTGGACACAAGAGACAAAAGGTTGATTCCCCAGCGGAGTCGCCAAATTGTTGGAGAGGTAAATCCCCTCTACGGATAGAGGCGATCCCTACTAGCCCAGCAAGGGTCTAGCAACAATCAATCAATGCTACTATGCATGTTCCTAATTGCAATTAAACAAGAGGTAAAGAGCACCTACTTGGATTCTAGCGCTGTTGTTTAACGAAGAGATGCCGCCTTCGCTCCTTCGCTTTGGTTGGTCACGATCCTTCGCGATCTCCGCAAATAGATACCTGCACACACGAAGAGGAAACAAACACAAGCGTGAAATCTAATAAAAGCAACCATACATCAGTCAGAAAAGATGTAACTCACATTTACCCATTGCATAGACAAATGAGAATGGAACAATAATAATAGTCATCTATTATTAATCAAGCAGAGAAGAGTACAACCAAATGTTCTGACGTCGGTAACCTTCTCAGGAGGGGCCGGTCAGCAAGTGTCTCAAGCATTCACCTTTGGAAATGATTCTCCCAAGACAAGCAACTCTCTCTCTCACACAAGCAACACAAAACAACCTTCCCTAAGCAATCAATCACTTCCACACCTAGCACACCAAATACCTATAGTAGCAGCAATCTAAGCACTATAAGCTCTAAAAAATCCAAGCTATTCCAAACTAGCTGCTCATGGTAATGGTGGAAGTTTATATAGGAGAAGAAGCCTCCTAAAAGGGTGGAAGGATGAGCTTATCCTTAAGAGAAGTGGTTGCAAAGGGTCGAACAAACATGCCATAGAAGGGAGTCGATACTCACAAGGCCAACAACCAAGCCTGGAGTTATCTGGAAGGCTGGCTGTTGGAACAAATTCGCCAAAACTGGATCAGCGCGGGTGGATAACTGGTCTGTCGCGCTGACATCGCAAGGACATAATGAAAAAGGTCATATCAGCGCGGGCAGGTATACACGAGGGTTGCGCTGGTCATGAAATTCGATCAGCGCGGAAAAGGCGTGTGCTTCCGCGCTAGCAGCGCACGCGGACTGTTATAAAGCGCCAGTCATCACGGATATTTTAGAAACAGACGCGCTGATGGGGAAAACTTTGGAAAAGTGGGTTTTTGGCCACTTCAGAAGGCATGAACTTGATTATTGTGAATTCCTGACATAGTAGGGTGACTGACAGGGAGATAGTGACAAATTACTGTGTAACAAGCATATTTGTTGTTGGGTGAATACGTGTTCATAAATTCATGAGGGCATTGAGATGGTTGTATAAAACTCCACTCTATAGACTAGATAATGTCAGAATAAACAGAAACTAGAAACAAGTCTTTGATCAAAATAAAGATGCATATGCATGTGAGACCGTCGTATATTCAGGAAGCAACCATGATAATGATCACTGTGATCAGGATCCTATAACATAGACACTATTACATGGATTTAATGATTCATATAGCATTTATGATCTTCGTAATAATCAAATAAACATTGCTTCAGGTGAATGTTATAAGACTTTGGTAATATTTAGAGATAAGTATTTAGAAAAGATGAGCTTTCCCACATTGTTTTACAGAAAAAATGATTAGACAATGTTACAAGAAACTTTACATATCATGATATTGCTAAGTGGGAAGTTTTGCATCAAGATCATGATTTTTCATATCATATAATGAATTTATTTTACAAAATAGTGTGAATTATCCTCAATCAAGTATTCAATTGTATTTGGATTCGTATAAGAAAAGGAAAGTTAAAAGGAAAAAAACTAATAGTTAAAGATGTTAAAACAAAGGAAAATTTGAAATGCATTCTTGCATCGAACATTGCCTATATGGATCTTAGACGAATATGGACATCACTAGACAATTTTTCGCATTTGAGTAAGAAGTTATGTGAAATGATCTAACAATTAGGTCTGCCCACTTTATTTGCTTCGTTTAGCAGTGTTGAACATATCTCAGAACCTTTAGTAAAGGCTTTGCAACAAATATACTGATAAAAAAATCTGTGTACTAAAAACGAAGTAGATGAAGATGATATTGATACCTTGATAAAAAAATGACCTCGTCACCTATGTATGATATTAAAGAAGAAGAATGAATGCTCTATGTCAGTTAATTTCACATGAGTCCAAGTACTTTGGTGATATCATTGACTATTTATTTGTAACATAATTCCAAAATCGAGGAAGCCAACATGAACATGGATTGATATGGATTAAAAATTCTCCCATCTATGGAACACGTATGGATACTAAAATCAAAAACTTCGTTGACAAGTACTTGTGTTGTGATTCAACCAAAATACCTACAAATCTAAAAATTGTCCAACGTCATTGTCACACAAGCACTTGTAGGAAAGGAAAATAGATGCATTGCAAGTTCAATTTTCCAATACCACCAATGCCAAGAACACAAATACTTGAGCCTATGGAATTTGACAATGCAAAAACAAAGGAAAATGAAAAAATGATATTTGATGCACTAGAGCATATGGAACAATATGAGACATATACATTTGATAGTTTTATGGAAAAAATAGGTATAAGCGAATCTGATTATATCCATGCAATTTAGTGTACTCTGAAATGAAGAATAATTTTGTTGAAAAGAGAATTAGAGGACATTTGGACTAATTTGCTCAGAATATTCCTGGTTACTTAATCCTGCAACACTACCGGACATCTACAACTGTACCTCCCTTTTTACTCGTACGCCAGTCCTATTTTCCTCTATCCACTTTCGTTGCACCATTGCAGTTATCTTCTCTCTTTTACCGACTTGGTTTACCCTCTTCCTCCTCGACACTTCCCCACCTGCTCCCAGTCACAACAGCGACAGGCACTTCAAGGTTCTGGAGGCAGCTAGCACGAGAAATATGCGACGGTTATGGAAGAGCTCATCGATTATTCGAAGGACCCATTAGAGGGTACCTCCATTTGGAATATTCCCCAGGTTAACCCGGCAGGCGTCTTCACCTACGGTTGCGAGATTTCTGACACCGTCGCTTTGTTTCCCTCGATCTCGGGGCCTTCAAGTTCGGTGGTTACCCTCACAGGGGTCTGCCTTTGTTGCCTTCTACCCTCAAATTCATGGATCAACCCCTTGACCCTAGATTTGAAAACTCCATGGTGGGTCTCGCCTCTCTTCCACCTTTCGCTGGCTCTCGTGTCCCCTCTGCTGCACAATCCAATGAGCTCATGGCTAATGCACCTGGGTATCAACCAACGCTGCCCATTTCGGCCCCCCCATCAGGAAATTTCACCGAGATCCCTCCCATTTTCGGTGTATTCACATCTGAGCCTCTATCGGACTCTCCAAACCCTGTGACAAATCCTCCACTGAGCGACCCTCAACATTCCTTATTTGATGATAGAATTCGGAAATGCAAAAAGCATAGGTGTTTGAAATCAAAGGCTATTGAGGTCTTTCTTCGTTTAGGCGAGGACTTTCAGTGGAGCGACGCCATGGACACTGCTAACCGGGTTTTGGTGGGAAGAGTTAAGGGTCGGAACTACATTGCGACAAGGCTAAAGCAGTGGGTGTCGGACGTCTGGGGACATCATCTGGCTGTGTTGGGTGTGGAGCCTGATTATCTTCTATATTCAAAGGTATCACCGCATTGGACCCCAGTTCGTAATGGGTCAGAAAAGCCACCCATAAAATATTTGCTAAGGGGGGTCTAGAGGGGGCGACTCCGACCTTTTGGGCGTCCCCCCCCTAGCGGGGGATCGGGGGCAGCGCCCTCAAAGCTAAGAATAGATGTAAAATTGCCTTGCAAATGTTGTAATTTCGTAGTCAATCTTGGCCGTTCTTTAGGCGAAGATTTGACGGTAGAAGTTATGTTTAATTTAGGGTTTTTTGCCCTAGAAGGCAACTCCTCGCTATATGAGGGAATTGTATTGCGTCTATGTATATATGTATTCTAAGTGAGGAAGAGAGAGGAGATTGAGAGCGAAGAGGGAATTAAAATAGATCTACTGTAGGTTGTATCTCTTCATTTTGTTAGATAATATAAAAATAAGGTTTGGATGTTTCTCCATGGACGTAGCTCGAACTGGGTGAACCACACATATTTGTGTCTCTCTTATTTTATGCGTTTTCTGTGTTTATATTTATGCAATATTTTATGTGTTCCATTTCTCTGTAATATATAATCTTCTAACAACTGGTATCAAAGACGAAGGTCTTTCTTGGCTGATAAACTTGCAGGAGAGAAGGGTTCCTAGTTCGAGTGGGAGCAATGGTGGAAGATGGTAGGTTTAGGGTTGAAAAATTTAACAGCCAAAACTACCAGCTGTGGAAGATGCGTATGGAAGATTATTTGTACCAGAGAGATCTGTACCAACCATTGAGTGAAAAGACAAAGAAGCCAATGAGTATGATAGACATAGAATGGGATATTCTCGGCAAAAAAGCACTTGGAACAATACGGTTGTGCCTAACAGCATCGGAAGAGTTTAATATTTCAAAGGAAACGACAACAGAAGGTTTAATGTCAACATTGGCCAAACTATATGAAAAACCCTCAGCCTCAAATAAGGTATTTCTTATGAAGCGTTTATTTAATATGAAGATGTTAGAAGGTGGATCTGTTGCTGATCATTTAAATGAGTTTAATATAGTTACCAGTCAGTTAAGTTTTGCAGGGGCAACTTTTGATGATGAAGTTAGGGCTTTGTTATTTTTGTGCTCATTGCTAGAAAGTTGTAATGGCTTAGCTATGGCCATTACTAACTCTGTCTTTGGACCTAGTACTTTAAAGTTTGATGATGTTGTCAGTGCAATCCTTACTGAGGAAATGTGACAGAAAAAATCCGGTGAGACAGCAGGTAATGCTTTGACTGCAGAGACTAGGGGAAGAAAAATGGAAAGAGGAAAGAGCCCTGGATATCGCAGTAAGTCAAGAAAAGGAAGATCCAAGTCCAAATCGGGGATAGTGTGCTGGAAATGCGGGAAGAAAGGACACCTGAAGAAAGACTACAAGTCTCGAAAGGGAAAAGAAGGAGACGCATAGCAAGAAAATAATCATGAAGCGAATGTAACAAGTGATGTGTTGCAAGATGCTTTGATTCTTTCATTAGAAAATATTATTGATGTCTAGGTGGTAAATTCAGGGGCCTCATTCCATGCCACACCTGATGGGAAACATTTTTATGATTATGTTCACGGAGATTTTGGACAGGTTTGATTGGGTGATGATAAACCCTGTAAAATCATTAGAATGGGTACAATTTTCATAAAACAAAAAAATGGAAATCAATGCCTATTGAAGGAGGTAAGGCATGTTCTAGATCTGAAGAAAAATCTAATTTCAATAGGGCATGGAGGTGAAGGTTGCGTAACTACTTTCACAGATAAAACCTGGAAGGTCACTAAAGGATCCCTAGTAATAGCGAAAGGAGGAAAGGTTGGTACATTGTATTTATGCAATGGTATTTCTAATTTTTTTAATGCTTTAACCTCTACAGGAGAAGATACAGCATTGTGGCATCATAGGCTCAGACACATAAGTGAGAAGGGGATGAAGATTCTTCACTCAAGAAATTTGTTGCTAGATTTGAAGCATGTTGATTTAAAATTCTGTGAGAATTTTGTTTATGGAAAATAGAAGAGATTCAGATTCCTTAGAGTTGGGAAAGAAAAGAAGAGTGAAAAATTAGAGCTTGTGCATACAGATGTATGGGGAATTTCTCAGGTATCATCTCTTGGTGACTCCCATTATTATGTTACTTTTATTGATGATGCAACCAAAAAAACCTAGATTCATTGTATTCAAAATAAACCTGATGTATTTGATACTTTCAAGAAATGGAAAGCTTTGGTTGAAAATGAGACAGGAAAAAGGTTAAAGTGTCTTAGATTAGACAATGGAGGTGAATATTGTAGCAAAGAGTTTGACAGGTAATGTTCAGAGATTGGAATTCTTAGAGAGAAGAAAGTTCCAGGAACACCACAAGAAAATGATGTGTCAGAAAGGATGAACAGGACAATCATGGAGCGTTCAAGGTGCATGAGATTGCATGCAGGTTTGCCTTTACAATTTTGGGTAGATGTTGTAGATACTGCTGTTTATCTAATAAACATAGGGTCTTCAAGTTCCTTGGATGGTGGTATTCGAAAGGAAACATGGACAGGTAAAAAGGTAAACTACTCATTTTTAAAGATTATTGGTTGTGAAGCCTTTGTCCACATTAATAAATAAAATAGAAAAAATCTTGAGGAAAAATCAAAGAAATGCACCTTTATTGGATATGGTGTTAATGATTTCAGTTATCGCTTTTATGATTATGAAAAACACAAAATCATTAGGAGTAGAGATGTCATATTCAATGAAAAGGTTTTGTATAAGGATCAGCTGCAAGAAAAGAAACAGGAAAAAGAAAACATAGAATACACAGTGCTTGACAAGATCATAGGAAAAGTGATGGTGCCTGAAAATCATAATGATCAACAGCCAGAACAACAACCACAACAACCACAAGCACCTCAAACACCTGAAAGTGGTGTTAGAAGATCTACCAGGATAAGTAGACCCCATGAACGATACTCTCATTCATTATATTATGTATTGTTGACTGATTCTTGTGAACCAGAATGTTATGAAGAAGCAGTGCAGGTAGAAACTAGGAAGAAGTGGGAGCAAGCCATGAATGAAGAGATGAAATCCTTAGCACATAACCAGACTTGGGACTTAGTCAGGTTGCTTGTAGGTAAAACAACATTGCAAAATATATGGGTTTATAAGTTGAAGGAAGAATATGGAGGTAGAAAAAGGTATAAAGCTAGACTTGTGGTGAAAGGGTTTGCATAGAAAAATGGTATAGACTTTGATGAGATATTTTCTCCTGTTGTTAAAATGACTTCAATCAGAACTATTTTAAGTCTAGTAGTAATTGAATATTTTCATCTTGAGCAGTTAGATGTAAATACAACCTTTCTCCATGGTGATTTGGAGGAAGAGATATATATGCAACAGCCACAAAGATATGAGATAAAAGGGAAGGAGAAACTAGTGTGTAGGTTGAAGAAGAGCTTGCATGGCTTAAAACAGGCTCCAGGGTAGTGGTATCTAAAATTTGACAGGTTTATGTCTGAACAAGGTTATACTAGATGTCACTCTGATCATTATGTTTATCTCAAAAGGCAAAAATGATGGCAGCTATATTATATTGTTATTGTATGTAGATGACATGCTTGTCGCAGGTTCTAACATGCAGGAAATAAATGTGCTCAAAAGAAAATTGGAAAACTCATTTGCAATGAAGGATTTGGGTGTTGCAAAACAAATCCTTGGGATGAGAATAAATAGAGAAAGGAAGAATAAAAAACTGACATTGTCCCAAAGTGAGTACATAGAAAAGGTGTTGAAAAGGTTTAATATGCAAAATGCAAAACCTGTTAGTATACCTTTGGCTAGCCATTTTAAATTAAGGATGAGTGTCCCAAGACTCAGGAAGAAATGGCTCATATGTCTAAAGTTCCATATGCATCAGTGGTTGGAAGCTTAATGTATGCAATGGTCTACACAAGGCCTGATATTGCACATGCAGTGGGAATTGTAAGCAAGTACATGAACAATCCAGGAAAAGAACATTGGATGGCGGTGAAGTGGATTCTCAGGTATTTGAGAGGTACCACAAATCAAGCATTATGCTTTGGTGGTTCAAACATTACTCTACAGGGATATGTTGATGCAGATATGGCAGGTGATAGAGATAACAGGAGGAGCACAATAAGGTATGTGTTTACTATAGGTGGAACAACTATCAGTTGGGTCTCAAAACTGCAAAGTGTTGTTGCACTCTCAACAATAGAAGCAAAGTATGTTGCTGCTACAGAGGCTAGTAAAGAAATGATTTGGTTACAAAGGTTTCTGGATGAATTGGGTAAGAAGTAGGAGTTGGGCAAGTTATACAGTGACAGCCAGAGTGCCATACATCTTGCAAAGAACTCTACATTTCATTCCAAGACTAAACATATACATCTCAAGTACCATTTCATATGGTCAACGTTGGAAGATGGACAGTTGAAGCTGGAAAAGATACACACTATCCAGAATCCTGCAGATATGTTAACAAAAGTTGTAACCAGGGAGAAACTGAGAATTTTCTCAGTTTCAATTGGTATTTAAGTATGATGAAGAAGATGAGAAACAGCCAGGTCCAAAGTGGAGTAATTGTCCAGAAAATGAAGCAGCGGTGGAGTTTCTATAATCAGTCTCCAAGTGGGAGATTGTTGGGTGTGGAGCCTGATTATCTTCTATATTCAAAGTTATCGCTGCATTGGACCCTAGTTCGTAATGGGGAGGAAATGCCGCCCGTAAAATATTCGCTGCAGGGGGGGTCTAGGGGGGGTGGCTGCGACCTTTTGGGAAGCCCCCCCCCCGGCGGGGGATCAGGGGCAACGCCCCCGAATTTAAGAATAGATGTAAAATTGCCTTGTAAAATGTTGTAGTTTTGTAGTCAATCTGGGCCATTCATTAGGCATAGATCTGACAGTAGAAGTTATGTTTAATTTAGGGTTTTTTGCCATAGAAGGAAACCCCTCGCTATATATGAGGGAATTGCATTGCGTCCATGTATATCTGTATTCTGAGTGAGGAAGAGAGAGGAGATTGAGAGTGAAGAGGGAATTACAACGGATCTGCTGTAGGTTGTATCTCTTCATTTTGCTGGATAATATAAAAAGAAGGACTGGCTGTTTCTCCATGGATGTAGCCCAAATTGGTGAACCACGCATATCTATGTCTCTCTTGTTTTATGCATTTTCTGTGTTTATATTTCTGCAATATTTTATGTGTTCCATTTCTCTGTAATATATAATTTTCTAACAAGCTGAACCTCCATTTGTCCAAACATTTGTCAGGGGGTGGTTTGCGCTCCGTTTCGCCAGGGTTGAACATACAAATTGGGTACTCTCAACAGTTTGGCATATAGAATAGGCACCAGTGCTCCTTTGTAGGTGGACTCCCCTCTTCGATCCAGAACGGGAACAGCTTGGAGCAGGTCCCCTTTGGGTCTGTCTACCTGGCTTACCATTATAGTTTTGGTCTGAAGATATCTTCAGACGCATAGGGAACACCCTTGGTACATATCTGGAACACGATAAATCCTATCTCACGACAGGCAGGATGGCCTATGCAAGAGTACTGGTACACTTGGATACCAGTGATGGTTTACAGGAGCACATCACAATTCAATGGTAGAATTTCTCTCGGCGGCAGACATTGGACTATGAAGGGGTTCCCTTTAGATGTAGAAGATGCCACAAGGTTGGACATCTCTATAGGGATTTCCCTCTCAACAGTAAGGCAAGAACAAGGGATATAGGAAGGGAAATTCCACCAAAGACTACACAAGAGTAGGGGGAGTATCCCCCCATCGGAGACGAAGGGATGCAAGCGGAACCTGTTACTACAGAAAAGACTCCCACTCAGGAGGCCCCAAAGAAGTGTGGAAGACCACCTCTTCGGCCTTCCCTCCTCCTCTCACCAGGGCAAGGGTGGCTGCCAAGGTTGTACTATCTTCGGGTATGATTTCTTCCTCCTCTAGCCCTTCTCATTTGTTTTCTCGTGATGAGTTTAATGCATTATCTTCATCTAGAAAAGTTAATGGCACTGTTGGTAAATCACTGCCCCCATCTCTTTGGCCTGTCCCCTTCGCTCCCCCACTTCCACATTCTCTATCATCCCCCCATCGCTCCCGGATCTCCCCCCCCTTAATACCCCTGTACCTGAGGCAGGGCCTTCCTCCCCGAGATATCAGACTCGATCTAAGGAAAAAAAAAAGGGTCTCTGACCATATTGGTTTAGACCTAATACTGTCCCCCATCCCCCCTAAACTCCCTCGGGGCCAACCCACCTCTCTCTCTAAAGCACAGATCTAGGTCGGAGACAAAATCGCTTTTGGCAGGAAAATAACATACACAAGGCACTTAGGGCATTGAACCCCCTAACTAATTCCCCCTCATGAAGATTGTCTCTTTCAACTATAGAGGGCTAGCTAGGCCCGATGAAAAATTAGCCCTTCGAAGATTGATTTCTGTTGCACTAGTCGATGTTATTTTTCTACAGGAAACCTTAGGATCAACTAAATCCATCTCTCATCTCCTTGAATCAATGCTCCCTGGCTGGAACCTTCTTGGCCTTGATGCAAATGGACGATCAGGTGGTATTACTCTAGGTTACAATAAGCATTCCATCAATATCCATAACTGTCGAGGAGGCCCAGGGCATATTGGGGCAGACTTGTTCTCAGCTGATTTGGGTATGGAGATTCAGACTATCAATGTATATGGGCCATGCCAACACAGGCCTGAATTTTGGGATCATTTTCTAAGTACTGAATTATTGCAAAAGGAATACTTAATCATGGGAGGGGATCTAAATTTCTCCATAGGCCACTCTGAATCATGGGGACACCGAGCACAAATGGATCCCCTATCTGCCTATTTTGAGAATATCTTGGAATCACACAATCTGATGGATATCCCCTTAGAAAAATTGCAGCCCACCTGGAGGAATAACAGAGTTGGGGAAGACATCTAGCTCGAAGACTTGACTGATTCCTAATCAAGGAAGGCCTTCTTAACCTAGGACTAAATCATAGACAATGGGTGGGATCGGGAGGCATCTCTGATCACCTGCCAATATACTTGGAAATCTGTGGGGGGGCTAGAAAACCCAAGGGTCCCTTTAAGTTCAGCTCTTCATGGTTAAAGGATACTACCTATGTTCATATGATCATGGAATTTTGGAAGGTGCATCCCCCAGCTGCTAGAGGAAATATAGCTGAGGGTTTTTCTCATAATCTAATTGAGCTGAAGAGACTCTCTAAGATTTGGGCACATAACAAGAGAGTACAGGACGGTCAAACCCTAAGGGAGGCAGAAGCAAAAATTGCTGATTTTGAAAATAACTTGGGAGGGGTTTACAACTCAAATGAACATAAGGATAGACTCACATCCTTATATGTCACTAGAGGAAAATTTCAAAAGGACTGTGGAGGTTGAGAAGCAGGGCGATATGGCTGCTAGAGGGAGATGATAGTACAAAATTTTATCATAAATTTTCAAACGGTTGGAAAGCTATTAATACTATCTAGCAGCTCTCGAATGAGAAAGGACTCACTGTAAACACTTTCCCTCAGCTGGCATCAATGGCATCCTCTCATTTCAAGTAGATTTACAGGGCTCCCCCTAATGTCAACCTTGCTGAAATCATACAAGTGGCTCAACTTTTCCCACGATTTGTGGAACAGGAGGATGGCAGGGAACTGACTAAGGAAGTCACTCTAGGAGAACTGGAAGCCACTCTCAAATGGTTCAAGAGAGACAAGAGCCTAGGGTCGGACGGATGGTCAGTTGAGTTCTATCTAGCTTTTTTTGAGACTCTTGGTGCAGACCTCCTCAAGGTTATTGAAGAATCCAGAATCAATGGCAAGATGTATGAACCCTTCAATTCTACATTCATCGCACTCATTCCAAAGTCTGACAATCCACCACCTTTGATGACTATAGACCTATTTCATTATGCAACTGCATCTATAAGATCATGGCTAAAATCATAGCCAATCGATTGCGGCCCATTCTATCCACCCACATATCTCAGGAGCAATTCACCTTTCTACAAGATTGATAGATCCATGAGGCAGTGGGAACAACTCAGGAGGTATTGCACTCATTGCATTTCAAGAAAATGAAAGGTATGATTCTAAAGGTCGATCTCTCTAAGGCTTTTGACAGAGTTAGTTGGTTGTATATAAGAATGCTTCTAACCCACCTTAGGTTTCCATATGATTTTATTAAATGGATTATGAGCTGCATCACTAACATATCATTTAGTGTTCTGGTAAATGGGGTGGCTTCACCCTTCTTTCATTCTGAAAGAGGTCTCTGTTAGGGCTACCCCCTATCTCCACTACTCTTTCTCCTTATCATGGAAGGGCTCAGTAGGCTTGTTAAAGAAGAGTTCAGAAGGGGCAGACTGCATGGTATAAAAATCATAGAAGGATGCATCTTGACTCATTTGTTATTTGTGGATGACGTCTTGATATTTCTCAATGGAGGTATTGGGGACTTGACCAACATGAAGAATACTTTCTCTTTGTTCCAAACAGCTACCAGCATGACTGTAAACTGCAACAAGTCTACCTTGTCAGCAGCTGGATGTTCCCAATATGAGATTCATTTTGCACTACAAAGATTCCAGTTCACCCTTCTGAGATTGGAGGATGGCCTTAGATATTTGGGATACAAGCTGAAGCCTCTGGGATACAAAATTGCAGACTGGACTTGGCTTATTGCCAAGATGGAGAAAAGACTCAACATTTGGTATTACAAATACCTATCCAGGGCAGGCAGACTCATTCTCATTAAGGCTGTCCTGGAGGCTACTCCGGTCTATTGGATGTCATTGGCATGGATTCCTAGGGGCATACTCTCCAGGATACAGGCCTTATGCTGCAGATTCCTTTGGAAGGGCAAACAGACAGGCATAATATTTGCATGGGTCAAGTGGGAAGCACTCAATCTGCCAAAGAAATGGGGTGGATGGGGCATTAAGAAGTTGGAGGATTTCTCCTCAGCTCTGGCAGCTAAACTTGGATGGAAACTCATTACATCAAAAAATCTATCGAAAAGTGTGGTTGTCTCAAAATACATCGCCCCTCTTAGTTTGATGGACTGGCTAAGACAACCACAAAGATACTCCTCCGAGATATCAATCATATGGGAGGCTATAATTAAATCTCTGGACATCATCAAAGCTGGTATTACATGGAAAATTCAATTTGGAATGGATGTGAGGATTGGATAGGACCCATGGATTGGTTGTGGGAATGCCCACAGGCTTCCAGTTGAGCTCAGGAACTTTTTTAGCGCAACGAACATCACCCATATCGGCCACATCGTGGACCTCGAGCAATCCACATTATTTCAGCAAGCATGGAAATCGGTCCATAGACTGAACATCCCTCAACAGTGGACACAACAATGGAATGCCTATATCGGGGCTCTTGCTGAAGCACACATTCGGTTAGGAGAAGGTGAAGATGAGGTAATATGGGTGCTCTCGAAAGTAGGGAAATACACACCTAAGGAAGGTTATAATGTGTTAGTTGAAGCTCGTTGACCACAATACGCTAAGTCCTGGTGGAAGCACTTGTGGAAGCTCAAAGCGCCCCCTAGGAATAGAATCCTCATGTGGACCATACTTAAAAATAAAATTCCCACAGGAGATAACCTTCTCAAACGAGCACAACATGACCCATTTTGGTGCTTCCTTTGCAAATGCAGCAATGAAATTGTTACCCACCTTTTTATCGATTGCCTGGCCACACAAGAACTCTGGAAATCGATCTTATCAGTGGTTACATCTCAGATTAGGTGGCAAGGTATTACTGTCAAGGAGGCTTGGTCCACATGGTGGTCAAGCGTTGTTCCAACAAAGCTTCAGAATCTCCCGCTCCTCATTAGCTGGGCCCTTTGGATCGCTCGCAACAATCTCATCTTCCAGAAAGCTGCACCGCATTGGCCTTCCATTGCTACCCGAATACTGTTTGATTACTCTATCATCCCTGATGATGATGAAATCTCTCGACCACGATCCATTGTCCCTGAAACCATTAATCATTCAATGCCTTGGGCATTTTTTATGGTTCTGCACAAGAGAGCAAGTGTGGTGAAGGTGCCATACTGTATCTCACCGATTCCCATTTTTCAATATTCAAATGGGATTAGGATGGGGCATGAATAACTTTGCCGAACTATCCACTACTATTCCTTATTCAATTTGCACTGGAAAATCACTGTAGAGGCCTACAACTCTTTGGGGACTCAAAAGTTGTCTATGACTGGTTAAGCAAAACAACAAGTTTTTATGCATATACATTGAGACATATCCTGGATGAGGCACTCTGACTTATTTCATTATTTGACTCATTTACATGCCATCATATTTTCAAGGAATGGAATGCAACTGCTAATCGATTATCCAAAGAAGTTGTGGACAAGCCTCTCGACACTTGGATGATTCAGGAACATAGGGAAGGAGCCCATTATCAGTTCTATCATCGGCCCTTTATGGACATAGTTGTATAGCAGGCTCATAGGGAGCCTGGCTATATGTTTATTTTTCTTATTAGCTTCCATCTGTAAATATACATATGCTTTTAAAATCAAGAACAGTGTTGTACTCTACATGTCTAGAGTTTTTTTTGATATAACTTTATGCTGAACTCAACTGAGAATGGTGCCTCCCTGCATGGACATAAGGCACAAAATTTTGATCTGTACTGGAGAACTTATATTTTTTTGACAGGAAATGCCTCTCTTACAGCATATGCATCATGCATATACAACATGTAATTTTCTTACTTAATGGAAATTATGATTTTTCCAAGGGGAAAAAAATGTTAAATGGATTTGCATTTGATCCAAGTGGAATATTACCACATGGACTAGTTTACACAACACTCTCGCATGTTATAATGATGGAATCATTGTATCTTCTTCAAAGACTAACACAAAATAACTTTTCTGTAAATATGAAAGCATTAGAAGAAACAAAATGCTTAAGAACTTAAACATAATGGAAATTGTGATACATAGAGAAGTCGATAGCAAGTGAAAATAATTTAACGATTGCAATTTTGAATATGTGAATTCTACATGCTCATATGAATGACATTGTGTGCGATGAATATTTAATGAATGTTATGATTCTTTGTATCCAGGAAACACATTTAAAATTTCCACCGTCCAATATTGAATTTCATAAATTCAATTTCAACATATCAAATTGTCTTCATGGAGTACTTACTTACATACAAAAGAACATAGAAATCATATCAACGAAAAACATTTACAATAATAAAATCAAACTTTTTTGTCAGAAGTATATTCTCAATGTCGGATATGCATAATGAATGTATATATTGAACCGCTTGTACTTGTTTTCGCAATCGTCGAAGAAATAGCAATAGCAAAGGCACAATTCAAATTGGTTGATTACATTTTTATACTTATTGGAGATTTCATTATCGACATTAATTCAAATAGAAAATGAAGCAAATAATTATTAGAATATATGCAAAGCGAGCAATTACAAGAAATAACGAGGGATTTTATTTCTGGGAATAGGATTAAATTGTTGATCACATTTGGACAAATTTCCCTCTTTAGTAATGTCATGCTCATATTTCACATTCATACTGGAGTGACCATGATGAAATACATGCTTCCTTATACTTTGAGTGATTGTAAGATTGAAAAATCAATACATTATTTATTTTGAAGCAAAAATGTTCATAAGCATTTGTTAATGCAATACAACATATTTTTAAAAAATTTAGCTGTTTTTGTATAGGCTATAACCATAGATTTGTTTATTTGTTGTTATGCGGGGCCCAAAATGAATAGGTAATTTATTTAAGTATTGCAAGATAATAAAAATTTCATATTTGTTAGTTGTATTATTATAACTCAAGGTATTTATTAATTATACAATTGCATAAAATAGGAAAAAATGTCTCAAAGATGTGCAAAAATTGCAAATGTGCAAAAGTGCTATTGTATTTTTGCATCTTCCTTTTCCCATACATACGGGTTACTTTTCATATCTTCTCCGCACATATCTATTATGAGCGACGCTTTTCCCGTGTGTTCATTGCCATTTTAAAAAAATGCAATTAATTTTTGAACTAGCATTTATTTAGGTTGCAAGATAAGAGAGCACAACAATTTGCAATAATTCGATAAAATACATGTGTCTCTTAACTTGTCCAAATATGTGTTTTAGGTTATTCATAATTCAAAGATGGTAATGACTAAGTAGTGGGCAGCAACAACACCATTTTGTAATTTCGTAATAGGCATAACTTGGCACAATTTTTTTGCAGCGAGAATTATTATCGATAGTCTATGAACTAGATGTCATTATTGTAAAGAATTTATAGCCACACACAAATGAAATGTATAATAAATGGATGAGATAGTTTTCTAGTTTCGAGGTAAATTTGCACTCGTTTTCGTAAACGTTAGCTTTGGTATCTTCAATTATTGTTTTTGACAAATGTTATGTGAAATAGATTTTACAGTTGAAATAGTCCGAACATATTTTACGTTTGCAAAAGTAAGATCTAGTGAATATATACAGAATCAAGAAAAAAAGAAAAATAAAATTTTGTACAGCATAGAGTTGTTGAGAACATTATTAACTAGGAATGTTTTTTCAACTAAGAAATGAATATGGTTAGCAGAGCGTTGAAGCCTCGAAAATCGCTGCAACAACATGGGGAGACCACCCGGTCCGGACCTTGGTTAGCAGCTCCTTATCCGTTTGGAATGGTGGTTCCGACTGGTTCAACTAGGTCCAGTTACCTTCCATCAATATCCAATGGCTTTAAAATATAACTTTCATTCACCAATGGAAAAGAGACATCAGATCGTCCTTCTTGCTGATCAGGCAAGAAAGTGATCTTTAAGTTGATTTAGGGCTCAGCCAATCCACTACTAAAGTTTGCCTCTTTGGGAAGAGGACTTAAAAGAATGTAAAATTTACTCTAAATGCAAACTTGTTCTAAGATGCAAGCAAAAGAAACTATCCTAATCCTATCTCAATTAGGCAGATATAGATCTAACCTAACCAAGAGCAGGGATTTCAAATATTGAGATTTAAATGTCTCGTTTATAATGAATATCAAGTTAATGAAATAGTTCAATTAACTGACATTATGGATACCAAACACATCCTATTAAGACTTTTTAACTGAAATAATCAATCAACAACACTCAGGAAGTAGTTCACAGAATGATCTTGATAATTTAATCAGTAACTTGAATAATTAAACAATAATATGTGGAAGAAGTTCACAACATATCACTATTTATTCATCCAATATCAAAAGACAGATTTATAAGTAAATAGTTACTTAGAAATTAGAATTCAATCTATAAGAGCAGAGATAAATAACAACATAAAATAGAAGCAAATTACCCATATCGACAAAAGTGCACAAATATGTAAGCAAATTGACACCATTCATGTTATCATAAAATGAAACCAGCATTTAAAACAATAGTATTCGAAATACTAGTTTATTAAATTCATTTCTCTAGCTCCGATCTCTAATAGTCCTTTACAATGCCTGAGCTTCTACTTTCAAAAACAAAGCTACAATAGTGCAAACTCTGTTCATTATACATAACTCAGGATGTAAAAGAAAAACCTCAATAATCTCCAGATCTGAGATTCCACTCCTCCCACCTACAACTCTAAATCCCTATTACAAAAGTGCTTTTAGAGTTCTAGAATTGCAGAGGAGAGCAGCCCTTATTACGTTATGCAATCTGCTATTTATAACATCTGCAAAGGAATTCTTGAGAGTAAAGTTTGTTGAAGAGAAATCTGTCCAATCCAATTTTATTCGCTCAAAATTTCAATCTTTAATTGTTGGAGCATTCTCATTGATTGGGATCTTTTTCTCCAAATCTCTTCTACTGTTTTCCTGCAAAAAGAATTCAAAAATAAATTAAAATGCAATCAATAAAAACAAAATATCAATTCTGGCATTTAAAACAAATCCAATCAAATTCTATTTAAATAATTGAAAATAAAATATAAGCTCTCTGCTGATGCCTGGGATGGTTTAATTGGCCAAGGAAATGAGAATGCAGAAAATAACTCAGAAAATTGATTTTGTTTTTAGAAATTCGGAGCTTGATCTTCTGCCTGATTTTCGACTCAATAAATGACCAAATCTGTTAGTGAAACCTCCTCAGAAATGTTCTCCTTGATTTTATCTTTCCAATGAGCCGTCCTGGGCCTCATTTGGCCAAGTAAAACTCAATCTATAAGCCTCCAAAATAGATGAGTCAAATCTGGCGTAAATTTGGAAATTCTGTTGCTGGGTTAAAAATCAGAATTTTAATTAAAAATCTAATCCTGAATTAGTTTCTAATTAATTTTAATTTAATTATTAATCATAAACTAATTAACTATTTAATAAATTACATAACTAATTATTTACAAATTATAAAATATTAATCTAAATAATAATTACATTTTAATTTATTTAAATTAATTATATTACATATATTAATTAATTTAAAAAGTTTATTATTTAAATTAATAAATATTATTTTTAATATTAAATTAGTCCTACACTACCTCACTTCACTCTTATGGTAACATACTCACATAAGCCATTAAAGTAACTACTCATATGTTAACATAAACCATTTACAAGAAAGTATGAAATTAATACGTGAGCACAAAATGAATATGAATGTCAACGTTTGACTTACTTGATTAAAATAATTTAATAAATATTATATTAATAATATTCATTAATTGTGCGTATGTATATATTTCAAAATGCATGAAGAATAAACTACAAGATAATTAAACCAAAGTTAAAACCTTTCTTGCATCACCCTCATCGCATACGTCTTTTTGGTTTAAGTGTTCGTTTAAGAAATATGCGATCAGAGATATGCGATAAGAATTATGCGAGAGATATGTTTTGCAATATGAGATTTCATCGCATCGTATGAAGGGTTAAGTTGGGTTGCGATATGCTATGTGATTTTTTTGTTTTTTTTGGTTTTATTTTAATGAAATTAGCTATAAAATTTTCTAAACTACAGCCACTAAAAAAATAAAATAAAAATAACATTTTTAACCCATACTAGATAAATGATAGGACTTCAAAGGAGCACTATTTTCAAACCAGTTGACCAAATAAGGCGAAACAAGCGTCAATGGGAAGCTTATAAAAAATCGATTCTAACAAAGCAATCAAAACAAGAATCCAAAGAAAATTTAAAATTAATAAAAGCGTAGGATAATCAAATAAAATAAAAATCCTAAAAGGCGTTTAGCCAAAAATTTATAGAAAGGGTCCCCATTATTTGAAGTGAACAAGACAAAAATGGGGGGGTTGTGTTTTACCACAACACAGAGAAAGAAAATAAGTTATTTGCACTGACACTGTTAATTCACTTGGTGTTGTCAACGAGAAATTCCATTAGTTGATTTCATATGAGAGTTACGCTATTCTGTCAACGAATGAGAAGAACAATAACAATATTTAGACTAGTGGATTAATGAATGCTAGATGTGTTCCAAAAGTTTTTGATTTTATGGAATTTATTCATTTGTAAAAAAAAAAAAAACAATTATGCGACGAGTGAAGAAAATATATTTGAATGAAATATATTTAGACAAATATTGAAGTTACCCGAAGCTAATATTCACTTGCCATTGTCCGAAGCACATATTTTTGCGACCTTAGAAGCATGCGAGGCTAACTCTTTTGCAAATTTATTTTTGTAGAATTACCAAGTTCCTTATGATCTCTCTATTTTAGAAATATCCTAGTTTAAATAATCATTTAAAGACTTTTATTGGCTTTGTGCACGTGTCATGGAATAATAAACTACAACACGAGTTGCAAAATGAATTTTCTATATGATTTATCATACACATAAAGGATTGTATATTCAACTAGGGTGATATCATTTGTAATGAATTAGCTTCTGAGTTAACCAATTTCTCTAAGACTAGTAGGTTCTTCATGATCGTGTATCTCATAATAGCTTTGATTTCTATTAATGGATTTAATGGTTTACCATGTAATCCTAAATTCAATGTGAATCAAGAATCAATGCAATTATTGTATCCTATACCATGGAAGTGTTATACAAGATTTACGATTGCGGAAAAAAGTATCTCCCTAGGTCAGTGGCTAACCTTGAACATCAGAGAGACAAGGAACACAATTATTTTCCTTAAATTAAATAGATGATGGTGTGAGGCCTACCTAGAATACTTCACACACTTTGCTCCTTGTTTCTCTGAATGCCAAAATTAGAACCTGCATAGTCAGATAACACAAGCCAAGAAACTACGAGATCTATGTAGTATCATCTAAGTACTTCATTCAATAGATCAACATGGTATTGAAATAAGTGAAGTAACAACATCACATATAGAAAAACAATGAATTATTTGCATTAATATAAGTGGAACGATATTACAACCATAAGTAGCAGTTGATCTTGTAAAAGAGTTCCTCCAAGTTTTTGAGTTGTCCTTTCCTTGTCACAATATACACCTCCAATCACCCTAAATGCATGAGATAATGACCACTCAGTGTAGCAAGATAAGGGTAGAATCACTCTCTAAAAGCCAACCCCCAACCACATAGAAGGATCTGAATATATAGAGAAGCAAGGTAAGTTGGGAGTTCTTATCCAATTACCAATCTAGGGTAAGATATCTACCTTTGATGGAGGGATAGGATCAAAGGATAAGCGATGAAAAGTTCAATTTAGGGAAGGGTAGGATCCAAATATTTTATCCAAGGTAAGTAGTTGAAACAAATTCTAGAAACTCCTAGAAGGGGAAGCTTCCAGAATCCCAATCATTCTCTCGGATTTCTAGAACCAACGCAGGTGCAAAGGGGAGAAACCTACTGGTGACCAACACAGGCCATAGTGGAGCAACCTGCTGGTGAACACACCCCAGTAGGCTTACAGGGAGCATTGGTCCTCAAACTAGCTTAGATGAAGCAGTTTAGGGCTGAAACTCTGGGAAATGAAAGGTACATTCTTAGGGCTTTGTGCAAGATGGTGACAAGGGGGAATATGATGTTGATTGATCCCATTAGGAGGCTCACTGATCAGATGTGACAAAATGGCCTATAACATAACTCCCCCCTAAAGCGCAAAGTTAGAGATGATGACTAATTACTAAAGTGCTTCACCTTGTGACAAGTCGGGATCAAGGACAACCAACAAGCTTCATTTATTACAATACATTTAAAACATGACATCTTTGTTTGCTAAGGGAGGCATACCCATACTCAACCCATACGATAACATACCATGTATAATTATCAAAAGATGCAACTAGTGGACCCATAACTAGATGAATTTATATATGTTCACTATCATTATACATTGTGATCTTCGTATAATCCTGAAATCGCAGCTCGAATGGTAGAAATTATATCTAAGGTCTTCTATCTCGTTCATACGACAAACCAATGTAGGAGTCTAACCATGTGAATCAATGAGCTAGAGTCAAACATGGTAGACACCATCTAATTACCTGCCAATGATGTAAGTCATTAATAGACATGAGATAAACCACCAATGATGTTAATGGCTCCCAAGGTACTATAGTACAATTCATATGGTGTGAATGAATAAGTTGATGTTGAACACCACACAAAATATTTTGTTCAAAGGCCATTGATGTAAACATATCACCGAGACCAAGGAAACTTTCCATTGGTGTATGCAAGCACCAAGGTACCAAGGGGTGTTTCTAAGTCAACTACTTGGATGATGTGTTAATGTTGACAGGAAGCAACCTGTAGTAGGAGGGCCTTGATGTACCCCCCATCAACGAAACGAAATGGGTATGATGATTGAGACAAAATGATCAGAATGATACTGACATGGAACTGGATCAAGAAAGGTAGACATGAAGTGAAGGCTTAAGAGTATTGTAGTAGGGATAAACTAAATGACTTCTCTTGAACATACAGATGACACTGAATGGAGTTGGTAGCATTGACCTAAAATTGAGATGAAGGCTCCATAAATGGCATGATAACCAAAAGACAGGAAAATTACCTAACCCAACAACCATGGATATGAAGTGGAAGAGTGTTGTGTTCAAGAGCAACTCACTACCATTAGAAAAATGGAATCCCTTGTTTTCCCAATTTCCCCAACCATATTGGTCAATACCTCTTTATTTTTTAACAAGCTTAAGGAGGATAACATATGCTTGATTTGTAAGTTCATCCTTGTTATGAAACTAGCTCACAAAAAGATAGAAAAGAAAGATCAATGCCCTATAAATCAGCCTCTTCGAGGGGGAAACCTCCTTTACATTACACAAATTAAGAATTGTTGGATGATACAAATGACAAGACCTCCTTTCTATATATAGGAGTCTAAAGGGTCATAATATAATCAGATATGACATAACAATAATAATGTAAGGGCACAATAATAACAATAGTGGGCTTCTATGGGGCACAATAATAATAATATGGGGACTACATGGGCACAACAATGTAATAAGGGGGTTGTACTAATAAAAATAAGGGGTTACACTACTAGTATAGGGACCTAACATGCCCCTGTCCTTCAAAAAGTGTTTTCCTCAATGTGTGAGTAGTTTTTTATGCTTCTGTATAAAATTCTTGTCCTCCCATGTTGAACCTTCAGTGGGTAAGTTCTTCCACTTGATGAGATACTCTGAAATTGATCGATGTCGTAGCCGTCAGGTTCTTGTTTCTGTGACTACTCCAGGTTCCAATATGATTTTTCCTTCTTCATCAAATTCTGGCAATATTGTTTGAACTGGGATTCTCTGCAACTTTTGAATGAGTTTCCACACTTCTTCATCCTTCTTCCATTCATCCCTTGCTTCATTTATTCAATCTGGTTGAAAATAACACAAAACAATGCTTCCACATCCTCATCCTTTCTTGAGAGTGCATTTGCAACAACATTTTGCTTCCCTTTTTTGTATATGATTTCAAAGTCATAACCCAACATATTTGTGACCCATTTTTTCTGTTCCTCTAACAATAATATTTGTTCTAAAAAGTATTTAAGACTATCATGATCCATTTTTACCTTGAAGTGTCTTCCCATTAGGTAAGGTCGTCATTTCTTAAGTGCATGTAGTATTGCCAACATTTCCTTCTCATAAATAGTTTTCTTGAGATGTAGTCATAAAAATACCCAATCACCTACATCAAAACTTCTTTCACTGCAATGTTGATCTGCCTGTTGTTTCATTTGATTTTGCACCAAAGTGACATTATCCTTTAAAATTTGGAGAACTTCTTGTTGATGCTCAATGTGATCTTTCGCTGCTTGAATCTTTTTCTTCTTGATATGTACTTCTATCTTGAGAGTTTGAGGAGTGGTAATTTCTTCCAATGCATTACAAGATATGGTTAGATTCAGTACTTAATGCTCGATGTGATCTTTCACTTCTTTAACATTTTTCTTCTTGATATGTCCTTCTATCTTCATAGCTTAAGGAGTGGTAATTCCGGGCAATGCATTACAAGATATGGTCAGATTCATTTCTTCTTTCTCGATGTGATCATTCACTTCTTGAACCCTTTTCTTCTTGATATGTCCTTCTATCTTGAGAGTTTGAGGAGTGGTAATTCTTGCTAGTGCTTTACAAGATATGGTCGGATTCATTTCTTGATGATTGATGTGATCTTTCACTTCTTGAACATTTTTCTTCTTGATATGTCCTTCTATCTTGAGAGTTTGAGAGTTGTAATTCTTGTCAATGCTTTATAAGATATGGTCAGATTCATTTATTCTTTATCTGGGGTTGGTTCCTAGTGTATATCCTCTTCTTTTGACATTTCTTGATTCTATTCTTCCTCCTCTTCACAATCAATGTAAAATAATTTCTTCTCAGCACACTTGTGACCTTTAATGTATTTCTTATCACAATTGTAACATAGCCCTTTTGCTCTTTTTTCTTCCAATTTTTGTGGTGTCAACCTTGTAGGTTGTGGAAGGCTAGGAGAAACAACACTTCTATATTTATAGTTGTGAGGGGTAGAATTCCTTGTTGCCATAATTTTTCTTTCCACTTTTCTTGCCAACCTTAATGCATTCTCTAATGAATCAGGTTCCCAAAGGCGAACCTCATGTTGAATGTTATCTTTTAAAGTCCCTATGGAGTGCTTCTATGGAATATCATTTACCCTTATATTCAATTTTTGAAAGTCCTGAATGTGCTTCGCCGTTGAACACTTTTGTTTGAGATTTATCAATTAACTAAAGAAGGTGTTTATTTTTGTATCCTCATAATGTGCTATCATTTCCTCTGTGAAAATTGACCACGTAACCAGTGGTTTACAAGAGCAAAGCCCTTTATACCATAAAAATTGATCCGGTTCTAAATATGAAGATGCAATACGTACCTTTTGTAACAGTTGTACCTCATGTAGATCAAAATATTGCTCCATTTGTAGTATCCAATTTACCAGATCCTTTCCATCAAACTTCCTCAAATCATCTTTTCTTGATTTTAGGATCTTGATATTGCAATGACTTTAACTCTATAATTTCAAATCTCCAAGTTCTGAAATTGTGTTCTGCAGTATCCCTCTGATTCCTCTTTCTAACCCTGCAAGTCTGATCAAGATTGGATTCTGCAAGGAAGAGTTATGTCAAATCTGCCATGATGACCTGATTATAGACTAGTTCAGTAGAGCGAAATTGTATGAAGAGCCATGTGTCACTATTTGAACCTTAGGACCTAAAACCAATAAAAAGAAAACTACAGTCCTTCCTCTTTCTATAACTTCTTAAAAAATTTCAATTTGATTCTCAAAGCGAAATTTATGATGATTTTCCCAAGGTCACCTATTTATAATGTAATTCGGGATTCAGCAAAAACCCTAAGTTCCTTAGATTATATAGCAGAAAATATAGTGAGACAAGATCTGAAATTCAGACCCAAGCTTCACCACGATTTTGGCTCAAATGTGTTTTAATTTCAGAGTCTGATCCTTTGTAGAAAACCAATTATAGTGAAAATTCCACGATGACATGTTTGAGATGAAATTCTAGAGCTTGCAAAAATCCTAACTTCCTCAGATCATATATCAGAAAATATAGCGATACAAGCTCTGAAATTTAGACTTGAGGTTCAGAACGATCTCGGCTCAAATGGGTTTTTGTTTTAGCTTTTGAAACTTCGTAGCAAAAAATTTATAGTGAAAATACCATGATGGCATATTTGGAGTAGCGAAACCCTAGAATCCAAAGCTCTGATACCAAATGTTATGAAACCAGCTCACAAAAAGATAGAAAAGAAAGATCAATGCCTTATAAATCAGCCTCTTCGAAGGGGCAACCTCCTTTACATTACACAAATGAACAATTGTTGGATGATACAAATGACAAGACCTCATTTCTATATATATGAGCTTAAGGGGTCATAATATAATCAGAGCTGACATAAAAATAATAATGTAAGGGCACAATAATAACAATAGTGGGCTTCTATGGGGCACAATAATAACAATATGGGGACTACATGGGCACAAAATTGTAATAAGGGGGTTGTACTAATAACAATAAGGGGTTACACTAGTAGTATAGGGACCCAAAAATCCTTCAAATGAATCCCTCTGAGTATATTTAACGAATCCTGAGAAGTAGTGGCTCGACCCCATCATGATCGATGAGTCAATCATTGATTGATGTTTTTACGAGTCCAATGAGGTTTAAAATCAACATCATTTTCATGTTTAGAGAGTTTGAAAAAGAGGTGAAAAAGAAAACTCCAAATGTCCCTTTTCATAGGTAGTCCCTTAGATCCGAAAATGTAGAAAGAAATACCCAAGAGAACCTGTTAGCCATGTTCGACTAAGGTATTCTTTTTTCATAGCTAGTCTATCTCAGTCCAGAAAAGGGTTAAACTTATACTGAGTAGATGTCTCTTTTTTTTTTTAATTTACAAGTTCGAAAAGACATGTGCTTGATAATCTTTTCATATTTTGGGAGTATAAAAATCGTTGAAATAGGACTCCACCTGGAGGAATGAGTGGTATAAAGCGGTAGTAACTAGTTTTGGTCATGGTGGAACTGCTCAAAACACGCAAAGGTCAAGAGGTTGGCTAATAAGACCACTCATTGCAGCTGTTCCTCGGGAAATGGTAAAACAACTAAGTGAAAGTGTATGGTCGACCAGGAAGATGGTGACAATGGAATGAAAAAACCAAGGTTCATTTGGCAGAAACATGCTAACAAAAATGGCCATCACGAGGGATAAAATGGGAGTGGTTTCACTTTATAGAAGCTTGAAACATGGGAAACTATTCTTGAAAGTGGTTTCATTTTTACACTAGCTTGAAACATGGGAAACTATGCTTGAAATTGGTTTCATTTTTACACCAGCTTGAAACAGAGAAAAAAATATGCTTGAAATAAGTTTGCATGCCCCCAACATAATGATTCAATTCGAGGTACATGCCCCCAAAACTTCATTTCATGCACCTAAGTAGGTTAATGGGTACTAACAAGTGGATGAAATGAAGGTTCATTTACGAGATATAATCAAAGACTCTAATTGAAATGACATTTGTTTAATTTTTTAATGACCTTGACACAGGAAAAGAACTATGCTCATAGGAACCTATTTAATTTTTTAACGGGTTGACATAATAAAAGAACTATCCTAATAAGAGCTTGTTTCATTTTTAGCAATCTTCACACAAGAAAAAGAACTTTGCTCTAGGAACTTATTTCATTTTTTAAGGAGCTTGACACAATAAAAGGAGCTCTACTCTGGGACCTTGTTTCATTTTTTAAGGAGCTTGACACAAGAAAAGGAACTCTGCTCTAGGATCTTGCTCATGGATTATAAGAGACCATGGCTTCTAAGAGGTTCACATCATATGGGAGAACAATTCTCTAGAAGGGATATATATCAAGGGATCCAGTGGATAGATCAAACTCCAATGCTCCTAGTAAATGGATTTACCATATTACCTACTAGATTTAGGTCAAAATAAGTTGAGTAGTCAGTCAAAACCTCATCTTTAATAGTAGGTACATGAATGGGATAGGTTGCCACATAATTAATCTGTGGTGGGGAGATACCACTTGCATATAAGGACTATATAGGGAAGCTGGTTGATTGGGAGTGAAATTAGGACCAACAAATGACAGATGATAGATAGTCATAGTCCTTCCTTCATGTAGGAAAAACATCACATGAAAGAGTGAAGAGACAAGAGCTCCCATTGTTATAGACATTTTTGTGCCTTACAGCTCCAAGCATGAAATGTCCATAAACCAAGGGCTCCTAAGTCCCTAAAAGTGTTGTTCTAACCCCTAAAGGAACAAGGTCAACAAATTACAGCTTCTCCCAGAAGTTCTCCACCAGAAACTTCTCAAAATAAGTCAAAACAGGATCATTTCAGCTGCTCCACTGGCTAGGTGCGTTGCATAGCACCTAAATACACTGGCTAGGTGCGTTGCAACACACCTAAATGCACTATGAGGGTGCGTTGGGCGAGAAATGACAAATGGCAGTGTCATTCCGCGAGGTGGAGAGACAATGGAAGCTTCCAGAATCTTCTCCTATGACACTTGCCTCACTGAATTCGACCAAGGATGAGTAAGAGGCCTTCAGTCTCCAAGTGGAAGCAAGAACTGACAGAGAGAAGACACTAATCAAATCACAAGTTGACTCATCCTCCTTACACATATCTATATATGGATCCCTCATCCCAGAGATCCGGAGGCTGGAATTTTGCACATTGTAAGGAATTGCTGTTGGTTTTGAGACAAACATCAGAGTATTGGGTGATCTATGCTTTGTTGGAGGTGAAGAGGGGCTTCTTTGCTGGGAGGTTGATGCTGGGTTAGGAACCATCGATTGTAACTCCTCCTGGATCTTCTTATTTATCAATAAAAACTATTTGAGTTTTTCCTCCATGCTTTTGTATCATTAATGCTTGTTACATTTGTATGGTTAACTTAAATATGATCCTAAGTTGTTTATGAATATAGATCCATGTCTTTTTATAGTGTTCTTCTTCTGTGATCTTACAGGTACTTGGTGAAGCTGGGCAAGTAAGGGAGCAGGTAGCTGGAAGCTGTCAAAGAAGAGAGGGATTGGACAAAGGATTAGCGCAAGACACAGGTTGGTTCTTTCTATTCCTCTCTATTTATAGTTCATAAAGGAAATACAAAAGTAGTTTTTCTCTGTTTGTTTCTAAGGCAGCTGTCACACCTTAGCGGGATAGAGCAGTTCTAAATAGACACTTTTCCCAGTAACAAAATGGCGACCATACTGGGGACAATGTCTAATTAGTTTGTTTGTGTATCTCTTGGTTGTTTGTTTCATAAACTCATAAGTAGCATTCGAACTGCATTTGCCATAACAAATGCAAAGTAGACATCTGCTGCTTCAATCCATTCACTGGATTTGTTTATGATTTGAACAACTGATTCACAAACTATCTGATTGCCCTTGTGATAGCTCTTAGACCCTCCTTAGATCTACCCCTGATTGTGCATTACTGATTGCTTTTACTCGGCCAAAAACCAAAGACTAAACTGCAAACTGTGACCCAGAACTCGGACAGATTCTCGTTTCTGGCCCAGCGCAGGTACTGTTAAGAGATCCTGCATTTCAACGCACTTCCCGAAAGGGAAACCTGCGCTGCAATGCAGTTTCTCTGTGTTACAGGTGCGCTGATCAGACTAGCCCTGTGCAGCTGAGGTTCTTGTGCTTCATTCTTTCCAGTTTTGTCTCTGAATTTTGTTGCCTGTGATCAGTGTATGTCTGTTTAAAACCCCTTTTCCTTACTGTTATTCCGCCTCCTTTGTACAAAAGAACTGTAGATGTTTTTGTGTGTTTGTTGAGTCGTTTACAGTTTTCCATTGCAAAAGTAGAATAGTCGTACTGTCGTCCTTTGATTTAGATCTGTCGCAAGTGTCGATTTCGATCATAGGAGAAAGTTTGATTGCTGTTGATGGTCGATTATACTTTTACTATTGCCTTTGGTATGAATTTGTGATTTTCTAGTGTCAAAAACGAGTATTCATTTCAAAATCGCAAGGTGTCGTAATCATCTCTATCTTTTGATTTCGAAAAGAAGCTTGTTTATGTTTGTCGCTTGAAAGCAAATTCAAATTTGTACATCAACTTTCTTTTTAGCATCAATACTAAGAAAGTCGAAAACAAATACATGCATGTGCATTTGCATATAGACAGTCTGTTTGGCTTGATTTAGGAAAGTGCAATTACAGTGTGCTCTTTGCTCTTTGTGAAAAGATTGTGTCTTTCTTTTCCTCTAGTAGCTAGGATTTTCATTGCACAAAAGAGATAAAAGTTTGTTTATCATCTTTAGATTGCATTTTAGGAATTACATCTACATCTCGTGGTGAACCCAAAAGGCAAAATTCATAAGCAAGATCAACTTAAAATAAATTCAATGAATCTAACAACGCTTTAGAACTTAACGCACAACATTTAGAGGTCTAGGCTAGAGACGTATTCCGGCGTCGTAAAGCCTGGTAACTGTTGTCCTCACTGATGGTTGGGTGATTCCTCCACTTTGAGACGATAAGTGTCAATACAGACTTGTGCTCCCACGTACCGTCGAGTATATTTTGGGAGACCCCTATAGGCTTAAATCCTTTATCCATAGGAAGCCGTGTCTGCCGCCCTATCGATCGCAATGCATTGAACACAGCATTCGGGAAGATTGACTGCCGTACCGTAAAAAGTATTCTGCAGTTTTGCGATTGGTTTGGTACTCCCTCTACCTAGACCTCCAGAGCAGTCTCTTTCATTCCTTTTTAGACTCCTTAACGGAAAAGGTCCATCTGAGCACTTGTCACTTCAGGCTCATTAAAAATTGAAGGAGACTAGAGTCATCTTTTGTTTTTTCTCGACTCTTAAAAACTGAAAAAACAAGTTGTGTCAAAGCGTCTAAAATTCATTTAATTCGGAAACATACCTTCCCTTTATTTTAGTTGATCGAGTAATCCGCAATCGTGGAAGAAAGTCAATTGAAACCCCATCGTTCGCGGAGGCTTACGAGTCAACCGTCTTTGTCTTCGGAATCGAAACCAATACAGACAAAGCAAACTTGTTTAACCGGTTCCAAATCTCCTATCAAAGTTAGAACAAGTGTTCCAACGACATCAGAGACTCCGGTTACTCCAAACATTTCTGGAATCCCTGCCTCTACAGAAGAAGTTCAACGGCCTCCGAAGGACAGTGATACTGATCCTAGTTTGAGAATAAACACTTGTGTTACCGAACCAGTTCCATCTACAACCGGTTCAGAGAGTCTTACTCTTCAAACATCTGTCGCTGCCGATTTCACACCTTCTTCGGCACCATAAATATTTTACGGACCTAACGGTCTTCCCCTTCCACCTGGTCTGATTGAAATAGAAGAAATTTTAGAAGATCCTCAAACAAGTACTCCAACGCACTTTGGAGTCGGGATCACTCTATATCCTTCTTCATCAGAAGTTAGTCTACCACCAGCAGAAGCTCCTGTAGAATCGCTAGGTAATATTTTGGATAGACTACAAATGTCTGAACAACCATCAACATCTAGGACTGTGTCATCTGACACAGCGACGGAAGAACTCCCTGCTATCACTCCGACAATGTTCGCCGGCATACCATCTGTCCCGACTAGCTCTCAACCGCTAGAAGGAGCTCACTCAGGGGCTATTTCGACAGTATGGTCCATTCCTGTTTGTTCATACGGAATAATATCCGGAAACTCTTATGTTGAGTCTCAACAAATTGATCCATTTGGAGGTCAATTTGGGCAATCCGGTCCCCAAGGGCAAACAATTCCCTTGAGTTCTGGATTACCATTGTATGGGGGGCAGTATACCCTTTCATTATCCCCTCCGGGAGGATATCCATACGGGGGTTCACAACAACATTTAGGTTATACTGGAATTACCTCAAGTGGTTGGGTACCTATACTACCTCAACAACCAAGAGTTGTGTATTCGATGCAACAATACGTACCTATGTCGAATATCCCGACTACGCCAGCTATTGTGATGGTGTCGCAAGCTCAAACGCTGCCTATTGTATGCCAACCTCAGGTTTCTCAAGTTGTAATGCAACAACTCGTTGACCCTGCGACTCAACCACAATCGCCGACTAGTGGAGTGACACAGGTCCAGACGGGTACAATTACCCCTCACCTTGGTCAAATGGTTAGTATCGTGCAACAGCACATGGCTTCACAACCATGGCTGGTGCAATACCAACAACCGCAATTCCAACAAGTATACCAAGGTTCTGAGCAGCAAATATTTGCGAACAGTGGACAACCATACATTCAAAACGGTCAAAATCAACCATTTTACAATGGTCATGTCCACCAACCTTACCAAACATACCAGCATCAAATGCATTTTGCCGGTATGCAAAGGCCAACTGCTCAGGCCATTCCATCTTATCCTGGGTATGCTTCACCTAACCTGAATCAACAGTTACCCTTTGTGGCAACCTTAGAGTTACCTGATTTAAATCGGTTAACAAACGATCCAATTGCTTACGCCCCTTGGTGGCCAGCGATTCCGCATAAACTTTCATCAAATATTCCTAAATTTAATGGAAATCCGGGTGAAGATCCATCGAATCACGTGATGACATTTCATCTATGGTGTTCATCAAACACCCTAAATGATGATTCGATAAGACTTCACCTCTTTCAGAGAACACTAACGGGTCCAGCGGAAAAATGGTACATTGAATTGCCTAGAGCTTCGTTCGACAACTTCAGCACCTTAGCCACAACCTTTTTAACCCATTTTCAATTACCAATAAGGTGCGAAACGGGAATAGAACTTCTTACCAACTTCAAACAAACAACGGCCACTCACATATCTGATCATATACATGAGTGGCGACGTCGTCGTAGGATGGTAAAAACGTACGTCCCCGATCAGCTCTTAGCTGAATGGTTTATCAAGTCATTACTGCCCTCCAACATGGAAGATGTGGCAAAGGGGGGAGTCGTAACAGAAGAGCAAGTTATCGCTCGTGCACAATATCTGGACTTGATCTACACTCAGTCCGGCATGCTCTACGACAAAATACCTGACACCCCTAGACCGGAATTCTCAATTCCTCCTCCTCCTAAATCAAATAATGACTCTCATGCCAGCGATGGCGTGATTGGCATGACAGACACGAAATTGACAAAGGCTACATCCAAAAAGGCCCGTAAGATTTCAGGTCAAAATGAAAAAGACGAGCTTCTTGCTTTGGAAGTAAATGTCGTGTCGACAGACAAAGGCAAAGAAACCAAACAACCAAGAAGCAAGAAGAAAGGAAAAGGGAAGAAGAAGAAACAGGAGGAATCATCACCTGAAAAATCTTCTTCAAACCCTCCTGGAAATAGGAAACCAAAAAATCCATGCTTTATATGCGATGAGGATCATTGGACATCAGAATGTCCACACAGAGCTGAGCTTAAGAAATTCTTCAAGAATTCAAAAACCTCCGCAGTGTTAACTGATCTGTTTCCAAATCCAGGAACAAATCTGGTTGAGAGTGGAAATGCTTCCCAGTCTCAAGTGCTAATGTTTTCGGTTTCAAAACAGCAAAATGATGCTTTGATATCGACAAGGAACAAGGATAATGGGAATCCACAGCTGTCGAACAACAAGGATAAAGATCAACCAAGTAGTTCGACAACAACTTCGACAGAAGTTGTGCAACCCGCCATTCCTGAATTAACGATAAAACCGCCAAAGGGAGTAGTACACAAGTCGACATTTAATCCCCACGCTAGAGCGGCACAACATTATAACATAGTGGAAGATTTGGCCCAATCGCCATCCGCTATGTCGACTCTTGAAGTACTACAGAATTGCGCATCCCAAAGGCAGGCTTTATTATCAGCCATTGGTGGGATTGACCCAAAGGATTCCAATCTTGTATCCTTCGATCATAAAGGATACGATCCTCAGTTACCAACTCAACTAGCTTTCCTTGTTCAAGTGAAAGCCCTCAACAAAACTGTTCATCGAACAATTATTGATGAGGGGGCATCTACATGCATTATGTCGATGAGTTTCTGGAAAACTTTAGGATCTCCAACCTTGTCACGATCTTCGACGACATTAAAAGCATTCGACGGAAGGACATATACCCCATATGGTATCCTAAATAACTTGAAAGTTGAACTAGGAGGGAAAAAGGTAGAAATAGATGTTGAAGTCATCGATGGGAATCTTGATTACAACATCCTACTAGGACGACCATGGATATATGCCATGGCAGCTGTTGTGTTGACCTATTTTAGAAAGATTGCATTTCCCTTTCAAGGAGGGATTACAATCGTCGATCAGCAAAACTTCCTCCCCAATGGTTCTCAAGTTACTGGAAGCATTCCCATGATCCATGGAAGCCCCCATTCGCTTCAGAATATCGGAGTAGGCCTACTAAAAGATCCTATACTAATGGGAACTTTCGCTCTTCCACCTCCAATCAATCTGGCAGAAGTAGCGTCGATAGGAACCTGCAACATGATATCTTCTATAAAGATCTCAGAAAACGATATCGACATGGGTCATGCAGTGGTTTTGCCCCCAAGCCCAACGGAAACATTATAGCAATCAATGTTCCTAGCATGGGAGGCAAACCCAAATCAATGCTCATCAAGCGTCTGGATAGATAGGTCTAGAGAATATGGTACTCCTTCAGATCCTTGGTCGCGAGTGCATGTCACCGACGAAGGAATTGTCCAATCAATGGTAATTGAAGGAGCACCATGGAATGATTCCCACCATCGTTCTCTTCTTCCGGATTGTGGAGAAGATACTCAAAATGACCTTTATCATCCTTCAGTCTTTGATTTTCTGTCAAATACTGTAAATACGGTGGATTCCGAGCAAAACTTGTCCAACATTGAAGAGACTATAGCCATAAATATCTCGACCAAAACAGATGTTGTAGAGAATATTTATGTTGGCAAATGTTGTTCTCCATTAGAACTAGAAATATATAACGCTCTTTTTCGCGAATTCAGAGATGTCTTTGCTTGGTCATACAGTGAAATGCCAGGCATTGACTCGAGTATCGTTGAACACGAAATTAAGATGTATCCAGATGTCAAACCAGTATGACAACGGCTAACGCAGGTGCACCCCAAGAAAGCCACTGCCATTAAGGCAGAAGTTGAAAAACTTCTCCATGCTGGTTTCATCTACCCGATTCCTCTAACCGATTGGGTATCGAATATTGTACCTGTTATGAAAAAACAAGGGACAATTAGAGTGTGCGTCGATTATAGGGATGTAAATCAAGCTTGTCCAAAAGACAACTACCCTACACCCTTCATTGACTAGATAATTGATGAATGCACCGGATGCGAAATCTTTTCATTCATGGATGGATTCTCCGGGTATAATCAAATAAATATCCGCCCACAGGACCTGTCAAAGACTGCATTTATTTGTCCGTGGGGCACATTCGCATATCAAAAATTACCCTTTGGTTTAAAGAATGCAGGGGCGACGTTTCAGAGGGCAATGAATTATGCCTTCCATGACATCAAAAACATCGTTCAACCATACCTCGACGACCTTCCGGCTCATTCGCGAAAGTGGACTGATCATCCGCAGCATTTAAGAGCAATATTTCTACGTTGCCGACACTACAAGATACGACTCAATCCGCACAAATGTGTATTTTGCGTCAGTTCTGGTCGTTTACTTGGCTTTGTAGTCTCCAAGGATGGGATTCGTCTTGACCCGTGTAAGGTCCAGGCAATCATAAATTTGCCTCCACCTTCGAATTTGCTTCAGATTCAGAAACTCCAAGGGAAAGCAAACTTTATGAGGAGGTTCATTCCAAATTAAGCCGAACTTTCTAAAGGTTATACACGTCTCTTGAGAAAGGAGGTACCCTTTGTCTGGGATCAGGTTGCGCAAGCTTCCTTTGATGCTTTAAAAGATTCCCTAATGAAAGCATCATTAATGTACGCCCCTGATTATCAAAGAGGATTTAACCTGTATCTGGCCGCAGCAGATACGACCATCGCAATGGTTTTAGTTCAAGATGTCGATGGAATTAAGCATCCTATATATTATTTAAGTAAAAACTTAAATGATACAGAAAGAAAATATTCTTACGTTGAAAAGCTGGCGCTTGCAGCTGTTCAAGCGATACAAAGATTTCGACACTATGTCCTCTTTCGGAAAACTACCATTCTGTCAGATTGCAACCCCATGACTTATATATTGTCGCAACAGTTACTGGGGGGAAAATACTCAAAATGGATAGCAATCCTTCAAGAGTTTGATCTGGAATTTGTAAAATCCAAGTCAAAGAAAGCTCTAGTTTTCGCAGAATTATTGTGCGATCTCCCATCGTCGTCCAACGATGAAACATCCGAAGAATCAATCGTGGATGAAAGTTTTTTTCTGATATCTACAAGCAATGAGTGGTATGGGGATATAATCATTTATCTCCAAACCCAAAAATTTAGGTAAAACACCTCCCACTCTGAACAAAAACGTATTCGATACCAAGCAAAAGACTACATGATCGTCGGTGATACACTTTACCGTCGTGGTATCGATACAGTTCTGAGAAGGTGCCTCACCCATGACGAGGCCAAAAAAGTCCTGAATGAGTGTCATTCAGGCGCGTGTGGGGGGCATCAATCTGGATATGCTACAACACAAAAATTTTTACGAGCAGGATACTTCTGGCCAACAATGTTCAAAGATTGCATAACCGCAGTCAGAAGTTGCCATGCTTGTCAAATTTTTGATAGAAAAACCAGAAGACCACCCGCACCTTTACATCCAATAGTTGCTGTTGGGCCATTCGCCAAATTGTTGGCATTATGATTCAAGTGTTGTCCTTGATGGCAACTCACTCAGAGGATGGTACAGGTGCTCAGAGGTTGGTACAGGTGATGGCATCTTAATCAGAAGACAGATCTCAGTACAGCATGCCAAGGAAGCTCATACACGCCGTTTCGTTAAGCCCAAGTCGCGTGTACACGCTAGTTCGATTCATAAAAAGCGCGTGTATGTTGAAAGGTTCCTTTGGTCCATGGTGGTTAGTCCTTGGAAGTTGTGCCTATGATTTCGGACCATTGTGTCTCGACGGGCGTGTCGATCCCTAGTTTTGAAGTTGATGGTATTGTGTTACTATGGTTTTGGCTCTTGGTATTGAGCTAGGCCTAAGACTATATAAGGAGAAGAAGATCATTAGGCAAAATCATCTTTCGACAAGGCTTGAATATCTAAGAGAGAAAGAGATCTGATATGCAGGTTCTGGGTTGCTTGATCTAAGCCAAGGAGAGATCACATCGGTTGATGGAAGACTAGATCTAAGGATAGATCGGGATCTAATGGTTTGAAATGCACTATCATGATATGGTTGATTATGCGTATTTCTAGATCTGCATATTGTCGCAATGTTACGTTTTGGATCTAACTAATGTCTGGTACAGCTGCAAATTGAGAAAGGTTATTTTTAGATCTGTACGCAGGTTGGCTTCGGTAAAAGCGCGTGTATACGCGGGTTTTGCTCATTGAAGTAGCGTATATCTTTTGAAGCTTGATTTTGGGTTTACAGTGGGGTCTGACTGTTATTGCAGAGTTCTGCAGTCTGCTCTGTGTTCTGGTAACTGGTGATTGACAGGGTTCAGTGGTTCAGTGATTCAAAGTTTGGTTGTTTTATGCTTCAATGATCTGTTGTGGAAATTGAATGATTTGTGGTCTTCAGATTGTAATGTTGTGCTTCAGGAATATCCAAGTCTGAAAATGTATGAAAAGTGATATCTGAAAGAAGGAAGATTGTAGGTCAGCACCTACGTACTAGTATCTTGGCTAGTACAAGAGCAAAGGGGGTTGGAGCTCCCTTCCAAGGAAGTTTGGAGAACGAGAGAAGGTTGTAGCCTTCTGCAGGTTGTAGCCTGCGTACTGGTATAAGGCTGCACCAGTACAAAAGATTGTAAACTGAAGTTTCATATTAAAGAAAGATAGAGACAACTTGCAGCAGGTGGTTTTCACCCACATTGGGTTTCCACCTTATATCTTGGTGTTCATGTGTGTGGTTTTTTATCTGTTCTGTTATACTGCACATGTTTACTGTTAATGTGGTGAATAATGTCCTGATGCACTTAATTGAAGAATAAGCTAACTAAATTGTGAGTTTTCTTCTTATACGCTGTTTTACTTCGTCACAGTAGCGTGTACACGCTGGTTCACTTAACTGAAGTAGCGTATATGTTTCTGAGCATTTAAAAAGTTTGATTAATCTGATAATACTGATTCACCCCCCCTCTCAGTATTATTTCCAACAATTGGTATCAGAGCAGGTCCTTCAGAGAAGCTTGATCGCTTGAAGGAAGATCATTCATCATGAGCAACTACGAGAAAGAAGCATCAATCAGGCCACCGGTTTTTGATGGAACAAATTTCAATTATTGGAAGGTAAGAGTTACTGCATATCTTCAATCTCTTGGTACAGAAGTTTGGGACATTGTAGAAACAGGCTATGCTTTTCCTTCAGCTACTCCTACAGATCCAGCTGAGAAAAAGGCATATGAAACAAATGCAAAAGCAGTCAGTACTCTATTAGGAAGTATATCTCAAACAGAATTCATGAAGGTCATGCACTTCAAATCAGCAAAAGAGATATGGGACAAAATGATCACTAGCTATGAAGGAGATGAACAGGTAAAGAAAGCTAAACTTCAAACTCTCAGGATTCAATATGAGACCCTCAAGATGTATAATGATGAAAGTGTGGCTAATTATTTTCTTCGGGTAGATGAGATTGTTAATTGTATGAAAAATTTGGGTGAAGAAATAAAAGAGACTATAGTAGTTCAAAAGATTCTAAGATCATTATCCCCCAAGTTTGAATCTAAAGTATCTGCAATAGAAGAAAAGGAAAATCTCAAAGTTCTCACTATGTCTCAGCTACATGGAATTCTAACTGCTTATGAAATGAGAAAGGGAGGTCCATCAGACAGAAGGGAAGCTGCTTTTAAGGCATCAAGAAAAGAAGATTACTATGAAGCAAGCCATGTTCCAGAAGAAGAGGAAGAAGAATCAAATTTTGTCAGAAATCTTCAAAGGGGTGCTGGAAGGTTCAGAGGTAAGCTACCTTTCAAATGCTTTGCTTGTGGAAGAGTAGGTCATTATGCTGCAAAATGTCCTAATAAGGATAAAGGAAAAGAACCTGCTAGATGGAATAAGAAACAAAGTGCAAATAAGAAAAGCTACTACACCCATGAAGATAGTGATGGCTTATCAAACAGTGATGAAGATGAACAAGGTAATAAATATAAGCTATTAATGGCATTTGAAGATGATGATTATGAGGATGCTGTAGATGTGGATAATCTCTATAATGAAATTACTAGACTCAAGAGATGCATAGAAGAAAAGAGTGTGATCATTGATACTTTGCAATTTCAAATTGATGAAAAGGAAAAACATCTTGAAAAACTAGAAGGTGAAATTGTTGGTCTCAGAAAAGAAATTGAGAAAACAAAAGCTATTAATCTTAAGTTTGTCAAAGGATCTGAAACTTTGGATGAGATTATCAATGTGCAGCGGTCTCCTCTAAACAAGACAGGTTTGGGCTATAATGGAGAAACCTCTCAAGCATCCACCTCAAAAAGTTATCTTGATGCAGCAAGAAGAAATGAGCAGAAGAACAATGAAGATAATCAGGTAAAGCAGGGACGAATTACAAACAGAAACTATCAGGGACAATCCTTCTTAAGGGTGAACAAAAGCTACAACCAACCACAGGTAAAATCTTCTCAGTTTGGCACAAGAATAGATGAAAATAGAAATTACAATCAGTTGGCTGGTAGATTCAATAACCGCAGAAGCTTCTTCAATGGACAATGCTTTTCTTGCCATAACTTTGGTCACAAAGCAGCTCAATGTGTTGCATATAAAACAATCATGACTAGGGAAGCTCAAAAACAAAGAAGTATGACAGGGATTACAAAGAGGACCTATAACAACTTTTCGGTTCTTGAAAATGAAGTTGAATGTTCTATTTGCAATAATTTTGGTCATAAAGAATCTGAATGCAGGAGCAGGTTTCAGGAGAAAAAGGAACAAGCCACGAGCACCAAAAAATGGAGAATAAAAGAACCTCAGACAGAAAGATGTGGGATAGCGTTTTATGCAGAAGGACAGGAAAATCTATGGTACATTGACAGTGGATGTTCGAAACATATGACAGGTGATAAAGAAAAACTTGAATCTTATTCTACTTTAGAAAAGGGAAAGAAAGTTTCTTTTGGAAATGATACTCCTGCAACTATAAAAGGAAAAGGTATTGCTCCTTTGAAAGAAAAGGTCAAGGCTGGAAATGTTTTGTATGTTGATGGATTGAAGCATAATCTTCTAAGTGTCAGCCAGATGTGTGATCAAAAAACCGAGGTTATTTTCAGATCGAATGGATGTCTTGTTCGTGATCTTGATACAGGTAAAACAGTTCTCAAAGGCAAAAGAACTCCAAATAATCTGTACATATTTGAAGAAGGACAACAACAATGCTATCTTAGCAAGGATGAAGAGCACTGGTTATGGCATCGAAGGTTGGGACATCTAAGCTTCTCACAAATAAGAAAAGCATGCAAATATCAGGCAGTTCGCGATCTTCCAGATATCAAAATTCCAGACAACACCATATGCAAATCTTGTCAGTTTGGAAAGCAAACCAGAACTAACTTTCCAGAAAAGGAAGGATCAGCTAGCTTGCCTCTTGAGCTAGTCCATACAGATGTATGTGGTCCATTTAGGAAAAGGACACCTCGAGGAGAAGAATATCTGATATTATTCATTGATGATTTCTCAAGGTTTGTTTGGTTAGGGCTTATGAAGCACAAAGATGAAGCATTCGAAAAATTCAAATCCTTCAAAGCATTGGCTGAAAATGAATCAGGACACAAAATTAAGTGCCTCAGATCTGACAGAGGTGGGGAGTTCACATCAAATGAATTTTTCGATTTCTGCGATGAACATGGGATAAGAAGAGAATTCTCTACAGCTAGAACTCCTCAGCAAAATGGGGTTGTGGAAAGAATGAACAGAACTATCCAACAAATGGCTCGTGCTATGCTCGATGAATCAGGTACTCCTGCAACCTTCTGGGGTGAAGCTGCACATGCTGCTGTTATCATTCTTAACAAAACAAATGTCCGAGTAAACAGCACTCAAACACCTCATGAGCTTTGGAGTGGTAAAACTCCTTCCGTGAAGCATTTCAAAATCTTTGGGAGCAAATGTTATATTAAGAATACTGATGAGCAACTTGGCAAACTTGAACCTAGAGCAGATGAGGGCATTCTTCTTGGTTATTCTCCACATAGCAAAGCATACAAGTGCTACAATAAAAGACTTGGCAGAATTGTTGACAGTATTGATATAGTGGTTGATGAGAAGGGATATATTCCTAGGCAAGTTCATCATGAAGACATTGAAGAAGATGAAGGTTACTCTCAAAGGCGAAATGATGAAGAAGAAGAACCTCAAGAAGAAGAAGAATCTCAAGAAGAACCAGAGGAGCAGACAAGAATAGAAGAGAAGACTCCATCCAGATATGTCCAAAAGAATCATCCAGAAACTCAGATTGTGGGGCAGAAAGAAGCAGGAGTACAAACAAGAAGGACACTTGCAGAAGCTTCAAGCTACTTGGCTCTACTCTCCTCCATTGAACCACAAAATGTGAAAGAAGCATGCAAAGATGAATGTTGGGTCAAAGCAATGGATGAAGAACTTGAGCAAATCGAAAGGAACAACACTTGGGAATTAGTTCCTAGACCAAAAGATAAGAATGTAATAGGAACAAAATGGGTCTTCAAGAATAAGTTAAATGAAAATGGAGAAGTAATTAGAAACAAGGCCAGACTTGTTTGTAAAGGGTATGCACAGCAAGAAGGAATAGATTTTGAAGAGACCTTTGCTCCTGTGGCAAGACTAGAGGCCATCCGAATGTTCCTTGCTCTCTCAAGCTTTCAAAACTTCAAGGTATTTCAAATGGACGTGAAATCAGCCTTCCTGAATGGAGACTTAGAAGAAGAAGTATATATTGAGCAGCCAGATGGGTTCATTCTTGGAAATGATCCAAACCTTGTATGCAGATTGAAAAAGGCACTCTATGGGCTCAAACAAGCTCCAAGGGCTTGGTACTATCGGTTGGACAAATATCTTCACCAACAAGGCTTTTCAAAAGGATCAGCAGATAGCAATCTCTATATAAAAGTTGAAAATAACAAATTGCTAATTCTTGTTGTTTATGTAGATGATATTATTTTTGGCAGCAATGAAGAGACCATGAGTCAAAACTTTGCCTTGGTTATGCAGAAAGAATTCGAAATGTCACTTCTTGGAGAATTGACATATTTTCTTGGATTGCAAATCCAACAAAATGAAGGAGGTATCTTCTTGTCTCAAACCAAATACCTCAAGCAGATCTTGAAGAAGTATGGCATGGAAGAGTCAAAGCCAGTATGTACACCCATGGTTACAGGATGCAGCCTCAGTGCAAATGATGAATCAGCAGCAGTTCACCAACCCACTTATAGATCCATGATTGGGAGTTTGCTTTATTTGACAGGTACTCGACCAGATATTACACATGCAGTAGGAATGGTTGGAAGATTTCAAGCCAACCCAAAGGAAACTCATCTTCAGGCAGTCAAAAGAATCTTCAAATATCTTCAAGGGACCCAAAACTATGGCTTATGGTATCCTAGAAATACTGATCTCACTCTTCATGCTTACACAGATGCAGATTGGGCTGGAAGTGTGGATGATAGGAAAAGCACAAGTGGAGGTGCTTTCTTCATGGGTTCCAGATTAGTATCTTGGTTCAGCAAGAAACAAAGTTCGATTGCCTTATCTACAGCTGAAGCAGAATATGTGGCTGCAGCATCTTGTTGCACACAACTTCTTTGGATGATGCAGACCTTGCAGGACTTTCAAATCACTTGCACTCCACCTGTCTCTATCTTATGTGATAATACAAGTGCAATCAGCATTTCAAAGAATCCTGTCATGCACTCAAAGACCAAGCACATACCAATCAAGTACCATTTTCTTCGGGAACAAGTGCTTGAGCAGAAGGTCAAGTTGGAGTATGTTCCTTCTAAGGAGCAAGTTGCTGATATTCTCACAAAACCACTGCCCAGGGAAACTTTTGAATATCTCAGACAAAAGCTGGGAGTAGTTGATGCTTCATCCTGTTGTTGAAGTTTGTTTGTTCTACAGAAAAGTTGGTATACGCAGGTTACGGAAGGGATATGAGCGTATACACGCGGATTCATGCGGGGTAAGTCGCGTGTATGCTGGACGCTTGTTGCAGAAAGAATATCCGCGTACATACGCTGTTTTATACAGGATAAAACGCGTATATGAAGTTCTGAACAGCAAGGGAAAACTCTGAAGTTCTGAACAGCAATAGGAATGTCAGAATTCTTCAGGCACAGTTTCAGGGAGTGCAACAGGCACAGGTTCAGGGGGAGCAGCTCAAAAGTCTCATAAAGCATTGTTGGCATTCAGATGTTTTTTGGTTTCAGAAGAAGGAGCTCAGAAAGAAATTCTGGTTGCTGATCTAACAAGATGATTATCAGATGCTGCTGGTGTCTTTCCTAAGTCTTGGTCTAGATCTGTTGTCTCTATGTCATGTATCTCTCTTGTCATATCTCTTTTATGGTGTCAAGGTCATGTAACGGCCTATGTTGGTTTCCCCACTATGCCTGGGATGAATGCTGTAATATAATTGGTTGTTTCTGATATGTCCCCTCTTGGTAGGGAGTATGGATGTATGTGTTGAGTCTTTTGGTGATAGGAAGGTCCCTTATGGTGTATAAATCTTGGTTCTTGTTGAAGAACATCTTTTTCAGATCTGGCCTACTGTCAGGGGGAGCACGAGTCAGCACAGCCAAGCAGAGGTATTAGCATGTCCTCAGGGGGAGCACAGCCCTTTGCTCTTGATGTCAAAGGGGGAGAGTGACTTGGTGTGGTGGTTGCCATCAAGTCCAAAGGGGGAGATTGTTGGCATTATGATTCAAGTGTTGTCCTTGATGGCAACTCACTCAGAGGATGGTACAGGTGCTCAGAGGTTGGTACAGGTGATGGCATCTTAATCAGAAGACAGATCTCAGTACAGCATGCCAAGGAAGCTCATACACGCCGTTTCGTTAAGCCCAAGTCGCGTGTACACGCTAGTTCGATTCATAAAAAGCGCGTGTATGTGGAAAGGTTCCTTTGGTCCATGGTGGTTAGTCCTTGGAAGTTGTGCCTATGATTTCGGACCATTGTGTCTCGACGGGCGTGTCGATCCCTAGTTTTGAAGTTGATGGTATTGTGTTACTATGGTTTTGTCTCTTGGTATTGAGCTAGGCCTAAGACTATATAAGGAGAAGAAGATCATTAGGCAAAATCATCTTTCGACAAGGCTTGAATATCTAAGAGAGAAAGAGATCTGATATGCAGGTTCTGGGTTGCTTGATCTAAGCCAAGGAGAGATCACATTGGTTGATGGAAGACTAGATCTAAGGATAGATCGGGATCTAATGGTTTGAAATGCACTATCATGATATGGTTGATTATGCGTATTTCTAGATCTGCATATTGTCGCAATGTTACGTTTTGGATCTAACTAATGTCTGGTACAGCTGCAAATTGAGAAAGGTTATTTTTAGATCTGTACGCAGGTTGGCTTCGGTAAAAGCGCGTGTATACGCGGGTTTTGCTCATTGAAGTAGCGTATATCTTTTGAAGCTTGATTTTGGGTTTACAGTGGGGTCTGACTGTTATTGCAGAGTTCTGCAGTCTGCTCTGTGTTCTGGTAACTGGTGATTGACAGGGTTCAGTGGTTCAGTGATTCAAAGTTTGGTTGTTTTATGCTTCAATGATCTATTGTGGAAATTGAATGATTTGTGGTCTTCAGATTGTAATGCTGTGCTTCAGGAATATCCAAGTCTGAAAATGTATGAAAAGTGATATCTGAAAGAAGGAAGATTGTAGGTCAGCACCTACGTACTAGTATCTTGGCTAGTACAAGAGCAAAGGGGGTTGGAGCTCCCTTCCAAGGAAGTTTGGAGAACGAGAGAAGGTTGTAGCCTTCTGCAGGTTGTAGCCTGCGTACTGGTATAAGGCTGCACCAGTACAAAAGATTGTAAACTGAAGTTTCATATTAAAGAAAGATAGAGACAACTTGCAGCAGGTGGTTTTCACCCACATTGGGTTTCCACCTTATATCTTGGTGTTCATGAGTGTGGTTTTTTATCTGTTCTGTTATACTGCACATGTTTACTGTTAATGTGGTGAATAATGTCCTGATGCACTTAATTGAAGAATAAGCTAACTAAATTGTGAGTTTTCTTCTTATACGCTGTTTTACTTCGTCACAGTAGCGTGTACACGCTGGTTCACTTAACTGAAGTAGCGTATATGTTTCTGAGCATTTAAAAAGTTTGATTAATCTGATAATACTGATTCACCCCCCCCTCTCAGTATTATTTCCAACACAAATGGGGCATCGATTTCATGACATGTAACCCCACCTCGACCGGGGGGCATGGGTATATCATAGTCGTAGTTGACTATTTTACCAAATGGGCCGAGGCAATGCCTACATTAGATAATACTGGTGAAACAGCTGCCCTTTTCTTTTTCAATCATGTAGTCGCCAGATTCGGCGTACCACAGGCTATAGTCACAGATCATGGATCACATTTTCGCAATCACATGATGGTTGAATTAGCTGCCAAACTAGGGTTGTCTCACGATAGCTCTACTCCATATTATCCGCAAGCCAACGGACAAGTTGAAGCTATCAACAAGGTCCTGAAACGCATGCTGCAAAGGATGATCGGAGTTCACAAAAGAAGATGGCACCTAATCCTGTACTCAGCTTTGTGGGCTTACCAAACATCGGTAAGGAATGCAACCGGGTTCACACCCTTCCAACTGGTATATGGCCTGGAAGCAATCCTACCAATCCAGTGTGAAATCTCGTCTCTCAAACTCGCAATTGATCTCCTCCCCGGAACTTCAGAAGAAGAGGCTCGTTTCTTGGAATTAATCCAATTGGATGAAACCCGTCGTGACGCCGCTTTGGCTAACGAAACCCATAAGAAACGAGTCAAGGCGCAGTTCGACAAAAATGTCAAACCCCGTGTCTTCTCAGAAGGTGACTTGGTCTTGCTTTACAACCAAGAATCCGATAAATTGGGAGCAGGTAAATTTAAGTCTTTATGGATGGGCCCCTATATTTTCAAATGATTGTTAGCAAAAGGAGCCTACGAGTTAATGGATTATGACGGAATTCCACTGGCGCAACCTCGTAATGGGTTGTACCTCAACCGTTACTATGCGTAATGGTAACCAGTATGCTTTTGTTATATTTTTGTTTTCGCTAAAGTGTTTGTTTTGGTTGAGTAATCCACTTTTTACATTTATTGCAGATGTCAAACCTATTGGAGCCATGTGTTGGATATGCCGACGGAGCGAGTCGTAGTTCGCGGAACCTGTCCTCCGCAGCCTGGGCCATTTTTGATCCAAGCGGCGAGTTAGTAAGTTTCAGAGGTGTATGTATCTGTCGATCAACGAATAACATCGCTGAGTATAGCACGTTGATAGAGCTTCTCTCTGATGCCATCACTCATGGTATACGCCGACTAATTGTCAGGCTAGAGTCACAACTCGTAATCCTACAACTCAATGGTATATATTCCGTCCGAAACCCAGCTATTTATCGCATGTTCCTAAGGGTTAAGATTTTGGAAAGACAATTTGATCCTATTCAATATCAACATATTTCCAGAAACTTAAACACATTAACTCACTCATTAGCAAATTATGTGTTAGATAGACATTTGCAACATTTATAAAAAAAAAAAAGGGGAAACACATCATCAATGTTTTTCATGTGGATCATGTAGCTCAACCAAAATAAACTCCGAAAATAAAAAATATATATATAACTGTTTATGGTTTACACATAATGTTCTGTAACCAAGACAAAATCGGTCAAACGACCCAAAAACTCAAAATTCTAGGGGGCACCCTAGTCTAATGATGCTCGTGATAGCAAGTCACAGCCTATGCGATCATGCGTAGGAGACGAGTCCATCGTCTGGGCACACTAGTAGCATGCCGCTGTAACTGCAAAGTTAGCTCATCGGTCCTCACATCTGGAATACCGAGAGTGAGGCCCTCAACCTGCTCCTGCAAAGCTGTGAGAGTCTCGGCCACATCGAGGTCACGAAGAATAGCCCTTCCAATGGCCTCTCCTGCTGGGGCAATAGCTGGTACTCTAAGGCGAACTACTGGACGAACGGGACCAACATCTGCATGTACACATGAGTTTGATTAAAGTCTTGATAGAATAAAGCACAAGGACATTATAAACAAAAAACGATAAACCCGCATCGAGCAGTGTTATCGCAAGGTTCAAGCTCGTTAAAAAATAAACCCGCATCGCGCAAATGTTTCCACCCACGTTTAAGCTCGTTAAAAAATGAACTATTCCCTGGTAAATAACCACCGTGAATGAAGTACTTCAGCCATTAAAGCCTTGGTCGTGTTTGCACCGTCACCTCCACTTTTCATTGGCCGATCATTCACCTCCACTTGATTGTTTACCCATTTTGAGGAACAGCTGCGAAGAGTGATTTCACTAGCCATCATTGTGACACTGCCGTGATTGGAAAATTCCAAACCTTACCTGGAATCAGCTGCTACCTGTTTTATCACTCGTTCCTCAAAAGACGAGTCTTCTTTAAGCTCTTTTCAACTGACTCGTAAAATATGAAAAGATTTCCAAGTCCTTTTCCTTCCAGCTCGTTAAAGGGACAGGAAGTGTTATCCCTCCTCTAGATTTTAATCTTTTTGGACCTGAGGGATTATTGCACAAAAAGATCGAGCGCTTGTTTTGTTCGGCTCGTTAAAACTATCAAAAATTCATCCCTTCTGTATTGTTTTATACTTTTTCAGACTTAAGGGATTAGATGACGAAAAAGGAATTTTGGAGTTACCTTTACGTACCTTTTCAGACTCTCTAAAAATGAAAAGGACCGAGTTATCTTTATCGTTAAACTCGTTAAAAAGATGAATAGCGACAAACTTGTCTTTAGACGAGAACGAGTTTCACTATCGCTAGGCTCGTTAAAACATAGCGATGGGTTTGCCTGAAGGGCAAATTATAGAACAAGCATATGTTATCCTCCTCAAGCTTGACAGAAATAAAGAGGTACTGGTCAGCAATGACTGGGGAAAAATTGGGAAGAAAACTCAAAGAATCTTTATTGGTAGTAAGTCGCTCTTGAACATGACACTTCCACTCCCTGTCCGAGTCGGGTTGGGTTTTTTCATTCACCGGTCACATCGCCATGGTCACACCATACCATCCACATTTGGGGTTAATGCTACCAATCTATCACATCAGTGTCGCCGACATGTTCAAGAGAAGTCATCCAGAGAAGTCACCTGTGTTTCACCCACTACCATACATTATACTCCATTCTTTCATGACCGCCACCCTAAACCGTATATCATCAGATCGTTTTCACCTCCATCAAAATCGTTTGCTCCGTTCCGTGTCATTGATGTGGGATTCATTAAGGCCCTCCTGTGACGGATCACTTCTTGTCGACATCAGCTCATTATCCAAGAAGTTGGTCTAGGAACACCCCATTCAGTACTTTGAAGCTTGCATGCCTCAATGGAAAGTTTCTCACTTCCGGCGACAGGTTTACATCAATGACCTTCGTCCGAAAGATTTTGCGTGGTGTTCGACGCCAAGTCCTTTATTCACACCACGTGAATTGTACTGCAGTACCTTGAGGATCATTATCATTATCGGTGATTCCTCTTGCGCTTGTTAACAGTTTACATCATTGACTGGTAATCAAGCGATGTCTTTCCATGTTCGACTCCAGAACATTTCTCACATGGATTGACTTGTACTTCGAGTGAAGATTGGAAGAGATTGAAGACCGCGGATCTAGTTTCATCCATCCGGGCTGTGATATATATCCAAGGAAATAAAGACATTAAATGTACAGCATTGCAGCAAAGATAATCATCCTACCAAAGGATGATGGCTCTATCAGAATCATCAGTCTACAATCAAACGATTGTCTGTCCTATGTACATGAAAATGAATTTATAAAGTTGAGCATGGGAATGCCCGCCTCAGCTAGATCATGAAAAACAATATGAAGATAATGTATTGTATTGTATCTTATTACAGGTCTCCTCCCAGCATTGAAAGAACTTCGGATCCTCATAATAAATCATTTCACCCGACACCAAAAGGTTAACGGCCTCATACTTTAGGGGGCAACTGTTATAGACATTTTTGTGCCTTACAGCTCCAAGCATGAAATGTCCATAAACCAAGGGTTCCTAAGTCCCTAAAAGTGTTGTTCTAACCCCTAAAGGAACAAGGTCAACAAATTACAGCTTCTCCCAGAAGTTCTCCACCAGAAACTACTTAGAATAAGTTAAAACAGGATCATTTCAGCTGCTCCACTGGCTAGGTGCGTTGCATAGCACCTAAATACACTGGCTAGGTGTGTTGCAATGCACCTAAATGCACTATGAGGGTGCGTTGGGAGAGAAATGACAAATGGCAGTGTCATTCCGTGAGGTGGAGAGACAATGGAAGATTCCAGAATCTTCTCCTATGACACTTGCCTCACTGAATTCGACCAAGGATGAGTAAGAGGCCTTCAGTCTCCAAGTGGAAGCAAGAACTGACAGAGAGAAGACACTAATCAAATCACAAGCTGACTCATCCTCCTTACACATATCTATATATGGATCCCTCATCCCAGAGATCTGGAGGCTGGAATTTTGCACATTGTAAGGAATTGCTGTTGGTTTTGAGACAAACATCGGAGTATTGGGTGATCTATGCTTTGTTGGAGGTGAAGAGGGGCTTCTTTGCTGGGAGGCTGATGCTGGGTCATGAACCATCGGTTGTAACTCCTCCTGAATCTTCTTGTTTATCAATAAAAACTATTTGAGTTTTTCCTCCATGCTTTTGTATCATTGATGCTTGTTACATTTGTATGGTTAACTTAAATCTGATCCTAAGTTGTTTATGAATATAGATCCATGTCTTTGTATAGTGTTCTTCTTCTGTGATCTTACAGGTACTTGGTGAAGCTGGGCAAGTAAGGGAGCAGGTAGCTGGAAGCTGTCAAAGAAGAGAGGGATTGGATCAAAGGATTAGCGCAAGACACAGGTTGGTTCTTTCTATTCCTCTCTATTTATTGTTCATAAAGGAAATACAAAAGTAGTTTTTCTCTGTTTGTCTCTAAGGCAGCTGTCACACGTTAGTGGGATAGAGCAGTTCTAAATAGACACTTTTCCCGGTAACACCCATGCATAAACATAGTCATGCCAAAGAGTAAATTAAAATCCAAAGGCCGTTGGACTACCGTGTATATTTTTACTTGTAGATTCAACAAATTATGTGATATGCTAAAACACAAGCCAAGAATCTACTCTTCTTTTCAGTGGAAACCAAAATTGATCGATGAAAACAATAAATAGAAAAGGAATAATTGCAATAGCACATAACACAATATTTATATGGGGAAAGCAACTGTTCAAAAAGTATCTATATTGCATTATGAAGAAGATATGAGAAGAAAATACAATGCTTGTTCAACCCGAACAATTCCTGCATAAGTACAATCTATTTCTCTACTTCACAAACCAACTCAAGCCAAAACTTAGCCAAATCTACTACCTGCCAAGCCCCTACTTCCTTGCACCATTCTTGAGAGAATTATCCCATATATAATTGGGAAATTCTCTCTCCATAACTATACAATCCATCATAGGTCCTCAACTGATTGCGTGCACCATCTGCACAACTCAAAAAATTATGCAATTGATAGTACAATGTTCGTGAACTCTAATCTCAACTGGGTCTTCCTCTAAACTGACATGCATGAGTTATTTTGAGTGAATTATTAGTTATTTGATTGATCACTACATGTGAATTAAATCTAATTTAATTCACTTTACCTCTCACCAGTTCCTCCAATATTTGGAACTAGTTTAACTTATTTTAACTCGAATAATTATGTTAAACAATTACAACTCAAAATAAAATGCAATTGGACCCCCTAACATTTAGGGAGAACTCTACATGCCTCTAGTTTGACCCTCAACTCGAATTGACGGAGCTAACTAAGACTTCCTGATTGATTAACTCGTACAAGTTGTCATGTGATGTGGAATTACAATTTACTTCTAATTTAATTAAGGGAAAATTAAATTAGAAGCCTCTTCTTCTTGCCATTTTCAATATTTCGTGTTGCAAATTTCAACACTCCCTCTCAATAAGAAAGGAATTCAACTCTATCCTGATCTGGTACCTTTGGAATGTTCTGCATGCAACACTTCCATCTAGTGTTGTTGCTACTACAACTTTTGAAACTGAGAAAGCATCCAAACTGAATCAGTATGATGCATCTGTCACTAGAGTCTCTGAATGCTACTAGCTACTGCACTTTCTACTAAAATATTTGTGCTGTTGTTGCTGAATCTGCACTATGCCATCTCCACTATTGCTAACTCTGCTCTGCAATCCCCGGTATCTGACTGTTTCTAGTCTCTAACTCTACCACTCTAACATCTAACTGCATCAACCACCATTGATCCATCCTTCTACTATGTATTGTGGGTAATGATCCATGAGAGAAAACATCTCAATAGACCTTGCCCAAATTTTTGCACTCTTGGAATTATTACTTCACATTTCCCCACCTCTCACCTGGAGGTATGGCTGCATGTGCTCCCTCTTCCCACTTGGCTCGAAATTTCCCCCTAATGGAGGTCTCTCCTTGAGTGGATGCCTCCACTCAGTCTTCTCTCTACCTCTCTAATTATGGCTGCTCCACAACTTTCTGAGATTACTTCTGAGGCTGCATGTTAAGAGGTAATTTATGCTCCCTCTCAACCACCAAGTATCTAACCTTTGCCTTGCTCCTCAAGGATTTTCATGCATCTTGTACCTCAAGTGCATACAGGTTCTTCAATCACACACCAATCTGTTTCATCTGTTCCACCGTCACAAAATATTCTGAAAAAAAAGAGTTGATTTTAAATCGGCGATATCTCCCTCATCCGTACTCCAATTCAGCCAATTTTCATTTTTGAATTTGGGTATTTTTTCGCAAAGAATCCATATTTTCTATTTGTTTTTGAAAAAATTTCACAAAAAATTCAGATCTACTCTACAAACTTGCTGCCCAAAAAATTCCTGCTCCAATACCATGTAGATTTTTACTTTTAGATTCAATAGCTTATGTGATATGCTAAAAACAAGACAAGAATCTACTCTACTCTTCAAAGGAAACCAAAATTGATCGATAAAAACAATAAGTAGAAAAGAAAATTTCAATCGCAAATAACACAATATTTCTCTTGAGAAAGCAACTGCTCAAAACCCTAACTATCTATATTGCATTAACTAGAATATTTGAGAAGAAAATGTAATGCTTGTTCAACTCGAACAATTCTTACAAAAGTACAATCTATCTCTCTACTTCACAAACTAGTTCAAGCCAACACTTAGCCAAATCTGTTGCCTGCTAAGCCCCTACTTCCTTGTGCCATTCCTGAGAGAATTAGCCCATATTTAATCAGGAAATTCTCTCTCCACATTTGCGCAATCCATCATAGGCCCTCAACTGATTGCATGCACCATCTATACAACTCGGATAATTATACAATTGATAGTACGTTTTCTTTGAACTCTAATCTCAACTGGGTCTTCCTCTAAAGTGACATGCATGAGTTACTTTTGAGTGAATTATTGATTATCTGATTGATCATTGCATGTGAATTAAATCCAATTTAATTCACTTGACCTCTCACTAGTTCCTCCAACAGTTAGAACTAGCTTAACTAAATTTGACTCAGTTAAACTAAATCAAATAATTATAACTCAATAAGAACTCAACCTGGGCCCCCAAAATTTATGGATCACTCTACATGACTCTAGATTAATTCCAAATTTAATTCAAAGAAAAATTAAATTAGGATTTTTCTTGATGTTATTTTAAACATTTCTTGTTGCAAATTTCAACATGCCATCACATTGATATAGACAGTGTTTCCTCCCAAAGTAATAGACAACTTAGGAAGGATCCCTAATGATTGATTGGTTCCTTTTTTAAAAGCCAACAAATTATGGGTAACGAGCACAAGACACAAAGAACCTAAAGCTTTCCAAGCAGTTGAAGAAAAAATACTAATAGATGCGCCTTCATCTATGATTGTGCTAGGTACGACCACATTATAAGCCTGTACCATGATCTAGAAGGGCACGTAAGGGGGGTAGACGATATCTTGTTAGTTGACTCCAATCAAAGGACATGATCATACTACTTGGAGGGGGTGTAATAGGAATGATAGAAATTCCCCCTTATGCTATGGGAATGGGAGGATTTCCCCCCTGTGCCATGGGAATAAGAGAACTATCCCCTAGTTCATTGGAATCTGAAGAAACAAGAAGAATCTTAGCGGTATGAAATTCACTCTCTACGGGAAAGGTATGATCAACTAAAGGTGGAATCAAGTCAACCATTTTCTTAGCCAATGGATGGCCAAGAATGGGCTGATGGGATTCACATTCAGACAGAGTGGGATTGATTGGATTTAGATCCTGATCAATCGCTTCATCAACTAGTGGAGGATTGGGAGAAATCTTTCGATAACCAGTTGGAAGTCATGGCTAAGAAGCTGTAAGGTTTTCCAACACTTTTGAGGCTTCATCCATATGAGGACAAATGTGAATAAGATGATTCCTTTCACATAAATTACGGGTAAATTTGACTTTACCCTTTTTCCGATGGTTCATTCATCCAAAGGTATAAGTCATGTATTTCTGGTACTTCTTCACATATGTAGTTCATAGAAATATGTGCATAAAATAGTGGAGGTCGAGTAGTTCAAGGACTTATAGTTTAGTAAGATTTTGGTAGAGCAATGTGAGAGGATAAGAAGAAAGAGAAACTCGTCACATAGAGCTTAAAGAATCAAGAATTCTACATTTAACACATTGAGCTTGAAGCATTAAGAATTTCAACACTTATTTGAGTTACGAGTAGATATAATGGACCAAAGAGAGACTGAATGCTATGATTCATGTAGCACAATTTTAAATATATAATCTCAATAATCGATACATGCACATTCATTAATAAGTCAATACAAATGAATCTGTGAGGAAGTATGAAATATTTATAGCATCTATGATTGCATGAATTCAGAAAAGAAACATGAACATAATGGGTTTTAACAGAGGGATAACATATTGTAATAATAAAAGGAGGAATCACCACCATTAACTTGATATTTTGAAACATCTCTATTATAAAGTCATATAGTCTGAGAACAACATGTAGCTTTTTCTTTAGGATTTTTAAACCTTTGTAAAGTGTTTCTTTCCCGTATTTATCTGGAGAGGGGAGAATTGAACATTCATTACAATAAAATATCTTCAGTGGAGTCTCAGTTATCAAGTCGACTAGCTGTCTCAGCCAGGGATGGCTCTGTGGCCCAAAAAAATTAAGAAATATTAATTTCCTCATCAATGTCTGTACATTACAGGGTAATAAAACAAGTCAACAATAAAATAAGAATGTTAACAAAATATCTTCATGCCCATCCCTGTGATCGCTTCTGCTTCAGGTTGAATTTTGCTCATGGTCTGGCCTCCTATGTTACTCAACTAACTCCCATCGCTTCTGCCTTTACTTCTTGAACCATTCATCCTTTAAAGCTGGGAGTGGGCACTATCAATTTCATGTTGCAGTACTGAAGCAGAGGAACCCTGGGCGGTACTTCGTCTTCCCTCTGTATGGGGGCACCATGCTGGATAATCAAGTCCTCCTGAGCTACTAAGTCCTTGTTTACTTCTGTCAGCGTCGACCCAGATTTCGTGTCACAAGGGGCCTGTCTGGGTCTGTCCATGTCAAGTTTGAATGCTCCATCTCCTTTATTAAATGCCACAACTGCTGACCCACCTTTCCTTAAATTTTTTCACTACCTGGTTATGGAGTTCTCGCATTCTGGGTTTTCCATTAAAAGCCTTGACAGGATGGGGCCTTCAAATCCACTCCAGCCCCTTTCTCTTCATGTGACCAGGGATATGACTAGGTTCTTAGTCCTCGGGCGCTAGGGATTTTGGACTCCCTCAAGGGGTATTTTTCCTTTGTTACGTGGAATACCGCATACCGACGATTTACAATGCTTTTCCTTTGGTATCTCCCCTTGACACTTGTGATCGCTGATCTGCGGGATTGGGCCCACCCAGGATATCACAATCACAATGCGGGAGAGAGAGCCTTTTTACCTCCTTTCATAGTGCTGGTTGATTGTCCAGATGTGAAAATTTCATAAGGTATGACACATAAAATATCGCATCTGGGAGGATCATTCACATATCGCAATCTCAGGTTGGAAGGGACTTTGGCGGAGGAGGGGCTTTGCTTTGTGCAATGGCCGATTGCCGATTTTTTATGGGTGACGTCATCACTGCTAAGTGTCACTTTGTGAGAGGTGATCTGTATCGCCCAGAAATGCCCCTTTAAGACCCTGAAAATGCCAGATCAGCATGCCACATGTCCTCCATACCTCCATGTCATCTTTGTACTGCCATGTCATTTTGATATCAGCAGCCATGTGGATTCATAGGGATCAATGGTATTCCTCCAAGTGGCCCCCTAGTGGAGAGAGAGAAGGGCCTGCTCAACCTTGTCTTTTCATTGCAATCCTTTGTTAAATGGTTTTCTACCCCTCTCAGAACTTTACACTATATCGAGACTTCTCCACTTCGCAGTGTTTTTAACCCCAGCCTTGTCTAGAATTGCCGATATCTTTTGTCGATAAGTTGATGCCATGCCTTGGGACCCTCCAATTTGCGATTTGCGATATCGGTGATTGTTATAGACAATTTTGTGCCTTACAGCAACAGGCATGAATTGTCAACAATCCAAGGGATCCAAAGTCCCTAAACATGATGTTCCTACCCCTAGAGGAACAAGGTCAGCAAACCAACAGCTCTCAGATCAGTTCTCCACCTGAAAACACTCAAAAACAAGCAATCCTGAAATAAAAGCAGGTGCTCCACTAGGCTTCTGCGCTGAAACTCAACTCCTCCATGGTGTACCTGCGTTGCAAAGCAAGTGGAACAAAGGCCACCTGCGCTGAGCGAGATGGGACAAGTGGCACACTGAGTCATTGCTCTGGAATCTTCCAAAAATGACACTTGGATCAGGGATTTCGCCTTGTGATGAGTCAGAGGCTCTGCTTCTCCAAGTGGAAGCAAGGTTCTCCAAGTGGACTCAAGAACTGAAGATCAACTGAAGAGAGAGAGGACACAAGGCAGCTACACATCAGTTGCAAGCTGACTCATCCTTTCTCAATTCATCTATATATTGAGCTCTCTCCTATGAGCTCAGGAGGCTGGAATTTTGTGCAAAGTAATGATATGCTGTTGGTTTCACTATAGAGCTATTGGGTGATTGCTTGAAGGAGGTGAAGAGGAGAAATTCTTTCTGCTGGGAGGTGTTGCTGGATTGGAGCCTTCAATGGTTGTAACCTTCTCAGAACTTTACTTCTTCATTAATAAAAGCTATTGAGGTTCTTCTATATGCACTTGTTTCAATAATGTATTGTGATAATTGTATATTTGGTTTATGCTAATCCGTGAATCAGTTATGATTGCATGCTTCTTGTAGTTTCCTTCTTTGTCATTTTGCAGGATCTCATTGTAGCTGGGCCAACAAAAGAGCAAGGAGTTGGAAACAAGCAGCGAAGAGAAGAGTTTGGATTCGACATTAAGTGCAAGGCAACAGTTAGTGAATTCTTTCATTCTCTTTTGCTTTCATAAAGAAGTAAACCTTCAGTAGTTTCCTTTACAGTTGTTGCTGAGGTACTATCACCCTTAGAGTGGGATAGGGTCATCCGAATCGGATACTTTTCCCTACAACAAACTGGCGACTCCACTGGGGATCGTATCCGTTTGATTGTGTTTGTAGTATTTTGCTATTCATTTCCTGAACAAAAGAGTACCAAATCGAAAAGCTTTTGACTATATCAAAAGCGAAGTAGAGGGCAGCTACTCTAGCTCATTTCTGAGCATGTTCATGATTTGAAGAGCTGATCTACAAGGATCCTTGTAAGCTCTTAGTGATAGCTTTTCATCCTCCTAATCATCCCTTTGTGTGTACTTGACTGATTGCTTCTGATTTGAGCAAAAACCGTGAATTTTTGAGAAAATTGTGACCCGGAAACTGAGAAAACGCAACTTTCGTTTTCCAAAGCAGGTAGTACACAGGCTACCTGCTTTGCAACGCAGGTCCCGAAGGGGCTACCTGCGCGGAGAGCCAGACTGGCTGAGCAGCACCTGCGTTGGCCCAATTTTGCCTTGAGCAGTTGGGGTTTCCTCCCTTTTTCTTGCCTGTTTTCACTATAGTTTTTGCTGCAAGTTGTCTTTCTTGTACCTGTTCTGAAACCAACCTTACTTGCCATCATTCCGCCTCTGTTATATAACGAAATTGTACTTGTTCTTTTGTATTTCTTACTTCATTTACAATTTCCCATAACGAAGAGTAAACTAGTCTTGCTTTGGCCTCTTAGATCTGAACCTGTGTTAGGCATTTTGCTGGTCTAAAGAGTTAGCTTGTTTGCTGTCCATAGCTGATTAGTCTTTTTACTTTCGTCATTATGGTTTGATTTCATGTATTTCCAGTGATTAAACAAGTAAATCTTAAGGTGTCTTTTGATTTTGGACAAACTTGTTTGTTTTCGCTTTAAATCGAAATCAAAGTTATATAACAACTTTCTTTTTGTAACCCATCAACATTAAGAAAGGGAAAAGAAAATACATGCATTGTGCATTTTGCATTTGACTGTTTGCATGACGATTTAGGAAATTTTGCATTAGTGTGTGCTCTATGATCTGTGAGAAAAGATTTTCCTTTCTTCTCCCTCAGTAGTTAAGATTTTCAAAGTTGAAAGATTTTCAAAGTTTGCTTCTCATCTTAGACTGCATTCAGGAATTTGTTACATACATCTCGTGGTGATCCTTAAAGGCAAACTGCTAAACAAGATCAACATTAAAATAAATTCAATTTACATAACAACGCTTTGTAACATAACGCAAACACATAGAGGTCTAGGTAGAGACGTGTTCCGGCGTCGTTAAACATAGTGACTGTCGATCTCTACGAAGGTGGGTGATTCCTCCTGAGAGTCGGTGGCACTAATACGGACTTGTGCTCCCACGTACCGTCGCGTATATATTGAGAGACCCCTATAGGAACAAAGCCTTTATCCATAGGAAGCCGTGTCGGCCGCCCTACTGATCGCGATGCAGTGAACACAGCATTCACGAAGATCGACCACCCGTACCGTAAAACGTATTCTGTGGTTTCACGAAAAGTTTGGCACACCCTCTGCCTAGAACTCCAGAGAATTTTCTTTTGGCCTTTTTCAAACTCTATAACTGAAAAAGTCCATCCGAGCATTTGTCACTTCAGGCTCGTTAAAACATCGAAGGAGACTAGAGTCATCTTTAGCTTTTTCTCGACTCTTAAAACATGAAAAAGCAAAGTTGTGTCTAAAGCGTCGTTAATAAAATTTATTTTAATCGGAACATAATCACCTGTTATTCCTACGTTGATCTTTCAGTTGAAAAGTATGGAGCCCACCAACCAAGGAAGTCAACTTGGCGGAAGTCCCAATCCCTTCTCCTCTTGGGGAGATGTTGGTGCGCCTCATATGGCCACATTGTCACTTCCAGGATTGACAATTGGCCTACCTGTATGGCTCTTTTCAACTAATGTAGTTCAGATCGCCACTAATCCTGAGCAGTCGAATCAACAGTCAGACCAGTCTAGAGCTACCCACCAGCCTTCCACTTCTTACAATTCTTCCTCTGATCCTTCATCTTCACGAGGTAGAGCCGGCAAAAGTCAGCCTCCCATGGAGAAGAAGGAAAAGAAGAAGAGAGAAAAGAAGCAGAAGGGGCCTATGGCGAAGGCGACTGGGGGCAAGCAAAAGACATCTGACAAAAATCCACACACTGCACCGACCGGGCCTAAATCGCCATGTGTCATTTGCAAAGGGACCCACTTCCATCATGATTGTCCTTGTATTCCCCGGATACTAAGGGACTGGTCCCCTAGGTTGCACAATCCGGTAGCATCAACCTCTGATAGACATGTTGATTGCAGTCCGTCAACTAGCGAGAGTGAAGGATGAAAAGGGAGACCAAGATCACCCTGTATGTTGTGTGAAGGTGATCACGCCATCCACCGATGTCCATTCTTAGATGAGGTGAAGAGAGTTTTGGAAGATCGTCCGGTATCACCGTCACGACTTCCTCCTGGATACCAAAAACTCGTGCCTAATCCCTCGATAGTTGAAAATCCAGCTGGCCCGCTCAAGTGGTCAGCTGAAGTGTCAGTCATTGAGAATGAACCTGCTGAATCCAGACCAGACGAAAGTCTAAAGGTCGAAACGGCAGTTGACCCGGTTCTTCCTTCAGAGGTTTCATCCTCAAATGACTCCGTCATTGAAGACCCATCTTCAAATGACACCCTCACTGAAGAGGATAAGGATGACACCGTCCATATTCTTTTCATCAACACAGACTCTGATGAGCATCAGGGCAATGCGCCCATTCCTTTATCGCAGGAAGGAACATCGTCAGGGTCGTATCCGGCCGTGTATTCGGTCCCACCACCAAGCAACCTGGTTGTATCCTTTGATTGGAATCAACTAGGCAGACCCCGGTTACTAGCCAGTATCCCATTCAGAATCATCGTCCAAATCTACAGAATGGTGATGGCTGGAACTATCATTGATGAAGGGGCATCTGTGAGTATCCTTTCCTCTATTGCTTGGAAAGCACTGGGTTCCCCGACGCTTTTACCTGAGATGAGAAATCTATCAGGTTTTGATAAAGGAACCAGTCACCCATTAGGGATTCTCCCCAATGTTCCCATTACATTGAAAGGGAAGACAGTTCATATGAACGTGATGGTCGTCCAGGGACCCTTAGTTTATAACTTACTCCTTGGACGAGACTATATATATTGCATGGAGGCGATAGTGTCCTCACTCTTCAGAGTTATGTGTTTTCCGCACGAAGGAAGAATGGTCAAGCTCGTAGACCAACTTTCATTTCCAGGATCACGCATCGCAAATAGTCAAATACCATCCCTTAACGGTTTATTCACTCAAGGAATGCCTCCACCCCCAGTTCTACTTCCCGATGAATGCGAGTGATTCAGAAGAAAGAACTGGGACCCAGGGGGCATGCACCCTGGCCTGCCTTGGGCAGAGAAAACCTTGGGTATAAAGTTAATTTCCGCAGAAGAATATGACTAGTCCGTACCCTGTCCGAAGGAAGGAAGAGAGGGTTGTTCTAGGATAAAATTCTTTTGTCAAAGTTATGTGAGCGAAATAATCGGCTCCCTTTGTCTAGAAATTAGGCTCTCTTGAGGGAGGAGATCCATTTGTGGCGGCAAGTAGCCACCATCTTTGAAGGCAAGCCTCACCCATTAAAACATATGTTTTGAAGGATAAGTAGGGGCAGCCTCCAAAGAAAGAGATGAAATTGCTACAACAAGTAGTCACCATCCTTAGCAACCTAGTAATAGACATCGCCGGAAAAAGAGTTTAGTTTGCGGCAGCAAACATAACCATTTTCCGGATAATAAGTAAGAGGACGAACCTAGATATAATACTTTATACCTGGGGGCATGCGAACCTTTTGGAGTGCAAGCACGGGACGACTATTTATTTTTTAAATTTTTAGGTCCTCCCTTTAAACCTGTAGGTCTAACCCGTTAAACTCGTAGGATTAGCCATTTCCATCTTGCATAAAGAAAGGATGTGGGGCAAAAGTAAAAACTTGCCAAATAGGAGCATAGCTTCGTGAGGTAAAGCTCCTTAAAAAATAGCTATCTCACCTGAGGCGTTTCTTGTATTACGACTGGTATAATTGAGCAAGGTTTGATCGCTTTCAAGCTCGTTAAAAAATGAAGCCATCTCCGAGCAGTTTTAGCACATAGTTCATACTCGTTAAAAAATAAACATAAGTTGTGAGCAATCTTCCCCTAGAGTTCAAGCTCACCCAGAAAAAATGAACCGGTAAATAACCTTGGTAAATGTAACCTTTGACTGCCATATTAAAGCCCTTGGTCGTGTTCTTGCAGTCTCACCTCCATCCGTTCATTTGGCAAATCGTTCATCTCCATATGTTTGTTTACCCATTTTGAGGAACAACTGCGAAGAGTGATTTCACTAAGCCATCCTTGTGACACTGCCGTGATTGGAATATTCCAACCTGTACCTGGAATCTGCTGCTGCCCTGTTCATCACTCGTTCCTCAAAAGACGAGTCTTCTTTGAGCTCTTTTCACTGACTCGTAAAATATGAAAAGTTTGCCGAGTTTTGGCCTTCCAGCTCGTTAAAGCGACCGGAAAGCTATCCCTCCTCTAGATTTTAATCTTTTTGGACCTGAGGAATTATTGCACAAAAAGATCGAGCGCTTGTTTTGTTCGGCTCGTTAAAGCAATCGAAAATTCATCCCTTCTGTATTGTTTTATACTTTTTCAGACTTAAGGGATTAGATGACGAAAAAGGAATTTTGGAGTTGACTTTATGTACCTTTTCAGACTCTCTAAAAATGAAAAGGACCGAGTTATCCTTGTCGTTAGACTCGTTAAATTCATTAAATAGCGACAAACTTGTCTTTAGACGAGAACGAGTTTCCCTATCGCTAGGCTCGTTAAAACATAGCGATGGGCTTGCCCGAAGGGCAGGTTATAGAACAAGCATATGTTATCCTCCTCAAGCTTGATAAAAAATAAAGAGGTACTGGTCAGTAATGACTGGGGAAAAATTGGGAGAACCTCACAGCTTTAATGGTAGCAAGTTGCTCTTGAACATGACACTTTGTCCTCCGTATCACATCGGGTTGGGTTGTTTCATTCACCGGTCTCATCACCATGGTCCTCGCCACACCATCCACATTTGTGGTAATGCTACCGATCCATCACATCAGTGTCGTTATATGTTCAAGAGATGTTGTTCTGCAGAGAGTCAACCGTGTCCCATCCACTGCCATACATTGTCCTTCATCCATTTCATGATCGCCACCCTGAATCATACATCACAGTTTGTTTTCACCTCATCACAATCACTAGCTCCGTTCCGTGTCACTGATGTGGGATTCATTAAGGCCCTCCTTTGACGGATCACTCCTTGTCGACATCAGCTCATTATCCAAGGAGTTGATCTAGGAACACCCCCTTCAGTACTTTGAAGCTTGCATGCCTCAATGGCAAGTTTCTCACTTCCGGCGACAGGTATACATCAATGACCTTCGACCAGAAGATTTTGCATGGTGGTCGACACCAAGTCCTTTATTCCCACCATGTGAATTGTACTGCCGTACCTTGAGGATCATCATCCTTATCGGTGATTCCTCTCGTGCTTGTTAACGGTTTACATCATTGGCCGGTAATCAAGCGATGTCTTTCCATGTTCGACTTCAAGAAATTCTCACATGGATCGACTTGTACATCGAGTGAAGATCGGAAGAGATTGAAGACCCCGGATCTAGTTTCATCCATCCGGGCTGCGATATATATTCAGGATATAAAGACATTTGATATGTACATCATTGCAGCAGATGATCATCCTTCTCAAAGGATGATAATTTCGGCAGAGAATTATCAGTCTATCATCAGACGATCGTCTGTTCTATGTACCAAAATGTATTTATAAAGCTGAGCATGGGAATGCCCGCCTCAGCTAGATCATGAAAAAGTATGAAAAATAATGTATTGTATTGTATCTTATTACAGGACACTTCTCAGCAGATTGAATGAACTTCGGATCCTCCTAATAAAGAATTTCACCCGATAAACGACCTCATACTTTAGGGGGCATCTGTTTCAGACAATTTTGTGCCTTACAGCAACAGGCATGAATTGTCAACAATCCAAGGGATCCAAAGTCCCTAAACATGATGTTCCTACCCCTAGAGGAACAAGGTCAGCAAACCAACAGCTCTCAGATCAGTTCTCCACCTGAAAACACTCAAAAACAAGCAATCCTGAAATCAAAGCAGGTGCTCCACTAGGCTTCTGCGCTGAAACTCAACTCCTCCATGGTGTACCTGCGTTGCAAAGCAAGTGGAACAAAGGCCACCTGCGCTGAGCGAGATGGGACAAGTGGCACACTGAGTCATTGCTTTGGAATATTCCAAAAATGACACTTGGATCAGGGATTTCGCCTTGTGATGAGTCAGAGGCTCTGTTTCTCCAAGTGGAAGCAAGATTCTCCAAGTGGACTCAAGAACTGAAGATCAACTGAAGAGAGAGAGGACACAAGGCAGCTACACATCAGTTGCAAGCTGACTCATCCTTTCTCAATTCATCTATATATTGAGCTCTCTCCTATGAGCTCAGGAGGCTGGAATTTTGTGCAAAGTAATGATATGCTGTTGGTTTCACTATAGAGCTATTGGGTGATTGCTTGAAGGAGGTGAAGAGGAGAAATTCTTTCTGCTGGGAGGTGTTACTGGATTGGAGCCTTCAATGGTTGTAACCTTCTCAGAACTTTACTTCTTCATTAATAAAAGCTATTGAGGTTCTTCTATATGCACTTGTTTCAATAATGTATTGTGATAATTGTATATTTGGTTTATGCTAATCCGTGAATCAGTTATGATTGCATGCTTCTTGTAGTTTCCTTCTTTGTCATTTTGCAGGATCTCATTGTAGCTGGGCCAGCAAAAGAGCAAGGAGTTGGAAACAAGCAGCGAAGAAAAGAGTTTGGATTCGACATTAAGCGCAAGGCAACGGTTAGTGCATTCTTTCATTCTCTTTTGCTTTCATAAAGAAGTAAACCTTCAGTAGTTTCCTTTACAGTTGTTGCTGAGGTACTATCACCCTTAGAGTGGGATAGGGTCATCCGAATCGGATACTTTTCCCTACAACAGTGATCAAGCGAACAGAGATTTGGCTACCTTCCCCTATTGCTATTTTAGAAAAGCCCTAATTGCAATTTGCTATGAGCCTGACCCTTAGCCATTTTTCCTTTGTTTTATGGCTTTGAAAGGGTATCTCAATATGCTCTAACTTCTGGTCTAGGAACCCATGTTTGGACTTCCACCTACCGTTGGAAAGCTTATTCCAAACACTATCTAGTGGAGAGGGTCCAATTTAACTTTGAGAGCTTTTATGGCTTGGAATATGGATGCAAACCTCTATATTCTCTGGTACTCTTTGTACAACTGGAACTCTGTTTTTAGAAGGTGACAACATTGGCTTCACCTAGGGACAATGCCTTGCTAACAAGGTGCTAAGAACCTGCAAACTATGAAATTATCCTTTGGGCATGGAGTTTTTTCTAAACAAACGATAATTTTGTGAAAGTAGAATTTTCAACATAAACTAGAAATTTCATATAACAATTACAATATACACACCGGTATTTACAATGAGTGAAAGACATGTACCTATAGTTTCGGAAATAGAGTTTGAGGAACTAACCATTTACTGATAGTTCCAACGATTCATAGTCTAGATTTTCAAGCATGTACGTGTTATTTCCTCTCTCTTCTGCAATCTTGAAAGTGTCAAACCATAGTAGATCAATTTTTCCGTGTTTTCCTTTGTCTTCTTGTTAGGCTTCCCATCGTAGAACTAAATCTTCTAGTTGAAGAGGTTGATCCTTGGTTTTCTTTTCAAACAGGGATTTCATATTTTGTTGGTCAATTGACAATTTGGCCCCCACCTATTCTCTATTTTCATGAAGCTCGACCAACTGATTTATCCTTCATGTCAAGAAAATTTTCTCTTCCTCAACTTCTTATAGTAAATTCACCACTGACATCACTAATTGGATTGGGAAGAATGTAGCCTTACCATACACTAGCTCAAAAGGAAATTTTCTCGTGGACTGTTTAGGAGTTACTTGGTTGGCCTAGAAGGAAAGCTTCAGTTAGGAGTTCCAGTTCCTCTGATTCTCGGTGATGGTCTTCTTCAACACCCTCACCATAGTTTTCTTTGAGGACTCAGCCAATTCATTACCTTGAGGATAATAGGTATTGGAGTGCTCAATGATATTGAATTTCTAGTAGAAATTGGTGAATTTGGTAGATTTGAAGACCCGAGGATTGTGAGTGATATTTTTGATAAGACAACCAAAGTGAGATAATATGTCCTCCATAAACTTAATTACCACTGAGTTTGTAGAATTTCTGGCTAGGATGGTCTCTACCCACTTGGTGAAATAATTCGTGGTTGTTAATATCCATTTGTTTTGGCCACTTGATGATGAGTTTATTTCTCCTATGACGTCTAGTCCCCACTTTCTAAAAGGTTCTTCCACATGCACTAGAATCAGGGGGAGAGGAGAAAGCTTTTGTATCTCAGTAAACACATGTTACTTTTGGCATGACCTGACTTGGGAATGAACATTTCCAAATAGTGTAGGCCAGTATAATCCTACTGGTGGGCTCCAGTATTGTAGCAATAATGCTACAACTCCTGGAGCTTCCTTCTCTAATTTTATCAACCCGGTAGTTCGTAACAAACTTGGAAGCGACAGTGCTGTATGCACAAGTACTAGCTCTTGTTGCAGCTGTCACTTGGTCAGCTGGCACAAGTCCGCTAGGGCTCAAGCCAACTTCTATATGTTCTCAGAAGAAGCTTTTTAAGTGATGCACGAAAGCTATCTCAAAGGAGATTGACCTACTTTGCAAGAATGAACTGAAAGCCAACAAAACATGGAAACCCTAGTAAACCCTAATTTAACCAGCTTAATCCTTACGATGCAATGGTGGGAGTGCAACTTCTAGAAATGATGCCATTACTTCTAGTGAGATGAGATGCATGAGTCTAAACTACTTTCATCTGAAGAGAACATGTTTTTATATTTTTTCTCAAGTGGTTGGAGTTATTATGATTGTGCTTCTGACTGGATATTGACTGTGCAGGGGTAGTTCAAGAAGGAGGAAGGTTTGGGAAAGGTCAGGAGGACTCTGAGAGGTTCCAGGGGATCCCTAACAGCATTCCATAGAATTTCCCAACGTTCAGGTGCTTGGCAACCGTGTTTGCAGGCTTCTACAGGATGTCTGCAGGGGATCCTACAGGAAGCTCGGGATTTCTACAGGAAGTCTGCTAACTTCTACAGGATGTTCTACAGTCGGGGTTTTGGGTGATGGAGGAGTGAAGGAGCTGTATGGGTGGATAGGTAGGATGAAAGGGGAGCTTGTGATGGCTCAGGGACAGAGAGATGAGCTGGGGAGAGAGTGTATAAAGCTAGTTGGTCGATGGAAGGGGAGAAGCAATGGAAGGTCGAAAAGATAAAACAACGTGGATAATAGAAGAGTTGGTGGGCAAAGGATCTAGCTGTGAGGTAGGGAGATGGCTTAGGGACGGCTGAGGAGTATAAGGAAGTGTTGAAGTGGTGCTGCGCAGTGTAAATGAAACAAATCACCCTTATCTTGCATGTAAACGAAAGTTCACCAACCTATTCTAACTGTTTTATTAGGAACCAAAGAACAACAATGTACGTTGAAGGGAAATCGTGCATGAATGTTGAACCAAAGAGTCATTACTCAAGATATAATCGTATGGACAATTCTTCAACCGAAAACATTACATCAATACTTGCATGCATATGTTAAAACAGTGTTTTTGGCAGTTGGCACGGTCTACACTTCCGGTCCCCAAACAGAGGTGAAAGTGAGCATGCATTCAACCTTTTTTTGAACTCAATGTAGCTTTAATCTCCCTACGCTAATTTTGAACTACTAAAACAACTGCATTCATGAAACTAACCTACATAACCAATCCGAAACAGTCAACTCAGCAAACTGTGTTTTTCAAGTGCATGTAAAGAGAAGAAATGCAATGATAAAAGGAAGACAAGTAACAATACAAAGAAAGGAGGTCTATTGCTCTCAGGTTGGGCCCTAACCTGAGAGCTATAGCTCCTTTAAGAACTCAGAATTGAATCCAAATCTGCCTGCCTTTTATTAAAAGATCATAATCATGAGTCTAACAACATGCCAAAATTGGCTTACAAAGAGAAAAAACAGAGCTACAGCTCGTGATTCAAAATCTATAACAAAGGTTCAAGAGTCTATCGAAGGCTACAGCCTCAATATTTATACATGATGAGGGCCAAGCTGGCCTCCTCAATTATTGGGGCTTGGCTGTCCAACTAAAAGTAAACTGCTGTTCCTGTAGAATCCGTTGGTTGCCTTCTAGCTCGGTGGTGATAGCTGTTGGAGCTCGGAGTTGGGGTGGAGATCACGAGGGAGGCCATTCAAAGATGTGGACAACCTCCCTATAATCCCGCAATGCCACCTTGGCTATCTCCTTGTCTCCATCTGCGTGGTCTTTGCTCCCTTTAATGCCAAAAACCTGAAATCATCATGTATTAGCCACATAGATATAATGCCTGCCCTTCTTCCTACAAATAACACGAATATACTAAGAAATGATGCATAAGTGATAAAAATGAAGGGTTGAGCAAGGTAAGTAGGCCAAATGAGCCCAAATTGTTACCAAAAATTGGGGCTCATCATCACCCCCCAGCTAAAATATTTGCTCATCCTTGAGCAACTAGTCCAACTCTTCATCCTTCATTGCTTTGACTGCTACCCTTACATCCCAAGCCTCTGTAGTAGTGTCCTCCTTGCTGATATGAAACCCAGCCCTTCTGTTTACCTCTTCCCACTGTTCATTGTCATCTTTCTCTGTGCTGCCTTCCATTAATCCTAGCAGTAGTGGTGGGCTGAGTTTAAGGCCAATCCAGCTAGCCTGGAGGCTTTGCATGGATTTCTTATAGAGGGATACTCGTACCAGAGCTTCCCTCATCCGAGTTGGGGTGTGGTACTCTCGGATTTTCAGACTGTGTGCCAATGTATTCCATCTGCGTGTGCATGCTTGGACAACGTTGTCTCCTAGCAGTCTCTCCATGTCCTCAAAGTGAGCTATGGCTTGGGCCTGTTGATCCATATATCTTAATGAAGCTTGAGGGTCAGTGGACAAATGTTGGTGTGCCGAGATTAGTGCAACTGGATCCCCTGGTTCTGGTCTGATGAACAATGGCTCGTTCAGCTCTCGGTTCATGATTGTTTTGGCTTCTGCTGCTCTTTTGTCCTCATGGTTTAGCCATGAGGCAAAGGCCATTAATTGCATATCTCCCAAGGCCGTATTGGGATCCCATGAAACAACATTAGGCAGGGCCAGATTATGGAGGTAAAACTCCGCTAATTTGGCCCTATCCTCTGATGAAATAGTACTGCAAACTTCAGTGAATTGCTGCGGGTCTTGGAGCTGAGAGATACCTCTTTGTGCCAAGGTATTGATTTGGAATTGCAGCCATTGATCTTTCAAGTACAACCCATAGGACTTGGCTGGCTTCCTGCATTGGATGGCATCCATGGCCCAGCTGGCCATGCAGGCCAATTGTGCTTCTTTCTGCTGCAGCTGTTCTCTGAGAGCTTGCACCTCAATTTGTGCTTGTTGTTCTGCTTCCTGTAGAAGTGTGGTTGGCTCCCCAAGACCGGTGTTCAGTTCCTTTTTGCCTTGCTGTTCTTCTGTGGTGTCCTTGGAGGATGTACCTGTCCCTGCCCTTAGCTCCTGTAGCTGCAATCTCAGCTTCTGGTTTTCTTCCTGTAGAAACACGCGTTGGCAATTTGCCACGTGTTTGGCCATGGACAATTCACTTCTGGCCTCCTTGAGCTGCTCCTGTAAGGGACCTATGTCCGCCACACCCTTTGACTTTGCTATCTTCATCCACGTGTGTGTACGGACTCTTTCTTCCTCCAATGCAAAAAATAGTGGCACTGTAAATTTCTGAGGTATGATTTTGCCAGCCTCTAAAAAGTTGTAATATGAACTCAGACTGGGCTGAGGGCTGGGCTCTGGTATATGATCTATTTCCACTTCCTTTGGTGGCTCTACTTCATCCTCCCTTGGTGGTGATAAGGGTGCTTCTCCTTCCATCCTCTCAGTTTCTTTAAGCCTGGCTAAGGTTTCCTGTAGAGCATCTTCAGCAACCTGTAGCCGAGCTTTTTCAGTCAATTGGTCTAACTTTTCTTGCCACGTAGTTTTCTTCGGGCTCCCCCTCTCATAGGTGATTTATATGCTCGAGGGGGACCTTTCCTTGGGCGAAGTAGGGGCATCTTCAATGATGATTGGGCTGCTGGACGGAGGCTGTGGCTTACCCGTCTTTATCCTCACACTTCTTCGAGCTTTAAAATATAGAGGGATCTCCCTCTTTCTCTTCTCCTTTGGCTTAGGAGGTGTGCTGAGGGCGGCCAACACAGCTGCTGCCTCCCTCTCACGAATGTCAGCCTTCTTCTCCTTGGGTTTCACTTTTTCGGGGCTTCCTGTAGAAGACCCTGTTTTAGGCAATTTCGGGCTTCCTGTAGAAGACCCTTTTTCGGTTAATTTCGGGCTTCCTATAGAAGTCGGTTTCGGCTTTCCTGTAGAAACAGGTGTCACCGCCTTGGTTTGCTTTGCTGCATGAGATTTGCTTTTTGACTTGGTTTCGGTGGCTGTCGAGGCACTTTTGCTGATGTGGACCTTCTCAGCCTTGTCCACTCTTCCTTGCAACCTTTTCTCTCTTGCTGACAAGATGGGTGTGTCATCTTTCTCTTTGGCACCCTTTTTCTCTTGTTTCTTCTCTTGCTTTTTCTTCTGCTCCGTGGTCGTGGTCTTCTGGGCTGTTTCTTTCTTTCCCGCGGGCACTGACTCTTTCTCCTCACTGCTAGATGAACCGAGCTCCTCGGTCAGCATCTTTATATCCCCGTCCTTTGTCAAATTTCTGAAGGCTTCCCATGAGAGAGGAACCTTGTATGTGTGGAGCGCATCCTCCACGAGGAGTTTGATCAGTCCATGGTGAGCTACCTGGTCTGGTGTGCCTTCTTTCAACTTGGTGGCACACTCAATCAGAGACTGTAATAGAAAGTAGGGGAGACTGAGCTTGTTTTCTACAGGTAGATCCATCTGGTGCCTTAATTCAGTGAGTAACCGAAAGTGGTACCCGTATACAATGCTAAAACGCCCTTCGCAGGTGATGTACTTCATAATCTGCAGGCTAACTTCATTCCACGGTGGTAGTAAACTGGTTCTACGAACCCCATTTTTGTCTTCTGAGAATTCCTCCTCTGGTGGAAAGAATTCTTTCTTAGCCTGTTGGCCCAATTTCCTTTCTTCTTTGTCCCACGGTAATCCCATTGGGAGCTCAGTAACTCGATTGATGAATTGTGGGGTGAGTTTGAGGCTTAAACCCCTGAAGTTAACGGTGGCCAACGTTTTGTATTTCGGCCTCAGAGCTTGCAAAAACTCTTCTGCCACTTCGTCATCATAACCCTACAATTTGTCACAGAAGGATATCCATTGCGCTCGTGTGAAGAGCTCCACCACCTCAGGATTTTCTCTTAACTTCGTTGAATCAGTGGGTTCTCTTCTGATGAACCCACCCGGCATGGTGAAAAACGACTGCTTTAGCTAGAGGTGGTGAATGCGGAAGGAATTTGGCCTACTGGGACAGAGCGTAGAATTACGCTTCTGTCATGCATATAATTCACAAAGCTTATCCCTTGAGGACCTTAACATAGCTTAATTACACTGACATCCTGTAGGACGACAGTTCATGCACGGCAGACAAAGTTTGCAAAAATTTTCCACGACCAGACTGTAGACGACGATTCTGCCACCCTCAAAAACCAATTGCATGGAGAGTTCAGGCTTACCTTTTTAATCCGCCACCTTTTGTCGTGAGGAACCCGACTTCCTGTAGAAACAACTTTCCTGTAGGAGCAGCGCGCGATTTCCGGGGGATACTGCAGTGGGTTTGCGCTCTTGGCGTTGCTTCACAGGCATTCTGATAGCCAAAGACTCAGAGTATCGAGCTGCAGAGGGATCCGGGTGATCACTCGAGTCTCAAACGGTGAATGATAAATGCATGGGGGTGGAAATCTAGCCGATTAGATTTGAATCGGCGGGATCCGTGGCGCGGGGGTGAGCTGTCCCTGCCGGACCGTTGGACGACGTCATCTCATCATTTTCCTGTGAGTTCCCTTACTGCCGCATCATTCCCCGCAGATCCGCCGCCGTCTCTTCTGTTAAACTCGTTTTTCCCGACGGGATTGCTCTCACGTGCGTACTGCCCGTCTCTTTTGCCACGACCGCCACCCACACATCCGACTAGACCATTAACTGATCGACGTGGCCAGTCGAATGGCCATACAACCGCTCAACCCATCCACTTCATACTTGCAAACATTTTCAAAGTAAAATTCATGCAATTCGATGGAAGAAAGGGTCGAGACACTTACCTGTGCGGCCGCAACACGATTTTTCGGTTTTCAGACGATGATGAGTGGATTTATTTGCTGCTGGTGGATTTGCACAGGCCCGGAGGTTCATATTCACAGGCCGCTGACGATGGATTGATGCTTCGGCTGCATGCGCCCGCGTTTTAGTTGCATATGGCAAGCGCTGTGAATGGTGTGCACTCCAGCGGGCTTAACTGTTACGGGACTCCTGCAGGATGTCCTGTAACAGTTTCTTCCTCCTCGGGTGCATGCTGCACGACGAAGGCAATGGCCTCACGATCCCGCTCACAGAGCTCATGGATGGCTGGGATGGATACGGTATGACATCTCAGCGTTTTTTTCATCTTAAAAATTGCTTTCTCTTGATAACTCACTGATCTGCTTTGATGGTGCAGGTAGCTTCATTGCATGTCGACAAGGATGGTAGAAAGAGGTAACAACAGTGTATAAGGGTGACAACAGTAGCTTGCATGCGTCCAAACCGATCCTTGGTCATTAGATCTCCTCATAAAATGAATTATGGGCCGTCCCGAACTTCTACAGGAAGTTTCCTGTAGAAATACAGAACTTCCTGTAGAAAGTTTGTGTTTCCTGTAGAAAGTCTGCATCTTCCTGTAGAAGACTCAAGCCGAGATGAAATTGTGCACATACCTTGGAGAAAATGAGTATTCTTGGAGGAGGTGCTGGTGAGGTCTCCTGGCAGCATGATAAGGATCTCTGGCTTTGCGTTAAAAGACCTCCTCTCCTTCATAGAACACCTGCAACTTGCATGCATTTTCACATTATAAACTTGCTGTCCTTGCTTTTTTTTGCTTATTGCTTTTTTTTTTTTTTTTTTTGAAAAATAGCAGGGGCACCTCAATGAGGTTTTCACCCTTGCCATCTGCCTTAAGCACCTCAGAGAGGTTTTCACTCAAGGATCTTGTTTCAAATCTCTTTTTTCTCTTTTTTTTTTGAGGGACAATAGGGGCGCCTCAATGAGGTTTTCACCCCTACCACTTGCCTTGGGAGCCTCAGAAAGGTTTTCACCCAAGGATCTTTATTATTTATTTATTTTTAGATTTTCCAGGGTATGCCCAAAGCAGAGGCAGAACCCTTCTCTATGACCAACACTGATTTCTCCATAGTTTTGACGAACTCTTGTCTTGAGAGAGGTTTCCTGTAGATCTTCAATCGATGCCCATTGACAAGCATGGGGATGGCTTCCTCATCAATGGTCCGGATAAGAACAGATCCATTGTCATGACATTTTTCCACTACATATGGTCCCAACCATCTGGTTCTCAGCTTCCCCTTAAAATCTTTGTACCTGGAGTCATACAACAGTGCCCAATCTCTTGGTTGGAATTGCTTGTCATTGAGGTGTTGGTCATGCCACACCTTTCTCTGAAGTTGAACCACTTCCGAGTGAAGGAGGGCCTGCATTCGGTGCTCGTCCAGTCCATTCAGCTGCAATAACCTTTCTTGTTGTGCATGGTTGAGATCTAGGTCCAGCTGAGCTGCCATCCTCAAAGTGTTGTATTCAAATTCAATGGACAGCAAAGCTTTCTTCCCATAGACCAGCTCATAAGGTGTGAAGCCGGTAGTGGTCTTCCAGGTGGTGTTGTAAGCCCATGTGGCCTCAACCAGGCGATCTGCCCAATCTTTCCTACTGCTGCTCACCACCTTAGTCAAAATCCCTTCCAATGCTCTGTTGGTGACTTCCACTTGCCCATTTGCCTGTGGATGATAGGGGGTGGAATTCCTATGCTTGATTTTGTGATGAGCTAGTAGGTCTTCAATTAGGTTGGATGTGAACTGGCTCCCCTGATCGGTGACCAGCTCTCTTGGGTAGCCAAACTTGTAGAAGATGTTTTCTCTTAAGAACTCGGCCACCTTTTCTTCTGTTGCTGCTTTGATTGCTTTAGCCTCTGCCCACTTTGTCAGGTAGTCAGTGCACACAATGATGTAAGACCTTTGCCTCGAAGGAGGGTTGATTGGACCCACAAAATCCATACCCCACTTCTCAAATGGCTCAAGAGTCACTTGAGGTTGGAGAGGCATCTCATCCCTTTGAGTCGGTTTCCCCATTCTTTGGCATTGGTCACATCGGCTAATATACCTTCTGACATCTTGATGAATTGTGGGCCAATAGTAGCCCGCTTGCAGGATTTTGAAGGCAATCCTCTTTGCTGCAAAATGTCCTCCACAAGGCCCATCATGACAGGTGAGGAGGATATCAAAGACTTCCTCCTCCCTTACACAACGCCTTAAGATCTGATCAGGGCCAAGCTTGAACAGATTGCCCCCGATCCAAGTAAATGAGGCACTTTTTCTGATGATTCTGCTCTTCTCCCTTGAAGATAGGTGCGGAGGGAACTGTGCTGAAACAAGGTAGTTTGCTATATCAGCAAACCGTGGAGAGAGTACTGAGATAGCAAACAGATGTTCATCGGGCATCTGGTCATCCACTGTTCCATCCTCATCTGCAGACAAATCCAATCTAGATAAAAAGTCAGCAACAACATTTTCTTTACCTGGTTTGTCAACAATGGTCAAATCAAACTGCTGCAACAAAAGTAACCATCTAATAATACGAGCATTCACATCTGGTTTATTCATTAAATATCTAATTGTAGCATGATCCGTATGTACAAAGTTTTGATAGCCAGTAATATAATGTCGGAACTTGTTCAGTGCATGGACCACGGCCAAGAATTCTTTCTCGGTTATAGTGTAATTCAGTTCAGCTTTGGACAAGTTCTTGCTAACAAAGTAAATGGCATATGGAAGTTTTTGTTCGACTTGTCCTAAAGCTGCCCCTATGGCTTTGTTCGAGGCATCAGTGTGGATGTGGAAAGGTAGGGCCCAGTTTGGACCTCTCAAGATTGGGGCTGACACCAACTTGTCCTTTAATTCATTCAAAGCCCTTTGACAATTGTCAGTCCATTTAAACTCCACATCTTTTGCCAACAGGCCAAACAATGGCGAGGCTAGCTTGTTGAAGTCTTTAATGAATCTCCTGTAATACCCTGCTAATCCTAAGAAACTCTGCACATCCCTTACCTTTTGGGGAGGTGGAACCTTCTTGATGAGAGCAATTTTGTTAGGATCCACCTATAACCCTTGGCAAGAAATGGTATGGCCTAGCACGGTCCCTTCAGTCATCAGGAATTCACATTTTTCGAGACTAAGGGACAGGTTCATCTCAATGCATTTGGTTAGGACCTTTCCCAGATTGGACAATGCTTCTTGGAAGTTGGACCCATAAGGGGTGAAGTCATCCATATAGATTTCCACCGCATCATGGACCAGCTCTGAGAAGATGCTCAAGACAGCTCTCTGGAAGGTGGCAGGAGCATTGCATAGCCCAAAGGGAAGAACTCGGTAGGCAAAGGTACCCCAAGGACAAGTGAAGGTGGTCTTATCTTGGTCTTCCGGGCTGATTTGGATTTGGTTGTACCCGCTAAACCCGTCCAGGAAAGAGAAGAACTTCTTTCCTGCCAGTCCATCCAACATTTGATCTATGAAAGGTAGAGGGAAATGGTCTTTCTTGGTAGCTTTGTTCAGTTCTCGATAGTCCACATAGATTCTCCATTTCCCATTTTTCTTGGGAACCAACACCAGAGGGGACACCCATTCACTATCTGAGATGGGGTAAATGAATCCAGCATCCAGCAGTTTTTGCAATTCTTCCTTGACAATGTCCTTAAGGGTTGGATTCATTCTCCTCTGAGGTTGCCTAACCGGCTTACAATCCTCTTTGATGTATATGTGATGGGTACAGACCAAAGGATGGACTCCTTTCATTTCCTTATAGCTCCAAGCAAAAGCATCTAGATGGCTGGCCAACAGGCTACACAGCTCCTTTTCCTGGGAAGGAGATAGGGAGGAGCTGATCTTTAACGTTCTCTCAGGGCCGAACTCCACATTCTTAACTCTGGGAGTGACAGGGTTGGTGGCACAAAGGTCCACTAAGGTGCTGGCTTGGGCATCCTCCACCAATTTCTCTAAGGATAGTGCACTAGAAGGTGGATTCTAGATCAAGGTCTCGATCAAGTCATCCTCAGTTGGGGGGTCTCTTCTAGTGGTATCTAGGGTGCACAAAGGTACTGAGTACACCTCATCCTCTTCTCCTTCCTCCAACCATAGTGGTAAGTCATGCTCTAAGGAGGGTTGGGCAGGAGGGTATAGGACTAGCTGCTTGGACATAGGACCATTTTTGATGGTCATGTTTCCTACACAAAAACTTATGTAAGCATCTGCAGTGGCTAACCAAGGCCTTCCCAAAATAAGAGGATATCCAGTAAGCTTTGCCTTGGGTTGCAGAACCAAGAAATCTGTAGGGTATTCCCAAGAGTCGACAGAGACCAAGACATCCTCCATAATCCCTTCGGGAGTCACAGTGGAGCGATCTGCTAGTTGCAGGACTGTCGAGGTCTTCCTCAAGGAACCCTGAAGATTGAGTTTGAGCATGGTATCCCTGGTCATCACATTAATAGCAGCCCCCAAATCAATCAGGGTGTGAGGTATGATGGTGCCATTGATGTGGACATCTACTACAAGACTCCCAGGATCTAGATACTTTGGGAAGATGACTTGTCCTAACATAAGGTCAGACAGTTGCCCTAAGACATTGATGGTTGAAGTATCTCTCTTTCGCTTGCCTGGGTGTTTGAAACACTTTTCCTTAACCAATTTTTTGTATATTGGCACATCCTTGATGGCTTGGAGAAGTGGTATTTTCACACACAACTGCTTGAGCTCTCCCAGAAGCTCATCCTCCTCTGGGTTGGGTTGTGTGGTGGTTGTTAGTCTCTCAGGAAAGGGTGGAATAGCCTTTGGTTCACTTCCCTATTTGTCCTCCTTGTCCTCTGGGGGAGGAGGTTGGCGATCCGGAAGAGTCTTTCCAGATTGAAGATTGATCTCCTGGATCTCCACAGCATAGGTAGGGCATGATGTTTCCCCAGTGTATACTTGTTAGGCCTATCTATTGTTGGGGTTCGGGTTCGTTTGAGCAGGCATTTGAGGTTGCCTTGGAGGAGCAGGAGGTAATGGTTGAGGTTGAACTGGCGGTGGAGGCAAAATGGCGGGAGGAGTGTTGTACTGGGGCCTCCACCCCGACTGAGGTGCATTCCACTGAGGCTGTGGCTGGGCATGTGAGTGATATGAATGAGTAGTGGGCTGAGTAGGGTACTGAGGTGCATAAGACCATGGAGGGGGCATAGACCAGGAAGGATGAGTAGGGGGACCCCAGGAAGGCATAGGAGTTGATTGGTTGGGGCTGTAATAAGCTTGGGGTGCCCCTTGCATCCCCTACTGGTAAGGTCTAGGTCCTTGGGGCCTCCTCTGGTTGAGGAAATAGAGAGGTTCAGTGGGGGCTTCTGTCCCTTGGTACATGGCTTTAAGCCCAGGTAAGGTTGGACATTGATTTGTGGGATGGTCCTCCTCACAAACGAAACACACTTCAACCGAATGCAATGGGCATTCGTTCTTAGGGTGTCTCCTCGTACATCTAGGGCAGAAGATAGCTAAGGCTCTCTCAGCTTCTTCCTTCTTCTGCTGGATTCTGAATGTGTCCAGTTGCATGGCAATGGTCTGTCTCACCTCACTCTTAAGATCTTCTAATTGATTTACAAACTCATGCTTGGAGAAAGGAATACCAGCTGAGAGAAGGTTTCCTCTACCTCGTTTCCAGGCTTTCCTAGAGTGGTTTCTAAACATAGTCTTGATGTCCTCATAAGGCAGTTGGTAAATATCTCCCCCAGCTAACATGTGAAGGGTATCTAAGAGGTCTTCAGGGACTCCTCGGAGCAGGACCAACTTGAGGGACTCAGGGTCAAGTGTGCACCTGGCCCGTTTATAGCTAAGTTGGAACCTCTCCTCATAATCCTCTAAGGACTCATCATTTCCCATGGTCATCCGAAAGATCTCTCCCTTGGTTTCCTTGGACCTACAGTAGTCCCGGTACTTGGTATTGAAAGCTTGCTGCATCTGAGCCCAAGTGGTGATACTATTCCCAGGTAAGCCCATGAACCAGCGTAATGTTGCATCCTTAAGAGTTGAAGGGAAGAGTTTCAGCTTCTGCTCATCTTCAGTATAGTCATAGGTTCTACAAAGGACAACAAACTCAAACAGGAAGGTATCAGGATCTTCAGTAGTTAGTCCATGGAAGTGAGGTAGAGCGGAGGGACTAATGTTTTTCATTTTCATGTCTCCATTGGTTTCTCGGATGGGGAAGGCAACTTCTATTCTCTCATCTTCTCCTCTATTGTTAGCCATAGCTTCAGATGGGATGGTCTCTAATTCTTCTTCTGCTATAGGATCTTCGTATGTCTCAGGAGGTTCCCCTATAGGTTCTTCTGGATCACTGTCACCGAAGAAGAAAGAAGGGTGACTCAGTGATGTGGTGGGGGTGTTGGGTAGGAATTTGCCTGTTTTATCTCGATTCCTACGAGGCATGAAATGGAAAGACTTTTTTGATTGCTTTTGTTTTTTTCCTTGAGTACCTGCAAAACTGAAACAGATTGATCTACAACTAACTATCTTGTTGAAATAAAATGCAGAATGGAATTGAAAGCAGGAAAGAACTAATCTACTTTGCTCAAATGAAATTGCAGGAATGAAAATGCTAGTTTACGCTTGCAGAATTGAAAGGCTAATCTATGCTTGCAAAATTGAAATTGCGGAATTGAAATGATAATCTATGAAAGCAGGAAATGTCTATGCTACTTTTGTAGAATGGAAATGAAATAAACTACTTGGTAGAAGGCGAGAGTAAGAAAGCAGAAGAAAAGCAACAATTACTAATACTCTGACGCTTCCCCGGCAACGGCGCCAAAAAGATGGTGGGCTCCAGTATTGTAGCAATAATGCTACAACTCCTGGAGCTTCCTTCTCTAATTTTATCAACCCGGTAGTTCGTAACAAACTTGGAAGCGATGGTGCTGTATGCACAAGTACTAGCTCTTGTCGCAGCTGTCACTTGGTCAGCTGGCACAAGTCCGCTAGGGCTCAAGCCAACTTCTATATGTTCTCAGAAGAAGTTTTTTAAGTGATGCACGAAAGCTATCTCAAAGGAGATTGACCTACTTTGCAAGAATGAACTGAAAGCCAACAAAACATGGAAACCCTAGTAAACCCTAATTTAACCAGCTTAATCCTTACGATGCAATGGTGGGAGTGCAACTTCTAGAAATGATGCCATTACTTCTAGTGAGATGAGATGCATGAGTCTAAACTACTTTCATCTGAAGAGAACATGTTTTTGTATTTTTGCTCAAGTGGTTGGAGTTATTATGATTGTGCTTCTGACTGGATATTGACTGTGCAGGGGTAGTTCAAGAAGGAGGAAGGTTTGGGAAAGGTCAGGAGGACTCTGAGAGGTTCCAGGGGATCCCTAACAACATTCCACAGAATTTCCCAACGTTCAGGTGCTTGGCAACCGTGTTTGCAGGCTTCTACAGGATGTCTGCAGGGGATCCTACAGGAAGCTCGGGATTTCTACAAGAAGTCTGCTAACTTCTACAGGATGTTCTACAGTCGGGATTTTGGGTGATGGAGGAGTGAAGGAGTTGTATGGGTAGATAGGTAGGATGAAAGGGGAGCTTGTGATGGCTCAGGGATAGAGAGATGAGCTGGGGAGAGAGTGTATAAAGCTAGTTGGTCGATGGAAGGGGAGAAGCAATGGAAGGCCGAAAAGATAAAACAACGTGGATAATAGAAGAGTTGGTGGGCAAAGGATCTAGCTGCGAGGTAAGGAGATGGCTTAGGGATGGCTGAGGAGTATAAGGAAGTGTTGAAGTGGTGCTGCGCAGTGTAAATGAAACAAATCACCCTTATCTTGCATGTAAACGAAAGTTCACCAACCTATTCTAACTGTTTTATTAGGAACCAAAGAACAACAATGTACGTTGAAGGGAAATCGTGCATGAATGCTGAACCAAAGAGTCATTACTCAAGATATAATCGTATGGACAATTCTTCAACCGAAAACATTACATCAATACTTGCATGCATATGTTAAAACAATGTTTTTGGCAGTTGGCACGGTCTACACTTCCGGTCCCCAAACAGAGGTGAAAGTGAGCATGCATTCAACCTTTTTTTGAACTCAATGTAGCTTTAATCTCCCTACGCTAATTCTGAACTACTGAAACAACTGCATTCATGAAACTAACCTACATAACCAATCCGAAACAGTCAACTCAGCAAACTGTGTTTTTCAAGTGCATGTAAAGAGAAGAAATGCAATGATAAAAGGAAGACAAGTAACATTACAAAGAAAGGAGGTCTATTGCTCTCAGGTTGGGCCCTAACCTGAGAGCTATAGCTCCTCTAAGAACTCAGAATTGAATCCAAATCTGCCTGCATTTTATTAAAAGATCATAATCATGAGTCTAACAACATGCCAAAATTGGCTTACAAACAGCAAAAACAGAGCTACAGCTCGTGATTCAAAATCTATAACAAAGGTTCAAGAATCTATCGAAGGCTACAGCCTCAATATTTATACATGATGAGGGCCAAGCTGGCCTCCTCAATTAGTGGGGCTTGGCTATCCAACTAAAAGTAAACTGTTGTTCCTGTAGAATCCGTTCGCTGCCTTCTAGCTCGGTGGTGATAGCTGTTGGAGCTCGGAGTTGGGGTGGAGATCACGAGGGAGGTCATTCAAAGCTGTGGAAAACCTCCCTATAAACCCGCAATTCCACCTTGGCTGTCTCCTTGTCTCCATCTGCGTGGTCTTTGCTCCCTTTAATGCCAAAAACCTGAAATCATCATGTATTAGCCACATAGATATAATGCCTGCCCTTCTTCCTACAAATAACACGAATATACTAAGAAATGATGCATAAGTGATAAAAATGAAGGGTTGAGCTCATCACCTACCTTGAGGATTTTATGTGCTATGGTCTTCCAACTATAATGAACTCCACAAACTCCTCCATGAAATTACTCAATCACTTTATGGGTTTCTCCCTCTACCAAACATAACAACAATACTCCCATTGGGTCCTTCCAATAGAGTAGACCATTGGATATGATATATTTTTACGCTTGAAATATCAAATTTCGGTATTTGGATTTATCTAGCCCCAGTGGGCACCTCAAGAATAAGAGATAATGAATAATGTTCTTATACCAGGGTGATCCCTCATATTTAGCATAGATCTTCTACTCATATGTTTTAATCTCATTCTGATGATCCTCTAGTCTGCCTTCCTTTGTTATCAGTTTTATCCCTAGAGCTTGGCAATTATATTCGGATAAAACCTTGTCCAACCCCTAGCCTTTTATGAGCTTAGTAGGTTTTATGTCTAGCTCATATTCTTGTATCTTTGCTATCCACCTACCCCTTTTTCCTTTGCTGTCTCCTTGCACCAGGATGTCCTTGACCATTATCGTTGGGACAAATGCTATGATTTTTGATTATAGCACATACATATGAAATGCCTTCAAAGTCTTGACTAGTGCATAGGCTTGTTTCTCCAAGATGTCATATTTCAGCTCGACATCCCTCAAGACTTGGCCGAAGAAGGTGATGGGCTATTCATAGCCATATTTATTCTTCTGTAGCAAAACTACGACAATAATATGCGGAGAAGCAAAAGAGAAGATATAGAAATGCATCGAATAGTCTGGGCTGACTAGTACTAGGGATTTAGCCAAAGCTTCTTTAATTCTAATGAAAGAATCTCGGGGGGCAGCGCTCCACTTGACTTCATTTTCCTTCTTAAGCATTTCCATAATAACCTTGACTATTTCTGCATATTTAGGTATGAACCTCCTTAAGAAATTTATTCTCCCCAAAAAGGCTTGGATCTCTTTCTTATTCTTGGGTAGAGGAATATGACTGATGGCTTCAAATCATTTAGGATTGATATTCACACCTTCCTACTCTACTATGTGTCCTAGTAGCTTCCCCTCACTCAGGGCGAATTGAGATTTCTTAGGATTCTAAGAAAGACCATGCTTCTTACATTTCAGGTGATTGTCAAGTGGAGGATGTGCTCTTCATCAATATTAGAAAAGACTATGATATCTTCTAAATCAACAACCAATAATTTGTCTTTCTCCCCTACAAAATCTATATCCATAGCTCTCTGAAATGTGGTCCCTGCATTAATAAGACTGAAAGGCATGTGAACGTACATGAATGTTCCCCAAGGGGTGGTGAAGGTAGTCTTCTTATGATCATCAAGGTGGAACACCACTTGGTTGTAACCAAAGAACCCATCCATCATGGACATTCTGACTGAGCCATCCACCTTCTACAATATATAATCCATATTAGGCAGTAGATAGTTTCCTTTCAACAATGCCTTATTCAGATTCTAAAAATATACACATAGCCTTATTTCTCTATTTTTTTTTTGGACTAGGACTAAGTTGGCCACCCACTCAGAGTACCTTAAAGGCACTATGATTTTTTCCTGTAGAAGCTTTCTCACTTCTTTTTCAATGGAGGGGAATAAGAGTGGATTTATCTGCCTGAGTTTATGCTTGCATGGTTTTATTCCATTCTTTAAAGGAATCTTATGATGAATGATGTTAGCATCAAATTCTTTAAATCCTCATAAGACCAAGAAAAAACATCCTTGTAGGTTTTGAATAGATTTAAATACCTTTGTTTGTATTGCAAGGGGATTCCTTTTGATAGCTTGATCATATGGGGTTCCTCCTCTGAGCCAATATTTCAATCTTATACTTGATCGTCTTTGATCTCTGAAGCCATTGATTTGGAGGCTATGTCATCCTTATTAAAAATTCTTTTTAGTGGGACTAGTCCACGAGGAATGGTGTTCCCTTTCAATTGTATAATTATGTGTCCAGCCACTGTGTCTTCCCACGAAGTGGTTTCTTGATCTAATTATTTTTCCTCTTCCTAATCGATGGTTGAGTTAGCAAACTCCCCAACAACTTCTATAAATTGTTTCACCTTCTCGTCGTCCATGAATGCGTGCCAGTGCTTGATGTTATCAGGTATAGAGGGTTTGTATCTGACTTCCACCTCATATCTAAGGAGTGGATTTTGAGGGGTCTTAAAAATTCTTGCCGCTATAGCAAGGGAATTAGCCATTGCGTTTCCTTCTTTGGGCAAAAATTGGATATTAAAGTCTAGGAAGAAGTTATCAATTAAATCCCATACTTCATTCTGGTAAGTCTTCACTCTGGGATGTTTGGCTTGGCATTGATTTCTGCTCTGGCTTACCACCAGCTCAGAGTCTCCACAGACTATTAGGCATTCAATATTCATATTCTTTGTCATTTGTAGCCCAAGGAGAAATTCTTCATACTCTACCACATTGCTGGTTGCATCAAACTCCAACTTGAATGAGAGGGGTATCAGGCTGCCCTCAAGAGACAACAACAATATTCCTACTCCATTTCCCTCTTTGGAATTTGCTTCATCAAAGTATAATTTACATACTTTGTTTTCATTTGCATTTTGGTGTTCTAACTGTCTTGTTAGGTGTACTAATTTTTCTTCTAAGATGGTTTCATCTTCTTCTAGGAATAGGCAGGAGAGGTCACTTTCTTTTCCATGCACTGGGGAGTTTTTTGAGCCTTTAGCTGGGGTCATAGTTTTTACAAACCTGGACTCTCTGTACAACCTCCTTTGTTTGCCTCCAAACATGGGAATAGTGGCATAAGTTAGATCTAACTTAGTAGAGCCCCCTACCTTGGAACCCCAAGATCTAGATAGAAGCATGTAAATCTGAGGGGAAATATTTGCCACTACTATATCCATTACCACGCTCTTCATAGGGATCTGAGCCAGGTTTACCACTAGATCTTTTATCATTCCTAAACATTTGACCCTCTTAGAGTCAAAGGAGTATAGGTCCTTGTAGGGCCTGGTGATATGAAAGCCAAGCTATTCCATCACTGCTAATGGAATGAGATTGTGTGAGGCTCGGAGTCCAACATGCAATTATGCAATAAAAGGTCATGGATTACTAGGGTCACATAGAAGGGTGCAGTAGAAGGATCAATTTCTTCCACATGCGGCCCAAAAACAACCATTGGCCTCTCTTCTTGAAGGTTTAAACAATCATGGGTGGGTGAAGAGGTGGATGGAAGCATGAATTGAGATACTTGAGCTTTATAAGTAGGCTGCTTTAGAAGCTCAATCAGAGGGACAAGAATCTTTACCTTTTCAAGTTCCTTTTAAATATTGAATGTAGGTTGGAATTTTTCTATACCTCCTGGCTTTGCTTCTCCTTCCTTACCACTGGCAGTTTTTAGCAGAACATGTGCCTCCTTTTTTGTGTGTCCCTCGGAACTATTTCTTTCCTTATTTGAGGAGACTTTTATCTTGGAAGAGTTAGGATTCAGCTTACCTTTCCCTTTATCTGGTACTGGGGGAATATCTTGGGGAGCAGTTCCCTCTTGTTGTTTTGGTTCCCTCGACCTCTTTCTTGAAGATCTTAGATCATACCTTTGGTGTAGTTGTGCTTGCATGAAATCCGCAAACTATTTACAATAATAATCTATATCCTCCTCATTTGTTTTTCCTTCTCTATCATGATTGGTCTCCTGGTGAGCCATATTTTCATGTTCTTCTTCAGAGAAAGTGGAATACAATTTTCCCTTCATCTCATGTGTATCTGAAGATTGCTCATCGGGATCATCTTCTAAATATAGAGGATGAGGGATCTGATCAATTTGTTTCTTTCTTTCCCTTGGAATTATCTGTAATGGAGTCATTCTATAGTGTGGGTTGTTGAAATATGGCAACCAGAATATTCCAGTTTAAATTGTACTTGAATTATATTGTGAATTAAAATCAAATTTAGTCTTAACAACTACTTCGAAATAATTAATTAATTTATTTTAAATTAATTAGTTGGAGAAATTCAAGTTAGAAGTCTTTCTGAAGTCATGCAAGAGTTATTCCTTAAATTAAGGATATAAGATTGAGTTATATTTGAGTTGTAATTATTTAATTCAGTTTACTAAGTTAAGTCCAGTTAAATTAGTTCCAAACTAGTTGAGGAACTAATAGTGAGTTAACAGTCAGTTGATGCAATAATGCACTCAACTAGTGCTACTCCAGTTAACTGAAAATTCCCTCATCAGAAACTCATGCATGTCTATTATGAGAAAGAACTAGTTGAAATTAATTTTCAAGGACAATGTACAATTGCATGTGTTTTCTCATGGAGAAAACTCATGCATGCAGTCAAGGATTCATCCTTGAGGATTGCACAGTTTTAAAGGCTTGTTTTTCCACTTGGTAATAGGCTAATCATCCACAAGGAATAGTGCAAGGAAATAGGAGCTTGGAGGGTAGAGATGAAGGCTGGAGAGAAGCCAATATTGCCTGTGAGCATCTATGAGGATTGTACTGAGAGCTGGCTAGCTGTGAGAGCTAAGGCTTTGCATAATTCCTATGTATTTCCACTATGTATGATAATACAATAGTGTGGGGTTTTATCTGAGGCTTTCCCAAAAGTATTTTCATGTGTATTGTACCATTGATTCTTCTTCTTTTGGTTATATTGGTCAGTTCGATATTTAAGCTTTCGCAAATTGATAGTAGAAGTAGGTTATAGTATTTTGCTTTGATTTATATTGCATTATCGGGTTAACCTATCATAGATTTTCTACATGGGTTATAACCCTGGTTTTTTCCTTGAGCATTGTGTTTGGAGAGACTCTTGTTCTCAAGTTCAAGCTTTCCAACCTTATGTGATAAACTCTTGATGAGTTTATCTAGTTCATCCCACTTCAGATCTGGTGATTCTTTATCTTGACTAGAGGAGGATGCTTCTTCTTTCCCCCTTTTATTCTTAGTATGTTCCTGCTTTCCTCTTGGCTTCCCTGCCGAGGTGAAATTTTCTTCCACCTTCAGAGAATCAACTTGGAGTTGATCGAAAGTGAGAGACTTCCTTTCTCTTAGGGTAAACCCAAAGTCAGATTCAAAGGCTCCCAAAAAAGCTATGCGAGCAGCTAGTGGAGGTTTTATCTCACTAGGTAGGTTATTATATTGCTCATTGTACCTTTTTATAAATTTTGAAGTGTCCTCTTTTGGCTTCTTCCTTATAGCATTAAAATATGTGAGGAGGTACTCATGATTTCTCTTTTCACCCCATATTTGTGTAAAAGAGATTTCAAGTTCCTCCCAGGTAGTGATGGAGGCATTAGGTATGGATTTAAACCATTTTCTGGCTTCTCCATCAAGGGATTGTACAAAGAGTCTTGAGATCATATCCAGTTGTTCTACATTTGGATTCTCAGCAAAAGCACAAAAGGTTTCAATGTGTCTTTATGTAGTGTTTTCATGCTCCCCATTGAACCTAGGAAGAAACTTTAGGTAGTCTTGGGGCATAGCACTTAGGGGCTAAGGTAAATCAGGAGGGGCATATTTATTCAGTAAAAAGCCCGGAACAACCATTTGAATTAATGGAGGGGGATTGCGATTTTCTGGAGGAACTTGGGCCAAAACCACAGTGGTTGGAGTGGCTAGACTGAAAGAAAGGTATGTAAGGGTCTTAGGAGTAAATCCTAAGTAGTGAGTAAAAATGGATTGAGAGTTGGTTAAGGAAGATTTAAATATTGATGAAATGGTAGCACAAGTATTAGGAGTTTTCTCCTACCGTACTTTCCAGAAAAATAATTTCTATGGGTTAGATACAAACAGGGTTTTCTGCTGAGAGGTATATGAGCGAGTGTGAGCCTTTTTAAAAGTCCAGATGATAAATGATAATGGGGTTTTTGGAGACGCCAAGTTGATGTGGATGCAATCAGAACGTCTTTGCTCACCTACATAAAGAATGCTCAATTTTTCGTATCCCAATGGAAAAATCCTTCAATACATTCCCCGAAAATGATGCTAGAAGATGTTGTCACTCCCAGAGACAAACTCAGATTTCTTACAAGACCAGTGCCTAGGCACATCAAGATTTTGTGTGTCTTAAATGATTCCCAGGAAAATGGAGACATCACATATTCTGTATATATATATATATATATATATATATATATATATATATATATATATATATATATATATATATATATATATATATATATCTATATATATATATATATATATATATATATATATATATATATATATATATATATATATATATATATATATATATATATATATATATATATATATATATATATATATATATATATATATATATATATATATATATATATATATATATATATAAAGGTATGGATTGGTTAATTCATCCAAAGGTTCTGGTACTTCTTCACATATATAGTTCACAGAAATATGTGCATAAAATAGTGGAGGCTGAGTAGTTCAAGGACTTACAGTTTAATAAGATTTTGTAGAGCAATGAGAGAGGATAAGAAGAAAGAGAAACTCGTCACGTAGAGCTTAAAGCATCAAGAATTCTATATTTAACACATAGAGCTTGAAGCATTAAGAATTTATACACTTATTTGAGTTATGGGTAGTGTTGTGGGGGAAAGTATCCAACTCGGAATGACCCTAACCCACTCTAAGGGTGACAGTTCCTTAGCAACAGCTGAAAGCAAAGCTATCTAAAGTTTCTTCTTTATGACATGCAAGAGATAAAAGGGATAGATCCACTTACCGATGTCTTGCGCAAATGGTCGATCCTATCTCCTTTGTTGGCCGCTTGCTCCCAGCTCCAAGTCTTTTCACGGGCCCAGCTACACGAGAACCTGTAAATAAGACAAGAAAAGGAAACTAAAAGAGGCATGCATGCATAAATGATTCAAGGATTAGCATAAATCAAAGACGCAAGTAAAACAATTCATCATTGAAACACATGCGAATAGAAGAACCTCAAATGCTTTATTAATATATGGAAGTAAGGTTCAGGCGGTGATACAACCATGCGAGGTCCAATCCAGCATCACCTTCCCGACGGTGAGAAATCTCTTCTTCACCTCCCTCAAGCAATCACCCAATACTCTCAACTGCAAACCAACAGCAATTCTTTGCACTGAATTCCGCCTTCCAGATCCCATGGGATGAGATCCTTATATAGAGTTTTGGAGTGAAGATAAGCCAGCTTGATGTGTGACTTGTTGTCCTCTTCAACTCCAGTTGTTCTTCAGTCCTTCACTCAGAGTTTCTGCCTTCCACTCGGAGTTTTAGAAGCTCTTAACTCATCATTAGGCGAATCTTATGATCAAGTGTCTTTTTGGAAGCTTCCTGGACACTGGTACTTTGAGAAAAAGATTCCTCCACATGTCCAAGTACGCCCAACGCAGGTAGCCTTTGTTCTACCTGCTATGCAATGCAGGTAGCCTTTGTTGTACCTGCTATGCAGCGCAGATGCCTAGTGGAGCAGCTGCAATGATCCAAAACTGACCTGTTTTTGAGTGTTTTTCAGTGGAGAACTGAATTGTAGTGCTGTGGTTTGCTGACCTTGTTCCTCTAAGGGTAAGAACAACTTGTTTAGGGACTTTGGATCCCTTAGATTATTGACATTTCATGCTCTATGCTGTAAGGCACAAAAATGTCTATAACAGTTGCCCCCTAAAGTATGAGGTCGTTTATCGGGTGAAATGCTTTATTAGGAGGATCCGAAGTTCATTCAATCGTCGGGAGGTGACCTGTAACAAAAATACAGTACAATACATTATCTTTTCATACTTTCTTTTCATGATCTAGCTGAGGCGGGCATTTCCCATGCTCAGCTTTATAAATACATTTGTTGTACATAAACAGACGATCGTCTGATAATAGACGGATAATTCTCTGCTTTTAATTATCATCCTTTTAGTAGGATGATCATCTGCTGCACATGTCTATGTCTTTATCTCCTGAATATATATCGCAGCCCGGATGGATGAAACTAGATCCGGGGTCTTCAAACTTGTCCGATCTTCACATTAGTACAAGTCGATCCATGTGAGAATTTCTTGAAGTCGAACATGGAAAGACATCGCTTGATTACCAGTCAATAATGTAAACTGTTAACAAGCGCGAGAGGAATCACCGATAATGATGATGACCCTCAAGGTACTGCAGCACAATTCACGTGGTGTGAATATAGGATCTGACGTCGAACACCACGCAAAGTCTCCTGGTCGAAGGTCATTAATGTATACCTATCGCCCGGAGTGAGAAACTTGCCATTGAGGCATGCAAGCTTCAAAGTACTGAGGGGGTGTTCCTAGATCAACTTCTTGGATAGTGAGCTGATGTCGACAAGAAGTGATCCGTCAAAGGAGGGCCTTAATGAATCCCACATCAGTGACACGGAACGAAGCTAGTGATGATTGGTGAAAACGATCTGTGAAATATGATTCAGGGTGGCGGTCATGGAAGGATGAAAGATGATGTACGGTAGTGGATGGGACCCGGTTGACACTTTCTGAATGACATCTCTTGAACATATAACGACACTAATGAGATGGATCGGTAGCATTACCCCATGTATGGATGGTATGGCGAGACCATGGTGAAGGGACCGGTGAATGATAATAACCCAACCCGATATTTACGGAGGCAAAAGTGTCATGTTCAAGAGCGACTTGCTACCATTAAGCTTTGAGGTTCTTCCCAATTTTCCCCAGTCATTTCTGACCAGTACCTCTTTATTTTTTGACAAGCTTGAGGAGGATAACATATGCTTGATCTATAACCTGCCCTTCGGGCAAGCCCATCGCTATGTTTTTAATGAGCCTAGCGATAGGGAAACTCGTTCTTGTCTAAAGACAAGTTTGTCGCTATCTAATATTTTTAACGAGTCCAGCGACAAAGACAACTCGGTCCTTTTCATTTTTAGAGAGTCTGAAAAGTGTTCATAAAGTAGACTCCAGGGGTCCCTTTTCGTCATCTAATCCCTTAAGTTCGAAAAAGTATAAAACAATACAGAAGGGATGAATGTTCGATATCTTTATCGAGCCGAACCAGACAAGCGCTCGATCTTTTTGTGCAATAATCCCTCAGGTCCAAAAGATTAAAATCTAGAGGAGGGATAGCTCTTCTGGTCCTTTTAACGAGCTGGAAGGCCAAAAACTCAGCAAACTTTTCATATTTTACGAGTCAGTGAAAAGAGCTCAAAGAAGACTCGTTTTTTTAGGAACGAGTGATAAAAAGGGATAGCAGCAGATTCCAGGTACAGGTTGGAATTTTCCAATCACGGCAGTATTACAAGGATGGCTAGGTGAAATCACTCTTCGCAGCTGTTCCTCAAAATGGGTAAACAATCAAGTGGATGTGAATGATCGGCCAAATGAAAAGTGGAGGTGACGGTGCACAACCACGACCAAGGGTTTTATGGCTGATGAATTTACGGTCTCAAATGGTTATTTACCGGTTCATTTTTTCTGAATGAGCTTGAACACTGGGGGAAGCCTGCTCACAAGCTTATGTTTATTTTTTAACGAGCATGAATTTCCGCATTAAAACTGCTCGGATCTTGCGTTTATTTTTTAACGAGCATGAACCTTGCCAAAACTGCTCGTTTTTACCAGTCATAAAGTAGTAAGGTCTCATGGAAGATTCCTATTTTTTAAAGAGCTTCATCTCCTTACGCTTTGCTCCATATCCTCTCTTCATGCAAGCTGGGTATCGGCCCATCCTACGGGTTAGCGGGGTTAGTTCTACCTAAAACTAAAAAAACCGCCCGAGCTTGTATTCCAAGAGGTTTGCATGCCCCCAGGTGTAAGTCTAATTTCAAGGCTGCCCCTACTTTTCCGTTAAAAACCTTTGTTTTCAACAGGTGAGGCTTACCTCTTTCAGGTTACCCAAAGATTGTCCTGCTAATTCTTTCAAACAGAGACTTTCTTCGGCGGCGCCGACTAGGCGACGGTGAATGACGATGCTCTGCCACACACATAACTTTAACAAAAGAATCTTTTTCCAGAACAACCCCACTCCTAACAGCCCCTTCTTCCGCATGAGAGCTCTTCCCGACTCTTCTGTTTTACGAAGAAGAAGGAGGGGACGGGGTACGGACTAGTCATATTCTCCCGCGGAAATTCTACTTTACACCCAAGGTTTTTTCTACCTCCAGAGCAGACCAGGATGCATGCCCCCTGGGTTCCGGCCTTCTTTTCCCGAATCACTCGCCTTCATCAAGAAGAAGAACCGGAGGTAGAGACCTTTCTTGATCAAATAGACCATTCAGGATAGGTATGTGACTATTTGCGATGCGTGATCCCGGAAATGAAAGTTGGTCTACGAGCTTGACCATTCTTCCTTCGTATGGAAAACACATTATTCGAAAGAGTGAGGAGACTATTGCTTCCATGCAATATATGTAGTCTTGTCCAAGGAGTAGGTTATAATCCAAGGGTCCTTGGACGACCATCAAATTCATCTTGACAGCCTTCCCTTTCAGTGCAATAGGCACATTAGGTAGAATCCCTAATGGTCGACTGGTTCCTCTGTCAAAACCCGAGAGATTTCTTGTCTCAGGCAAAAGCGCCGGGCAACCCAGTGCTTTCCAAGCAATAGAGGACAGGATACTCACAGATGCCCCTTCATCGATGATAGTTCCAGCCATCACCATTTTGTATATTTGGACTATAATTCTAAACGGTATACTGGCTGGTAACCGGGGTCTGCCTAGTTGGTTCCAATCAAAGGACACAACTAGGTTGCTCGGTGGTGGGACCGAATATACGGCCGGATATGATCCTGACGACGCTCCTTCCTGCGATAAAGGAGTGGGCACATTGCCCTGATGTTCATCAGAATCGGTGTTGACGAAGAGGACCTGGACGGTGTCATCCTTACTCTCTTCGGTGAGTGTGTCAACTGACGATGAATCCTCAGTGACTGTGGTATGTGAAGATGAAACTTCTGAAGGGAGAACCGGGTCAACTGCCATTTCGACCTTTGGACTTTCGTCCGGTCCGGATTTAGTAGGTTCACTTTCAGCGACTGACACTTCAGCTGGCCCTATGAGCGGGGCAGCTGTATTTTCGAACAACGAAGGACTTGGCGCGAGTTTTTTATATCCAGGAGGAAGTAGCACCGGTGTCACCGGTTGATCTTCCAAAACTCTCTTTGCTTCGTCTAAAAAGGGACAACGGCGAAGGGTGTGATCGCCTTCACACAGTTTGCAGGGGGATCTCATTCCCCTTCGTTGTCTAGAACCTTCACTTTCGCTGGTCGACGGTAAGCATTCAACCTGTTTGTCAGAGGTTGACGCTTCCGAATTGTGCAAACGAGGGGACCAGTCCCTTAGTATCCGGGGAATACTGGGACAATCACTGTGGAAGTGGTTCCCTCTACATATGACACATGGCGATTTGGGCCCGGTCCGTGCTGTGTGTGGGTTTTCGTTAGATACCTTCTGCTTGCCCCCAGGCACCTTTGGCTCCTTCTGCTTCTTTTCTTTCTTCTTCTTTTCCTTCTTCTTTTCTATGGGAGTTGCACTTTTGGCGGCTTGAACTCTCGAAGAAGAAGGATCGGAGGAAGGCTCATAAGAAGTGGAAGGCTAGAGGGTAGCTCTAGACGGGTCTAACTGTTGACTTGACTGTTCAGGAACCGTGGTGGTCTGAACTACAGCGGTTGAGAATAGCCAAACTGGCAGGCCAATTGTCAGTCCTGGAAGCGACAATGTGGCCATGTGGGGCGCACCAACTTCTCCCCAAGAGGAGAAAGGGCTAGGGGTCCCATCATGCGGAATCCCTTTGTTGGTGTGCTCCATGTTCTCAACTTTTAAGATCAACGTAGGAATCAGGGGTAATTATGTTCCGTTTAAGATGAATTTTATATGACGACGCTTTTTTAAGACACAACTTGATTTTTCACTTTTTAAGAGTCGAGAAAAAGCTAAAGATGACTCTAGTCTCCTTCGATGTATTAACGAGCCCGAAGTGACAAATGCTCGGATGGACTTTTTCAGTTATAGAGTTTGAAAAATGCCAAAAGAAACTACTCTGGAGTTCTAGGCAAGGGTGTGCCAAACCTTTCGCGAAACCACAGAATACGTTTTACGGTACGAGTGGTCGATCTTCGTGAATGCTGTGTTCACTGCATTGCGATCAGTAGGGCGACCGACACGGCTTCCTATGGATAAAGGCTTTGTTCCTATAGGGGTCCCCCAATATACGCGACGGTACGCGGGGGCACAAGTCCATATTAGTGCTATCGTCCCTCAGGAGGAATCACCCACCTTCGTAGAGATCAACAGTCACTATGTTTAACGACGCTAGTTCACGTCTCTACCTAGACCTCTACTGTGTTTCGTTATGTTTCAAAGCGTTGTTAGATAAATTCAGTTCTTTTTAGGTTGATCTTGTTTAGCAATTTGCCTTTATGGATCACCACGTGATGTATGAGACAACTCCTAAATGCAGTCTAAGAATGATAAGCAAGCTTTTTCAATTCTTTCAACTTATGAAAACCTTAACTACTGAAGGAAAAGAAAGACATCATCTTTTCAAACAGATCATAGAGCACACACTGATGCACTTTTCCTAAATCGACATGCAAACTGTCAAAATGCACATGCACAATGCAAGTATTTCTTTTCTTCTTCCTTAATGTTGATGATTACAAAAAGAAAGTTGTTGTATAATTTCGAATTCGATTTCAAGCGTAAGCAAACAAGTTTTGTCCAATAATCAAAAGAACACCTTAAGATTCACTCGTTTCAACACAAGAAATAATGAAATTCGAACCATATAACGAAAGCAAATGCTCAAGCAGCTATGAACAGCAATAAACTAGCTCTTAGAATCTCAACGACACTTTCTCACAGGTCTAGATCCAAGAGGTCATAGCAAGACTAGTTCGCTTTCGCTATGGGAAACAGTGAATGACAGCAAGAAATACAATAAGAACAATCACGGTTTCTTCATACAACTGAGGGGGACTGAAGGCAAAGAGAAGTGGTTTCAGCTGGGTATACAGGTTGACAACAGGCTGCAAAAACAATACTGAAAACTGGGCAACAGACAGTGGGTAACCCCAGCTGCACAAGGCAAAACTGGATCAGTGCAGGTGCTACACTGTCAACCTGCGCTGCAGCGCAGGTAGCCCCTTCGGGACCTGCGTTGTCAGTGCAGGTAGCCTTTGTTGCAGCTGCACTGATGAGACAACTCTCGTCTCTCTCAGATTCCGACTCACAGTTTGCTAAAAAATGAGCGGTTTTTGGCCAAATCAGTTGCTATCAGTCAAGTATACTCTAGAGGATGATCAAAGGAAGATGAACACTATCACAAAGAGCTAAAAAGAGTCCTTGTGGATCAGCTCTTCAACTCATAAACATGCCCAGCACTGGGCTAGAGTAGCTGCCCTCTACTTTGCATTCGAAGAACTCGAATGCAGTTTTCGATTTGGTACTCTTTTGTTTAAGAAAAGAATAGCAAGAAACGCAAGCTACCAACAAGACACGATCCCCAGCGGAGTCGCCAGTCTGTTGTGGGGGAAAGTATCCAACTCGGAATGACCCTAACCCACTCTAAGGGTGACAGTTCCTTAGAAACAGCTGAAAGAAAAGCTATCTAAAGTTTCTTCTTTATGACATGCAAGAGATAAAAGGGATAGATCCACTTACCGATGTCTTGCGCAAATGGTCGATCCTATCTCCTTTGTTGGCCGCTTGCTCCCAGCTCCAAGTCTTTTCACGGGCCCAGCTACACGAGAACCTGTAAATAAGACAAGAAAAGGAAACTACAAGAGGCATGCATGCATAAATGATTCAAGGATTAGCATAAATCAAAGACGCAAGTAAAAAAATTCATCATTGAAACACATGCGAATAGAAGAACCTCAAATGCTTTATTAATATATGGAAGTAAGGTTCAGGCGGTGATACAACCATGCGAGGTCCAATCCAGCATCACCTTCCCGACGGTGAGAAATCTCTTCTTCACCTCCCTCAAGCAATCACCCAATACTCTCAACTGCAAACCAACAACAATTCTTTGCACTGAATTCCGCCTTCCAGATCCCATGGGATGAGATCCTTATATAGAGTTTTGGAGTGAAGATAAGCCAGCTTGATGTGTGACTTGTTGTCCTCTTCAACTCCAGTGGTTCTTCAGTCCTTCACTCAGAGTTTCTGCCTTCCACTCGGAGTTTTAGAAGCTCTTAACTCATCATTAGGCGAATCTTATGATCAAGTGTCTTTTTGGAAGCTTCCTGGACACTGGTACTTTGAGAAAAAGATTCCTCCACATGTCCAAGTACGCCCAACGCAGGTAGCCTTTGTTCTACCTGCTATGCAACGCAGGTAGCCTTTGTTGTACCTGCTATGCAGCGCAGATGCCTAGTGGAGCAGCTGGAATGATCCAAAACTGACCTGTTTTTGAGTGTTTTTCAGTGGAGAACTGAACTGTAGTGCTGTGGTTTGCTGACCTTGTTCCTCTAAGGGTAAGAACAACTTGTTTAGGGACTTTGGATCCCTTAGATTATTGACATTTCATGCTCTATGCTGTAAGGCACAAAAATGTCTATAACAGGTAGATATAATGGACCAAAGAGAGATTGAATGATATATTCATGTAGTGTAATTTTAAAGATATAATCTCAATAATCCATGTAGGCACATGCGTTAATAATTCAATACAAATGAATCTGTGAGGAAGTATGAAATATTTCTAACAGCTATGATTGCATGAATTCAGAGAAGAAACATGAACGTAATGGGTTTTAATAGAGGGATAACATACTATAATACTTGAAGGAGGAATCACCACCATTTACTTGATATTTTGAAAGATCTCTATTATAAAGTGATACAGTCTAAGAATAACATGTAGATTTTTCTTTATGATTTTTGAACCTTTGTGAAGTGTTTCTTTCCCCTAATTACCTAGAGAAGGGAGTGTTGAACATTCTTTACAACAAAATATCTTCAGCTGAGTCTCAGCTATCAGGTCAACTAGCTGTCTTAGCCAGGGATGGCTCTGTGGCCCAAAAACATTACGAAATATTAATTTCCTCATTTAATAGCGGCACATTACAGGGTAGTAAAACAAGTCAACATTTAGATAAGAATGTTAACAAAATATCTTCATGTCCATCCCTGTGATTGCTTCTGCTTCAGGTTGAATTTTGCTCATGGCCAGGACTCCTGTGTTACTCAAACAACTCCTGCCGCTTCAGCCTTTACTACTTGAACAATTCATCCTTTAAAGCTGGGAGTGGGTACTATCAATTTGATGTTGCAGTACTAAAGAAGAGGAACCTTGGGTGGTACTTCATCTTCCCTTTGTATCGGGGCAACATGCTAGATAATCAAGTCCTTTTGAGCTACTAAGTCCTTGTTTACTTCTGTCAGCGTTGACCCAGATTTCGTGTCACAAGGGGCCTGTCTAGGTCTGTCCATGTCGAGTTTGAATGCTCCATATCCTTTATTAAATGCCACAATTGTCGACCCACCTCGCCTTAAAGTTCTGCACTACCTGGTCATGGAGTTCTCGCATTTTAGATTTTCCATTAAAAGCCTTTACAGGACGGGGCCTTCAGATCCACTCCAGCCCCTTTTTCTTCATGTGACTAGGGGCTATGACTAGATGTTTTGGTCCTCGAGCACTAGGGCCTTTTGACTCCCATCAGGGGGTCTTTTTCCTTTGTTACGTGGAATACCACATACTGACGATTTATAATGCTTTTCCTTTGGTATCTCCCCTTGAAACTTATGATCACTGATCTGCAGGATCGGGCCTGTTAGTGCCTAAATCTACCTCAGGCTGAGAAAGGCAGGTCTAGGGTAACATCAAACCATGCTTAACCTAGTAGCTGAACCCTACCAGGTCGGAAGAGGGTTCTCTCCTTGTCAATCTCAAAGAAAATATGGCAAAAAAAGCTTGAGATGACTGATACGAATACTAATTTTAGGCTAGGTATATGCTCAAAGGATTTTAAATTATTTTAATGGTTGATTGCTGGATCAGATGAGGAAGGCAGCTTTGGGTCCGGGAAATCAACTCAGATTTGCAGAGGTTTCTGTGGGGCGAGGTAGGCAAGTGTTTTAGCACTTTGAAATGAATGTGATGGTGATTCTAAGACTAGTGAGGATTTGAAGAGGGCATGCAATTTTCATGAATCCTCTTCAAACAACAGAAAACATTTAAAACTAAATGACACCCCAAGGCAGAGCACTGAACATCAATGGATTCCACCTATTAATCTTGATTCATTTAGTTATGCAGAAAAAGATAGACGATGGCACATATACACATAAGAGAAACATTGAATAACATAGGAGAAAACAATGTTGATTCACATTACCACAAGAATCCCACAAAATGCTACAAAACCCCGGTTCATTTCCTTGCCAAACTACAGAAGTGATTTACAAAGTAGCTTAATGCATCCACAAGAGTCCAAACTTGACAAATAAATAATAAAGTACAAGATATAGGCATCAAACCACCTATTCTAGCCATCAGGGGTTGAATCCATGAGTCAAGGAGTTGTTTCAACAATATCTAAACTAGGAATTGAAAAATAGGCAGTGGAACAGCTTGCCTCTAAAACTATGGAAACTGATTCATTCATCCTCAAACCAACTCTAACTGATGTATCTACCTCCTCAAGTCATTTTTCATCCATTTTACATCATAGTACATCATATTACATCATCAATTTACCAAAGAAAGAAGAAAAAGTTAAACTGGAAACAAACTAGGCGAAATTCTGAGTTTTTAGGATAAATTGGCAAAATTTTGCCTAATGCGCAATGCCCTGAGCCTGATTTGCTTGGAATATAGGGTTTTCAACTTCCTTTGTTCAATTTTCCTCCAAATCGTGATTTTAGCTCTCCAAGTGTATCTTGTACAATGAAATATATGAATAGCACTCCTTTCACTTTATATATGGATTCCTTTTGATTTTTCCTTCTTTCAAACCCACTTTTATAATGTCATAATCACTTTTGCTTTAAAACTCCGTTTTTCATTTGAATTGACTTTTCCTGATCACTTGATGAACTAATGCATTGATGCTTTTGCTTTTGTTTGCAGTGATTTGAGTTGGCAAGGTGAGCAAGGGCAGCAATTGGAACTTATTACATATAAAAACACTTTAAATTACATAAAATTTGTACATAAAATAAAAAACCTTGTTTTCACCTCAAAACAGAGTTTTGAGGTAAAAACCATTTATTGAGCATATCATCAGTGAATTTATGGTTCTATGAACTTATAAAACTTCTTCATGTGCATGTTGACCTTTTATTGAGTTTTGGATGATCATAGTGGCAAACCCTAGACCTAGTGAGACTAAAACTCTAAAACTAACTTTTGTAAATGAAATGAAACAAAAATGATAGTAAATGACCTAAACATGTGAAAACAAGCCAGCAGGTAAATGCCATGAGGGAATTGACAATGAACCACTACCATCAGTTGATCCATGAGGAATGCAGTTGATTGGATGAGACACCTAATATGCATACAAAAAGAGAAATTTGGTCATTGGTGGAGGGATGAAGATACTGACACTAATAGGGTCCACCCAGGATATCACAATTGCAATGCAGAAGAGAGAGCATTTTTACCTCCTTTCATAGTGCTAGTTGATTGTTTGGACGTGAAACTTTCATAAGGTATGACACATAAAATATCACATCCGAGAGGGTCATTCACATATCGCAATCGCAGGTCGAAAGGGACTTCGAAGGAGGAGGGACTTTTCTTTGTGCGATTGTCGATTGCCGATTTGCAATGGGTGATGTCATCACTGCCAAGTGTCACTTTGTGAGAGGTGACACATGTCACCTGGAAATGCCCCCTTAAGACCCTGAAAATGCTAGATCAGCATGCGACGTGTCCTCCATACTACCATGTCATCTCTGTATTGCCACGTCATGATGATGTTAGCAGCCATGTGGATTCATAGGGACCAATGGTATTCTGCCACGTGGCCCCCTGGTGGAGAGGGGGGGGGGCCCGCCCGACCTTTTTTTTTCATTACAATCATTTGTTAAATGGTTTTCGGCCTCTCCTGGTGCTTTACACTATATGGAGACTTCTCCACTTCATAGTGTTTTTAACCCTGATCCCATCCAAAATTGTCAATCGTCGATATTGCGGGAAGTCCAATATGCAGGACCTCCCCATCACTGATAAGCTGATATGCCATACCTTGGTACTAGTCGATTTGTGATTTGTGATATTGGTGATTGGTCAATCACAGATTTCGCTACCTTCCCATGCTGCTATTTTAGAAAAGCCCTGATTGCAATTTACGATGAGCCTAACCCTTAGCCATTTTTCCTTTGTTTTCTGGCTTTGAAAGTGTATCTTCAATCTACTCTAATTTTTAATCTACGAGTCTATTTTTGGACTTCCACCTACCGTTGGAAAGCTTATTCCAAAAAATATCCAATGGAGAGGGGTCCTATTTAGCTTTGAGAGATTATATGGCTTGGAATATGGATACAAACCTATATGCTCTTTGGTACTCTTTGTACAATTGGAACTCTGTTTTGAAAAGGTGACAACAATAATGATGCTTGGAAGGTTTCTCCATACTAGTTTCATCCATAAAAATGGTCGCTTGGTTGAACCCTGCTTATTTTGATTCTTATTCTTTGTCCTTTTCTTCTTCGTCTTAGGTTCTTGGTTACTAGAATCAAGCCTTTCACTAGGTGAAGAGGAAGAAAGGGATGAAGAAACAAGGCAAAGGGTCAACTTTAGGATCAACATGAGGTTGATGTTGTTCAGGTGGAGGAGAACTCGGTTGATAAGTAGTTTGGAAATTCAGAACCATAGTGTGTCGAAAATAACCAAATTGGAAAACCAATGGTAAATTCGAGAAGGGACATCATTGTCATATAAGGAGCACCAATATTTCCAAAAGAAGGGAAAGGACAAGGATTCTTGTCAAAGGGGTTCCCTAGGTAGGTAGACTCCATAATTGTTTCCATTAGTCTCAACCTAAGATCCACTAAGGAGTTGTTCCACGGGGAGAATGTTGTTCCATGGTCAATTAATTGATTTTAGAAATCAAGGACATAAACAAAACAAAGGGGTAACTAGGCATAAAGGTTTACCAAGAAACCTTGGACTGCAATATACACCTTGGTGAACCAAGGACTTAATGTACATGCATGGAATCTCCCTAAATGTTGTGTTTGGTGTACATCACAATATACAAGGCAGATGACTCAGTTACCTAGGGATGGATAGAAACCTATAGGGGACTCCCAAAATATAGTCGACGGTACGTGGGAGTACAGTCTGTAGTAGAGTTGTCTAATGTGTAACCATTCGATGAGAGCGTTCGCATAAACTATCATGCGTGGAGCACCACTTGATATAACCAAAGGTACATGGAGAGTGATCCTATACACTTATGTACGTGGAACGAGATATCACCTCCAGATTGTAACGATGAAAAAAAAACGATGTCTCCTATGTTTTAAGATGTTGGAACACGTCTCTAGCCTAGACCTCTATGTGTGTCGTTAAGTTTCAAATTATCCTAAGGTTAATTGAGTGAATTTTAGAGTTAATATTGAATTAAATTTCAGTTTCAAGGCTCAAAACTCAATGTCACCTAAAGACACCTATGGTGCAACTAATATGACAAAAATAACTATTTTCATATTTTATGAAAGCTAGCTAGTGTAGGGAAGAGGTGCAAACAATGATGCAACAATCAAATATTCATCCAACAAGAGCTTCCTAACTAGATCTTTAAATTTCACTATTCTAATTCAATTCAAAGCATTAAAAGATGCCAAACCATACAATGTAATATATGTGTGATTCCCCTGAAAACTATGCAAATTTAATCTATGCACAATTTCCTTTCCAACCATGAAAATGAGAAGTCTAACTATGAAAATGTAATCTATGCAAGATAATTCTTCAAGAAAAACATAAGAGGATTCCAATGAAATCAAATGTAATCTCGGATTTCATGAACAAATGATTCAAACTGAAATTGGGTGAAAATTACAAAAATCAAAAGAGATTTCACTCAAAGTTGATTAACACTCATACACAATTCAACCCCCCTAACGATTGAGGGGGAATGTTTTTTGCAAAAATTAAAGCAAAAATATGAAATTTCACACACAAAAACCTAGATGAAAATGCAATATTTTTTCTTTTCACCACCCTTAATTTTTGAAATGAAGAAATTAATATGCAAATGTTCAATTACTGATTCAATTGTACTTTTTAGAATGAGGACTAAAATAAAAATTCATCCAATCAACCATTAACCAAATGAAAACAATTTGCAAATGACCAAGTGATAAGAACAAATAAAAATCAAAACCAATCCTTACCAAAGGTAAATAACACAAATGAAAACCAAATGGAGGCTTTAGAGAGACCATAAGACAATGAAGACTTAGGAATTTCAGCTGGAAGTAGGTTGACCAAGGATAGGCTCAAGAACCAAGGAAAAATTCATGAAAAAATAGGGGTCAACGCTGGTGCAGAAGAGGCACCAGTGCATTGCAACATTGGTGCAGAGTGGGCCAGGGTGAGGTGCAATGCTCTGTCAAAGACACAAGGGGTGTGTTTGGCCGAGGAAAGATAATTATGGCACAAAGACTGCAAAAATGGTTCAATGAAATCACTTCCTAGGTATATTATTGGTTGGATGATACAACAAAGGTCTGTCAAGGAGGTAATCAAACATAATTTACATGGAAACCACCAAGGAAATAATTTGTTCCCTAGTGGAGTCACTATTTTGTTATACGATATTTATGATTGCAGAAAACAGTATCTCCCCTAGGTCGGTAGCTAACCTAGAATAATAGAGAGACAAGGAACACACTGCTTTTCCTTAAAGTAAATAGATGATGGAGTGAGGCCTACCTAAAAACCTTTACACAATTTGCTCCTTCTTGAGCTTGGAATCTCCAATTCCATATTCGAATTCCAAAATTAGAACCTACACAGCGAGATAACACAAGTCAAGAAACTATGACACCTATGCAATATCATCTAAGTACTTCATTCAATAGATTAACATGGTATTGAAATAAGTGAAATAACAACATCACATATAGGAAAACAATGAATTCTTTGCATTAATATAAATGGGAGATTAAAACCATAAGCAATTGATCTTGTAGAATATCTCCTCCAAGTTGTTGACTTGTCCTTTCCTTGTCACAATATGCACCTCCAATCACCCTAAATGCATGAGATAATGACCACTCACTGCAGTAGCATAAGGGTAGAATGAATCTTCAAAATCCAACCCCCAACCACATAGAAGGTTGGAAATATATAGAGAAGTAGTGTAAATAGGGAGTTCTCATCCAATTACCAATCTAGGGTAAGAAATCCACTTTTGATTGAGGGGCGGGATCAAAGGATAAGTGGTGAAAACTCGAATGTAGGGAAGGATAGGGTATGCATGTTTTATCCAAGGTAAGTAGTTGAAACAAATTATGGAAACTCCTAGAAGGGGAAGCTTCTGGAATCCCGATCATTCTTCCAGATTTCTAGAACCAATGCAGGTGAAAAGGGGAGTAACCTACCGATGATCAAAGCAGTCCATAGTAGAGAAAACTACTGGTGAACGCACCCCAGTAGGCTTACAAGGAGCATTGGTCCTCAAACAGGCTCAAATGAACTAGTTTAGGGCTAAAACTTTGGGAAATGAAAGTTACATGCTTAGCGATTTGTGCAAGATGGTGACAAGGGGAAATATGATGTAGATTAATCCCATTAGGAAGTTCACTGATCAGATGTGACAAAATGGCCTATAACAGGATAATAATTATTCTTTAAACTTTTGTTTAAGTCAAGGTGTTTTTGTAAGGCAAGTCAATTACATGATAACTAGACAAGAGCCTCATCGTATATCTAGGCATGCACAACTTTTCCTATGGGGAAAAGGTATGCATGAAGAAAGAAAAAGTAATTTGGTAATTTGAATATATGGATTTTAAGGTAAGCCATTTTTATTCCGAAATTTGTTATATACATGTATTTTTTTGTTGAAGTTTGTAAGAAATACCTTTACTGGCTAAATATATTTCAAAGCAGAAAGACAAACAGATCATTCCTTTGTCATTTACTGTTGGAGAAATCACAATGAAAATTGTGTCTGATGTTAAAGAGTTCACACAAACTTTAAGAACTTAAGTAAAGTTGAAGAAATTAAACCCTTTGTTAAGGAGGGTCTATTTCACACGCACTTCGAAACAATTGGATACATAAACTTGTATCCATAAATTACAAAGAAAAGTGAAGAATGTCAAAATCCATTGACAAAAAAACAATGGCCAATCATAGATGTTGAAGATATCTTGGAAGTATCAACAATATTAATGGAAATCAAAGACGTTGCATAAACAAAAGTAATGGAAATCAAGGACTAACCATAGATGACCCAGATTTAAACAGGAACACAACAATTTACAGAGATAACCATAAACACAAATATGTAGCGGAAATAATACTTCATTTCATTAATGTAAAACACTGAAATATGCTTACAAACAGTATTGGCAATAAGGCAGCTAGGGTGATGGTAGCTTATCTCTGAGAAGAGATGTGGCAGCTACATGCCTCTGAACTATGTTACAATGAGGCTTCAAAGCCTTTTTATTGTTAAGAAACAATGGAAAACCCTAAACATCCAAAAACCTAACCCTAGAAGATGAAACGCCAAACTATGGGCCCCGTTTGGGTAAATTGGTACATCAACTTCCCGAGGTCATAACTTTGGCATATGATCTCCGTTTGACGCGCACAATATCTCATTAGAAAGATCTAACTGAGAAATACAACTTTGGGAAGAGCAACATCGGTCCATGGACCCATGTTGCTCCCAATTTTCCGAAAAAACGTCGTTTAGGGCCTCAAAACGGCTCTGGAAGTTCAAGACCCAAAAACCTGCTAAAAATAGTAAGTTGTGATACAATTAAGGAAAATGAAAAAGCTGAGAGAAATAATGGTGGGGGTCTAAGTGGACTAGGCAGGTGGCCACCAATATCTACCTAGATCATTCTTCCCCCCTTAGGAAGCAATGGTCCCCATTGCGTTGAGTTCCTCCATGAGATGAGGAAACTTCTGCTGAGCTTGGTCCCTGGTGAGCCACTTGCCCTGGTGAAGGAGTTGGACTACTTTGGCAACTCTATACAGTTTGATATTTTGTTTGTGAGTGTGCTTGATCTATGTGTCAATGATCCGACCAGTTGCAGCTTGTTCCATGCAATTTGGATTTAATTCTGTGGGTGTGAGCTGTTCTGCAATATTGGATGTGTCTAGTAATGGTGGAAAGTAGGGCCGAAGGCGGTCCACATTGAACACTAGGTGCAGGCCAAGGAATGGGGGAATGCTGAGCTCAAATGCATTGTCTCCCATAGCCTTGGTAATGACATAAGGACCATAGCGGAGTGGTCTCAGTTTTCGATAGGCTCCGGTAAGGCGTTCCTTTTACAAATTCAACCAGACTTTGTCGCCCACCTAAAACTTGTGTGGCACCCGATGTTGATCATGTCGCTGCTTGTACTTGGCATTTGATTTCTATAGAATGTCATGGACCTACTGGAAAATATGTTGGATGTGCTCAATGAAGCTGGTTGCCTTATTTGTTTCGGATTGGACATGAGTCGAATCTGTGTGAGTAGCTGCAAATGGCATGGCCACATCAATGGGACATAGTGGCTGGAATCCCAAGCCAACCTGAAAAGGGTTGTGTCTAGTTGAGTTGTGTAGAGCTTGGTTTTAGTTGTGCTGAACATAGGGGAGGCTCTCGTCCCATATGCGTGGATGCTTTGATTTGTACATGCACAGAATTTGTACAATCATCCTATTGACAACCTCTGTCTGGCCATCAATTTGAGGATGTAAGGTTGTGGACTTAGTGAGTTTGGTGTCCAGCATCGACCAGAGATTGGACCAAAATGTACTGAGGAACTGACTGTCCCTATCTGAGATGATAGACTGTGGGATCCCAAAGTGCACCCACACTCATTCAAAGAAGAGTTTAACAATGGCTTCTGTTATGATATTCTTCTTGCAAGCCGCCATAATGGCCATCTTCGAGAACCTGTCGACAACCACAAAAACACAGTCGTTTCTATGCTTAGTGGAAGGAAGGCCTAACATGTAATCCATGGAGATGGATTCCTAAGGTCGAATAGGGGTAGGCAGCGGGGTATAGAGGCCTTGCTTCTTGATGGTTGGTTTGGCAATGGCGCAAGAAGTGCATGATTTGATGTACTTCCTGACATCTTGTCGAAGATTTGGCCAACATAAATACTTTTGCTTTACTTCCACCATTTTCTTGACCCCGAAATGCCCAATAGCCCGACTATAGTGTGCTTCCCAAATCATCTTGGCATGCTTGCTTAAAGGAACACAAAGGTGACCCAGGTGGCATAACAGGGCATCCTGGAGGTGAAAATCTGGAACATGCCGACCCTCCAAGAGTGTTTGGTATGTGTGGCTGAATTCTGGGTCGCTTTTGTAGAGAAGTGGCCAATCAGAAGTCTTGTGCCCACAGGAGTTGAGCACGGTGGTTAACGCCATGATCGGTGGTTGACTGAGGCAATCTGCAACATTGTTGGTGCTGCCCTTCTTATACTTGATATTCAAATGGAATTGTTGCAGGTATGTAGACCACTTCTGATGGCGATCATTTTTCAATTTCCCTTGGGTCTGTATGAACTGCAGGGGTCAATGGTTTGTGTGGATGATGATTTCCTTCCCCAAAATGTAATGCTTCCATTGTCGGCAAGCTTGCACAATGGAATACATCTCTTTGTCATAAGTGGGATACTTTCGGATTGTGTCTGAAAGTGTCTCACTATGATATGCCACTGGATGCCCGTGTTGAGTAAGGACTGCCCCAATAGCATAGTCAGAGGCATCTGTCTCGACCTCAAATGGTTGTTGCAAATCTGGTAATGCGAGAACTGGTGCCGTATAGAGGCGATGTTTCAGCTCTGTGAATGCCTTCGGTTGAGATTCAGACCAAAAGAATTTTGCTTTCGCTCCTCCCATGGTGACTTGACTGAAGGGCCAAGTGATATGAGAAAACCCCAACACGAACCTGCGGTAGAAGTTGGCAAGACCTAGAAAGCTGCGGAGCTCTGTCAGAGTGGTTGGAGATGGCCAATCCTGAATGACTTGGATCTTGGTTGGATCCACATGCACCCCCTATTCATCAATAATGTATCCCAGATACTGAACCTGGGTCATGCCAAATGTGCATTTCTCCAGATTGGCACATAGCTTGTGTTGGCGCAGTGTTTGGAGAACCTGTCGGATGTGGTGGAGGTGCTCTTCCCAACTCTGGCCGAAGATCAGGATGTCATCCAAGTATATCACTACAAATGAGTTGGTGAATGGCCGCAAGATGTCATCCATTAGCCTCATGAAGGTTGCAAGAGCATTCATCAATTCGAAAGGCATAACCAACCATTCGAAAAGGCCCTCCTTGGCTTTGAAGGCAGTCTTCCACACATCGGAGGGTTCGATTAGTACTTGGTGATATCCTGAATTGAAATCGATCTTATTGAAATATTTTCCCCCCTTCAGTTGGTCGAGAAGGTCATCAATCCATGGGATCGGGTACCTATTATGGACAATGATCTTGTTTAGCACCCGATAGATAATACAGAGCCTCCAAGTCCCATCCTTCTTCTGTACCAACACGATCGGGCTCCCACAGGGTGATGAAATCGGACGGATGTGAACTTTCTACAAAAACTCCTGAATCTGCCTCTTGATTTCATCATTCTCTAGAACAGAGCGTCGATAGATTGGTCCATTGGGCAACGGGGAACCTGGGGTCAGATCAATGGAGTGCTTGACCTGATAGTGCAGAGGAACCCTTGTGGGGGAGGTGAAGATATTCTCGTACTCCTCCATGACCTTTTCCATCTATAGTTGTCATGTGAAGGGGTCCTGTTTGGAGGTCGTGGCCACTGTCTTCTTCTTTCCTTGAGGTCATATCATCAGGAAAACAAATTTCCCGGTTTTGGAAATGAGCTTACTGCATTGTTTTGTAGTAACCAAAGAGATGGTGGTAGGTGGTGCTACCTCAGGTATCATGTACAACTTATTTCCCAAAGTAATAATAACGGCATGGGGCCTTGATTCATACACAGCATGTCGCTTCCACAAGTATGGTTGTCCTAACAATACATCACAAACTTCAAGGGGAGAAATGTCACACAATACCTCATCCATGAAGGGCTTGATGTTGTATGGAAGGCGACACTACTGGCTCACGCGAAGATCCCGTCCTTGGTGAAGCCACCCTATGGTGTACAGTTGTGGATGTGTTGTGGTCGGTAAGCCCAACCACTTCACGACCTCTGCCGAAATGAGGTTCTTTTGGCTCCCGTTACCGAAAATGAATTGTAGCGGGGATCCCTTTACCCACATCTGGGAGTGGAAGAGACGCTCCTCCTCCTCTGGATCTTTGGGTTCCTCATTCTGGATCTTTGTGGTGGCAATGGTGGCTTTGGGCTCCGCATCGATAATCTGCTTCCCTTTGTAATTCCCCTTGTCGGGTTCTGACTCAGAGTCGGAACATGCATCTGATTTTGAAACCTTTAGCTTAGCCACTAGTGACTGCTTGGCCTGACACTCACTTGTGTTGTGAGTGGAGATCTTATGGAACTCACACCATTTTCCCGTGTCCCTTTTCAGCTTCGCGACACTATTCTTTGCTTGCAGCTTTGGCAGGTTGTCTTGGGCTGCTTCGCTTTGGCTTTGTCCTTTGTTCTATGGTTTGGGGCCACCTTTCCCTTACTTCAGATTCGCAGATCCAAAGTCTCGCTTCTTTTGTTTAAACTTCTGCTCGACCTTGACAGTATATCAGTATGATGTGCTAAGTGAGGAGATGTTCAGGAATTCTATTTCTTCCTAAATGTACTTGTGCAGGTAGCCGTAGTATTTGAGTATCAAATGCTGCTCCGAATCCTTGATACCCAACTTTGTGCTAAGGGTATGGAAAAGATTGGTGAACTCTGGCACGTCTTGGTCCCTTCCCTGCCGCGGTGTGGTCCACTTTATGTATAGATCCTCATAGCTTCCGACAAGGTAGTACTACTCCTTGATGGCATCCCGAAATGAATTCCAAGTGGGTGCGGCTGAAAATAGTGAGCCGATACTTTCATACTTCTGCTCGCAGTAGGTTCCCACCAGTCCTTGATGTGGGGGGCTTCTTTGAGAAGACCGAAAAAAATCTTTTCCCGACTCGAAAATTCATGAACAGAAAAATAACCCTCTAGTAGATTTAACCATTTATCTATGGCATATGTGTCTATCTGACCCTCGAATATGGGGATTTCAAAATTAACTTGTACCTTGAAGGGCATGGCGTTTCTAGAGTAGCTTCGAGAAGCCGATGCATCGCCTTTGGGTAGCCGCTGAAGGATCTGGGCAAAGTTGTCCATCATTACATTGCTTTGTCGCTCAAGGGCTTCTTTGAGCAAGATTTTGATAGGATCTCCTTCCCCCTCATCTTTCTTCTCATCCTCCATGGGAGGCCGTCGAGATTTGTGAGGCTGGTCTTGCAAAGGTTCGACCAATTCAAGACCTAACTCCTTATATCCCGACTTCGTTGGGGACATGCAAAGAAAAACAAAGAAAAAGCAGACCGCTCTGATACCACTGATCTGGATTTAAACAAGAACGTGAAAATTTACAGAGATAACCATAAACACAGAGATGCAGTGGAAATAATACTTCATTTCATTAATGTAAAATACTGAAATATGCTTACAAACAGTAATGGCAATAAGCCAGCTAAGGCGATGGTAGCTTATCTCTGAGAAGAGATGTGGCAGCTACATGCCTCTAAACTGTGTTACAATGAGGCTTCAAAGCCTTTTTATTGTTGAGAAACAATGGAAAACCATAAACATCCAAAAAGCTAACCCTAGAAAATGAAATACCAAATTGTGGGCCCCGTTTGGGTAAATTGGTACATCAACTTCCTAGGGTCGTAACTTTGGCATATGATCTTCGTTTGACACACACAATATCTCGTTAGAAAGATATATCCGAGAACTACAACTTTGGGAAGAGTAACATCGATCAATGGACCCATGTTGCTCCCAGTTTTCCCAAAAGAACGTTGTTTAGGGCCTCAAAATGGCTCCGGAAGTTCAGGACCCGAAAAACTGCTAAAAATAGTAAGTTGTGATACAATTAAGGAAATTGAAAAAGCTGAGAGAAACAATGATGGAGGTCCAAGTGGACTTGGCAAGTGGCCACCAATATCCACCTGGATCAATAGATGTTGTAAAAATCATTCATGAACCAAGAATCAATACTTTTGTAGAGAAATTTGTACACTAGATAGATGATATTGATGCAAGTTCATCATCAAGTGAAAATATGATGAAATATACTGCAAATGCGGAACTCATTAATGAAAAGCTATCAGATAATGAGAAACACAAATATCTTGATCAAAGTTTCATTTTAGAAGAAGTTTATGCTAGTGAAACAACCCATTCTAGAAGTCTTATGGAAACAGTAAATGTTGAAGAAGTTATAAATGTAGAAGTTTATAGCGTTGTGCTATCTGATTGGATTAATGTTTGTTTTCATGAATATCGAGAAACAATAACATAAATTGCTAAGGAATATATCATTTTTTATGACATTTATGTCACATTGCAAAGTGAAGAGTATCAAATAAATAGTAAAAAATTGAAGATTGAAAAGGTAAAGATTCACAACAATAGGGTTTTAGACCAAACAAAGATGCAAGTTGATTTTTATGGAGTTGCAATCACATCACTCATGGAGGTGCATCAAGTTACCAATAATGTTTTTATAGACTCTGTTCAACAAGAAGCAGGAAAATTAATCTTAAAAACAAGAATAACGGACCTAGAAGATGCTTTATATCTGGTTCCTTTGTTGATGACTTCATTAGCAACACCAACAACAATTCCTGTAGCGGAGAAAAGAGAGATGGAATTACCAAATTCTAATGGAATGAGGCAACTCAAAGCTTCATGGTCTCAGAGAATCAGAAGAATGGAGAACATTATTTCCGAATATCAAAACATAGAGAATCAAAGAGAAGATTCACATGTCAAAGTTGTCAAAATTGTGTAGAATTTGAACGGTCCACATATCACATATGAATCTGGATTAATTTCAATACAAACATTAATGGTTGAATTAGATAAGATGAAACAGTCAAAGGCAACATAATTCGACAATATAGTTGATTTTGGTGCACTTGAACGCAGGGAATGGTTAATTGACTTTGTTCGTGTTAATGAACAAAACTATGTTTTAGTTATATAGTTGCAAGCAAAAGCCACGTAAATTGACAAAGAGATATTTAGTCAAAGTGTGAAATTGGAAATTACAATTGCTCCTATGAAACATTTCATACAAGAAAAGTTAAAGAAATTGCTTCAAGAAGTTGCAACCTCTTAAAATAGTTAACAATTAAGAAATAAGGACATATGTTTTTACATAGTGTAAGTTTTCTTAAATCTTGGAATGATTATTTTTCTATTTACTAGTGACCAAATGTTCAAATTTTTATATATGTTATTATGATTTAGATAATATCTGAATGTAGTTTTTCAATTTTCATTGCAAATTTATTTTTATACAATGGTTCACAAGATTCAAATTCATTTACTTTTGCGTCTAGGTATAAACATTTTGATAAACTCTTTAGAAATTGAAAGTTATTTTCTGTATCCAAAATTACCGAGGTGCCTTACATTTGCACATGATTTTTCTTATTCTTTTTTACCGCAAATATATTTGTCTCAGAGTCACATTATCATTTATTATTTGTATTTAATTAATTTCAGAACAATTATTCCTATTTTTCCACAATGTAGGGTGCAAAGTTAAAGAGACAAAATAACCGAAATCGCAGTTGTGAATATGTTAGTGAACTACAATTTCAGAAAAAGTGTTGCTATTGAAAAATTACTTATTATGAGTAGACGTATAGTATTATTGTTATTCAAATTATATACCTTAATGTTAGAAATTCATATCTTTATGCAAATTCTAACAATGGTTGCGAATTTTGTGAAGAATTTGAACACAATTTCTCTTTTGTTAATAGAAATGAAAATGGATATTCAATAACTACTTTTGGTTGTCGAAAATTTGTTTCGACTTTGATGTTTATTTTCATCATAGTTTTGGTAATCACAATTTGAATGTTAATACAATTCTTGTGATATGAATGGCGTATTTTAGTTTCATATAACACTTATAACAAAGTGCATTTTTACTTTAAATATTGTCATGTAGCTTTGACCAATCTTTGCACTTGCTCTATTCTCTTATCCATAGAATATAAAAAATGAACATTAACAAATTGTTTTGAAAAACAATAGAAATTGACATCTAATGTCTAAAATCATTTTGTTTTCCGTATGATGAAATATTTTCTTTCAACTCTCTCCCACCCTCTATCCCACCATTTTTTTGGAAAGAACTTGCAACCACCATAATTATGTCATAATTGAGAAGATCATACATGAAATGAAATTCAAATACTATCGATTTTAATTATAGCTTATCATATTTTCTTGTTTGCAAATTTTTGTAGGTTTTAACCCCGTACAGAAATTACCTACATACGATTTCTAAAATACAGAAAATAAAAAATGCAAGAGCATAACACATAAAACACATATACACAGAGATTTTCCCCTGGATCCCAAAACCGGGACTACCAGCTTGATTTTTCATTATGTTCCTTTCAATGTTACAATACATATTTATACATGCCGAAGCATCCAATACCATGGACCAAAAACCATGGCATCCAAAACCATGGACCAAAAACCATCACATCCAAAACCATGTGTGAAAATCATGCACAAAACCATAGGTAGGTCCGCCCAACCTAACATAGGGTCCAAAATCCGGGGTGCTATCCTAGACCCTATAGAGTGGGGTTACCTGCAAATGTCAACCCCCCGTGACCCCCCACCGCTACGCAATTAGCGCAACGAAGCGGGGGTTCTGCCGCCCCGCTAATCCCCCAGTTAACTACATGGGCTAGTCGTGGAAAGAATATAACACAACCCAACATTCTCCCACTTGTTGTTTTCTTTCCATAGGGGGCCACAAGAGAGCTTAGTCATTTATCCAACCCTGCAATGCCCATTATTTCTCTACACCAAGAGAACTTCTCAGAGCTCATAGATTTTTTCAATGCATCTGCAGGATTACTCAAAATGTCCACCTTTACCAGCAACACCCTTTTGTCTTATATCATATCCCTCAAAAAGAGATACTAAACATCAATGTGCTTTGTCTTTGAATGATATGCAAGGTTCTTTTCTAAGAAAATTTCACTTTGGCTGTCACAGTTTATCCTTATAGCTCCCTGTACTAACCCCATACTTAAACACAATCTCTGCAACCAAACTACTTCCTTTCTTTCATGAGTAGCTGTCATGTATTCTGCCTCTGTAGTTGATAGTGCCACTATAGGTTATTTCTTACTCATCCAACTGACTACACCTCCAAATATGTTAAACACATACCCACTTGTAGATCTTCTCTGATCCAGATCTCCAGCCCAGTTTGCATAAAAAAAGCCATGAATATACAAAACTCTGTCCAATCTTGGTCTTCCTTGGTAGCACAAACCATAATCACTAGTGCCACACAAATACCTAAAAACCTGCTTCACTGTTTTCCAATGCTCCATTCCTGGTTTTGACGTAAACTTGCTCAATACTCCCATTACATGTGCAATGTTTGGTCTAGTACATACCATTGCATACATTAGGCTATCGAATGCATTTGCATATGGAACATAGGACATGTCATCTTCCTCTTCTTGTGTCTTGGGACACTATTCAGCAGATAACTTTACACCTACAGGAATAGGAAGCTTCACTGGTTTACTATCCTGCATATTAAATCTCTGCAATATTGTCTCGACATACTTCCTCTGGTTTAACCAAAGCTTCCTCTTTGCCTGATCTCTTTTAATTTCCATGCCCAAAATATAGTTTGCAACACCAATATCTTTCATGTCGCATTTGGAGGACAATTGGGTCTTCAAATCCTGGATGATTTCTTCGTCAGTTCCAACCAGCAACATATCATCCACATACAAGACCAAATAAATAACATGGTCACCAATTAATTTAAAATACACACAGTGATATGCTTTTCTTCTAGTGAAGCCAAGTCCCCATATAAATGTATCAAATTTCTGATACCACATCCTTGGTGATTGCTTTAACCAATACAGAGACTTATTTACCTTGCATATGAGTTCTTTCTTACCATTCACTGCAAAGGCTTTAGGTTGCTTCATGTAGATTTCCTCTTCCGGATCCCTGTGAAGAAATTTTGTCTTCACATCCATCTATTCTACCTTAAAATAAAAAGCAACAACAACCGATAAAAGTAATCTAATAGAAGTTACCTTGGCAATAGTAGAAAAAATATCACCAAAATCAATTCCCGACACCTAGGAATAACCTTTTTCTACCAATCGAGCTTTGTATCTCTCCACCTTTCCTTCTGCATTTGTCTTCTTCTTGAACACCCATTTGCTTCCAACTGGTTTCCTTCTAGCCGACAACTCCACCAGGTCCCAATCCTCATTTTTGTGAAAAGATGCCATTTCATCAACCATGACCTCTTTTCAGAGTTTTCCATCCTTTGAATCTACTGCTTCCTTCATAGTTTTGGGACCATCATCAGTAATAGATAAAGAAAAAATTGAATAGAAAGTAGATGGACTATACCTTTCTGGCTGCCTTCTTACTTGAACTGATCTTCTTACACCCGGAGTTTGTGGCTCTTCATCTTCTGATTCCTCCTCTATTGTAGAGTCTGATTATTCGTTCTTTAGCTCAAATTCTATCTTCTCAGGTTCCTTTGGTTGGACTTCATGTTTAATAACATATTTCACCTCTCTGAACACCACATCTCGGTTGTAAACAACCTTCCTTGTTGTTGGGTTCCAAAGCTTATAACCCTTTAAACCATCCTTATACCCAATAAAGATGCACTTTTCAGATTTACTATCCAAATAGGTTCGTTTCTCCTTTGGAACATGTACATATGCATCACATCCAAATACCCTCAGATGTGAAAGAGAGGGTTTCTTACCAGTCCATACCACTTGTGGAGTCTTATCCTCCAACTTTGATGAAGGTGATCTATTGACTAGGTAACATGTTGTCTCCACTGCCTCTGCCCAGAATTCCTGTCCTAACCCGGCACCACTGAGCATTCTTCTTGCCCTTTCCATCAACGTCTTGTTCATTCTTTCTATAACTCTATTTTGCTGAGGTGTATATGGAGTAGTTTTCTGCTATGCTATACCACACTTCTTACAAAATTCTTCAAATTCATTACTGCAAAACTCTCCACCATTATCTGTCCTCAACACCTTTATCTTCTTCTCTGTTTGGTTTTCCACCAAAGCCTTAAATTCTTTAAACTTGTCAAATACTTCAGATTTATTATTAAGGAAATATATCCATGTATTCCTTAAGAAGTCGTCCATAAATGATACATAGTACACAGACTTACCCAGTGATGGAACCTTCACAGGTCCAAACACATCACTATGCACAAGCTCTAATATCTGTTTTGCCCTCTTACCACCAGAGGGGAAACTCACCCGATTTTGCTTCCCATATAAAAAAAATTCACAGAAATCAAAATCTAGAGATCTATTACTCATACCTTCTACCATACCTTTACCATGAAGTATTCGAAGGCCCTTCTCTCCATTATGTCCAAACCTTTGATGCCACAACATGGTCTTCTCTCCAAAGACCACTAGATTTTCTGCTCCACTTTCAAGAACCACAGAACTGTTGCACCCATCAACAACAGTGCTACCTTGTAGCTTGTATAAAGTTCCAGTGCGAACTCCTTGCATCAATACCAGTGCTCCCCGAACCATCTTGCAGGTATCCTTCTCGAACACTATTTTTACACCTCCATCATCTAGCTTACTTACAAAAATCAGGTTTCTGGCTAATGCAGGAATATGCAGAACACCTAGAAGTGTTCTAACCCTTCCACCTTACAACTTCAACTTCACTTTTCCGCAACGAATGATTCTAGCCTTCCTGTCATCCCCCAAGAAGAAATCACCACCATCATATTTCTCATACTCGCAAAACCACTCTCTATGGGGACTGAAGTGAAAGGATGCACCTGAGTCAATCAACCATGCCTCATGATCTACATGTTTACTTGAAGAAGCCAAGTACACATCCCACCTTCATTTGAGGTAGTTTTCACCTCTACAGAAGGAGCATCATCAGATCCATTTCCTTTGTCAGGAGCTTTAGATTTACAGTCCCTTTTGTAGTGACCTTCCTTTCCGCATTTCCAGCATACCACCTTTACAGGTTTTCCTGGAGATTTAGATCTCCCTCTATATTTAAATCTCCTACTCAATGACTTATTTTTGTTTATGTTCTGGAACCATCCTCATACAAACAAGGCATCACCTTTTTGGCTCTCCATATTTTTTTGTCTCATCTCCTCCATCAGCAAGGATGAGACTATTTCATCAAACTGCAAGGTAGTTGCATTGCTACCTATTACAATAATCGGACTATCCCACGAATCTGGTAGGGAACACAACAAACTAATGCACTTATCTTCATTTGAAATTTTGATAACAACAGACAATAACTAACTTACCACAATATTAAACGCATTTAGATGCTCTGTCACCAAGTCTCCATCTTTCATCCTCAGGTTATACAGCTTTTTCCGTATGAACAGTTTATTCACCAAAGACTTAGATTGGTACAAAGTCCCTAACTTGTCCCACAAAGCCTTCACCATAACTTCTCCCTGATACATTCAACAATACTAAATCTGAGACACACAATCGTATTGTACTCTTTGCCTTCTAATCCAACTTCTTCCATTCTTCATGAGAAACTCCCATTGGTTTAATACCTAGATCTACCGCGATCCACTGATCTTTATCCACCAATAGATTCTCCATCTTGAGTTTCCACAACTCAAAACTCTGACCATTAAATTTCTTGATCTCTATCTTTCCACTGCTTGCCATCTTCTTTCACCACCAGAATCGATCTCGCAAATCTCCCACTAAACAGGGTTTACCACAGGCTCGAGCGAAACCCCTCAGCAACAAAGGCATCCCCTTGAAGCCAAAATAGCTCTGATACCAAATGTAGGTTTTAACCACGTACATAAATTATCTGAATACGAATTCTAAAACACAAAAATTAAATAATGTGAGAGCATAACACATAAAACACATATACACAGAGATTTTCCCCTATATCCCAAAATCGGGACTACCAGCTTGATTTTTCATTATGTTCCTTTCTATGTTAAAATACATATTTATACATGCCAAAGCATCCAATACCATGGATCGAAAACCCTCGCGTCCAAAACCATGTGCGAAAATCATGCACAAAACCATAGGTAGGTCCACCCAACCTAACATAGGGTCCAAAACCAAGATTTTCTGGGGTGCTGCCCCGGACCCCATAGCTTGGGGTTACCTGCAACCCTCAAAGCCCCTGTGACCCCCCCCCCCCCCCCCACCCCCCTTGCTACACAATCAGCGCAATGAAGGGGGGGCTCCGCCCCCCTCTAACGCCTCGTTTAACTACGTGGGATAGTCGTGGAAAGAATATAACACAACCCAACAATTTTTGGATGTCCTCCAATATAAATACAATGAGAATAAGAGTTGCAGCTAGTAATTCCGACAGTTTAAAAAATTCATAAGCGTTTTCTCTTTGCAACTTGTTATGTTCTCTTATCTAGAATATAGAAAATGGACACTAACAAATTGTTTTCACAAACAAGAGAAATTTCCATCTAATGTCTGAAATCATTATGTATTTTGTATGATAAAATCTCTACTTTCAACTCTCTGGACTTGCCCCTCCACCTCCCTATCCTGCCATCATTTTTGCAATGAAATTACAACCACCTTAATCCTGATATAATTGAGAAGATCATATATGAAATGACATTCAAGTATTATTAATTTATCGATATGAAATGACATTTAGCTACTCCATGCAACTTATTTTATTAATATGTTATCTTGGGTTCTATTTTCATTAACTAGAGCTCTCCTATCAATAAATACAAGTTGTTCTTTGCCATTTATTCAACGAAGTAACGTGTACTCAGGATGTTCACTACATAATTTTTTTCACTATTTGCAAATTCTGGATTAGATAATTTCACATTTGGTGTTTTTACTCGTATTATTCAATATTGACCAAACTGAGTTCTTCAGATAAATAATAAAAATTTCATTTTATAAAGTTTATTTCCACAAAGTTGAGAGGCCCTTTCGATTGTAGAATTACAACTTATCATATTTTCTTCTTTGCAATTTTTCTAATGTCCTCCAATAATAATTCAATGAGAATAACAATTGCAACTAGTAGTCCCAACCAATGAAAAAAATCCATATGTCGATAGCCCATCCATGCTGAAACTTTGTGGTAAACCGTTTAAGAAAACAGATAAATGGTACTTATTACATTTTGCAAAGGTTACAATGAAATCAAATTGCAAAAGTCTTCTGTTCCAAATGGTTTAGACATTAACAATTTTGAAACTGAACATTTAAGCTATAATTAACACTGTAACTTATGCATATTTATCAAAGTTTGTAATTATGGTGTATGAAAAGATATTTATGTTTATGCAGATGCATTTGTTCGTCTTTGTACATGCTTTCTCCAAACAACCAATACCAAATAACCATTTATGCACAACTTTCTTCACCTAGCTCATAAATACAATATTTTTGTAGGTGCGAAATATGCTCATAAATAATAATAATAATAATAATAACAAAAAAACACAAATGCATACGTGCAGATTTTCATAACAAATTCATAATGCATAGAAAGCTCTTTAGCTTTCATTGTACTAACCTTGGCACTTCGCACAGTCCATAAATAATAAAATAACCACTAGTTTTGTATAAGCACAACCACTTCCACGCAATTTTTTTAGGAAGCTAACACCAAATAGTATTTTGACTCACAAATCATAAAAAGAATTGACCATCCATATCCATATTTCATCCTTATTTGAGCACATCATAATAGAAATGAGTCTCAAAATTTTCAGTCGACAAATATTCTGGGCCTAATTTCTAATTCGTTAACTATACTTTTGGCACATGTTCTATGTCTATAGCAAAATTCTCGCATTGATGACATATAGATATGAGCTACTCATTAGTACACCAACAATACTAGCAACAACTACAACAACAAGGAGCACACTAGCACTAGCGCCAATAGCACATATAACCAAAACTCATAGCTTTTTCTCGAATCCAGGATGGCTTAATCAAATGTTGAATACCGGTCTTTTAAAAGCAATATATACTTGAATTCATTGAATACAAATTGAAAAGGGTATTTTATAATGTCAATAGATATGACCTTATCGATATATTTGCAACTAGTTGTGATAACGTCATTGCGTGTGGTTTATTGAATGATTAATAGTATCCGGGGTTAAAATTTCATGTAGTAACATTTAATAAAGGAAAAATAAGACCACAGTGAATGGACATGTATTCCAAGTTGAATGTTAGGCAAAAACATCCTAGTGGGTGTTCAATTTGGTTTATTATGGCTAAGGAAATTGGCAAAGGAAATGGAAAAGGCTTTGGAAAGGCATGAGGCATTAATTGGAATTTTATTGACGAAATAAAGGAAATTAGGAGAAAAGGAAGGTGAAAGGTCGCAGGTTGCATGTGAGGAGGAAATTGAAGGGAAAATAGAGGAAATTGAAGAGAATAGAGGCGTCAATGATAAAAATGATTTTGAGGATCAATTCATGTCTTTTGCTAGTTTATCCTTTTGTCAGTTTAGTTTTAGTATTAGTATCAGACTCAAAGAGAAGAGCACCAAGAGGAGAAGGAAACAAAGCAAGCAAAGGAAGTACAAGGAAAGAAAAGGAAGGACAAGGAAAGCAAGGATCAAACAAAGAAAGGTTGGATCAAGGTTGGTATTCAGAATGTGTTCATCATGAATTCATGTTAGTTGTATATTCATTTGTTATGCATGTTAGTGTTTATATGTTGTTATGTATGCATTATTATGGGCATGGTTTCCATGCATGACATAATTGTATGCATTTTAGGTCATGATGATGTTGTTGGTATGTTATGTTGTTGATGTGTTAGTTGAGACAGAGAAGGAGATGCAGACTATCAGAGTTAGATTACGGAACTAGACTTCAGAGTAAGAGTAGAACTTCATACAAGTTTGTATATTGATAATGCGGGCATGTTGGTTAATGTTTGTTATAAGAATTAGGGTTATGTCCATGTCTATTAGTCTATGGAATTTATGGTTACAAGTATGATAGATGTTAGTTAATCGGTATGATCACATGTACATGTGATAGTTAGTTATAAAGGACATTAACGTGTTGTCATATGCATTGTGGTCATATGCATGATGGTTATGGTCATTGAAACTAATATCTTGATGTTATATGTATCATGCTAATTTGGAATGGCCTATGCAGATGGTTAGGGTCATGACATTCGAGTATGAGTCGATCTACTAGTGATATTGTGTTGCACTAAATTGGACTGACTGCGCATATGCGATTGTTATGCATGAATGAAAACTATTTACGAGTTTATGATATGAACATGTTAGATACTTATTTTTATGGACATCATGACCTTATTTATATTTGAGCTGATATGTTGTGAAGTTATATCGTGCTAATCTAGATTGATTGTGTAGATAAGATAGCCCCCCCGAGAGACATTAAGGTCTAAGTTTGCTTATGTCCTCTATTTGGTGCTTGAATGTTTGATTATGTCGTCTATTTGGTAATTGAGTGTTTGGTATCTATTATGTCTTCTATATGTTGTTTGAATGTTTCACTAGTTGCATGATATATGTTTGTATCTATAAGATTGCATGAAGGAATGATATTGTTTTGAGATGGTTGCACTACAACATATGTGTTGAGAACAACTGCCATGTATTTGAGTATAAGTAGGTTATAATTGTAGAATTATGTCTTATGACTGTTAGTTGATTATGATATGTTGATTTCAAATTAATAGATATGTTGTCTTGATATTTGGAACACGTGGCTAACATGTGTGTTAAGTTACAAGGCAGTGTGATTGACACAACAAGGTAAGATAACTGGTATATTGTTATATTTGTTTATACACTGAAAATTATGTGTTTATGGCAATATGATACAAGGAATAGCATGGCAAAGAGTATGCCATGTGTTAGCACTCAGAGTTAACCTCAAGGCTGAGAAGAGGCAATTCCGAGGTAACCACAAACCAGGATTTTGATCTGGCATCTAGCCCCGCCAGACCAGAGAGGGCTCTCTCTTTGCCAACAAAATGTGGCCGCAGTAACTAAATCTTTGGCTAGCTATGAAGAATAAGGATCTGGTTGAAAATTGTGGGTTGAAAACAACAAGAGAAGGACTATTGGGCTATGGATTTGGGGCTAGTTTCTGCCGGCAAACTTGGGCTAAAGTAAGCACAATGTACAACCAAATTAAAGATATAATGAGAGAAGAAAAGAGGGAAAATACCGCTGCCCTGCAAACATCAATCAGGGGATGGATCTATAGTGGCAACTTTAGAAGAAAGAGAAGCACAGGGTCACTCAACAGAGCATCTAACAGAGGATGGATTTTGAAAAGATAACCACTACATCAAACAACATAGTCATTGTGAAAGGAGCATCGTGCATGGATGGATTCCTAACACTTCCCTTAGAGAATTTTGTAACCAAATTAGCAGAAAAAACAAAGCATGGAAATGAATTTACAAGAAAAACATGCTGCACATTAAACACGTGATGAATCCCAAATTTAAAGAGCAGAAAAAGCTTCATTAAAATAATATTCAAGGATAACTTTACATAGTCAAATGGCAGCCTCACTCTGCTGCAAAAATATAACCATTACACTCTGAAATTCATCAAATATATACAATTATCTCATCCCTGTACTAAGGGAGTTGAGCTCAACCATCTCTCTCAAGATAGAATCAGTTACATTAAATTTGGACCGAATTTATGAAAATAGGGCTCAAAGATGAACTCGTATCTCTTGAACCATAACACCTGTTACAAAAATGAAAGAGGTTTTTGTAGATAAGGTCATGTTTGAGAAAAACCTCTCTCAAATTTTGGAAATTAGTTTCCAGTTGCTCGGAATATGTGCCACAAAATAATCTCTAAATAGGAAATCACTAAATATTTAAATCTGTAAAAATAGGCTGTAAAGATCTAGTCAAATATTCCAATTCACGACACTTGTGAATAAACTGAAAGAGGTTTTTGTTATATGGCTTGTGGTTGACAGAAAACTCCTTGGATTTCTCAAAATTACTTTCCATTTGTTGTAAAATGGTGTTGCACTACAATGACTAAAATAGTAAAAAAAATGCAAAATTTGTTTTGTTTTAATGTAGGCTTCAAATATCACTGCATATCACCTACATAGTAACACCTGTGCATAAACTGAAGGAGGTTTTTCTTATTTGGTATGTGGTTGAAAAAAAAATCTTTCAATTTTGTAAAATTAATGTCCATTACTTCATAAACGGGTTTTTAGTAAACTTGTCCCTATGTGCAGCAAATGACCTCATAACATGCATAACCAAGAATCAATCATTCATTTCGATCATATCTTCTGATCCAGAAACTGGTTACGGGAATGTGATATACCATTAGAAATATTTTTTTGAGCTGCTTCTGATGGACATACTTTGAATATGATTTTCATTAAAACTCATGTGCAAAACATCTCTGAAAACCAGACATAGTAAGAGCCCATTTTGATCCTGGGTGACAGGCTGCGAAGGTTGGAACTAACATTGGCCTTATTGGGGATGGAATCTCCTTGGAGGTGTCAAGAACATCGTAGACCAAGTGCCTCATCCATTAGGCCAATACGGTAAAAAACTTATAACCAAACTGAACAATGAAATCACACACTGCAAACTGTAAACTAGATGTTGAAGGATGTATGTCCAACAAGCTTATTACACACTTATCCAACACTAATCTACTGCAAAATCACTGAATCAAGTGATACTAAAGTGCCAAATCAGCCAATCAAGCAGTTATTGTAATGATGTAGTTGTTTGATGGTGTTTGAACGAGAACATAATTGCAAAATCTACCAACAATATATACACATAGTACCTCTGGCTCTGTAATAGGAAATTTGGTTTTTCATCCAACTTAAGAAAATATTCCATATATGCTGCTATAAAATCATAAAAAACAGATTCTATCTACTACCCCAACTCATTAACATATGCTCTCAGCTGGAGATTGTCACATCCTTGTTGTAAATGAAAACATACTTCAATCCAACCATCCAAGGGAAGCCTTACCTTTTCTTCTTTGGGAGGAGGGAGACTTTCCAAGAACTGTTTAGGATATTGGAAATCATATGATTCAATTTGAACATCCAATGGTTCAATTTCATTTTCTATCTTTTAGCACCTAAACCAAGAAAACAATTTTTACCTTTAGGTGTGAGTCGACTGGATTTCAAACAACGAAATACTGATGTTGAGAAACTTTGATCAATCTGAAATTTCGTTAACTCATTCCTTAAAGTTAGTAATATTTCCCCAGATAAGGGATGTTCCACATACCTTGTCATTGGTGATTACCATCAATGCTCTGAAATCTGGATTCTTTGGCAGTGAAGTTGCTTTGAACTTTGAAGCTCAGGATCTTGAACAATGGAGTCACCAGGTGATTGATTTCAGCCTTCATATGTGTCTGACTGTTGTCCATCATCAACAATCAGATCTACGACTTGAATGATCTTTCCTGGAGAAGATCTGTCAGCTCATCCCCGGCAACGGCGCCAATATGTTAGCACTCAGAATGAACCTCAAGGCTGAGAAGAGGCAATTCCGAGGTAACCACAAACCAAGCTTTTGATCTGGAATTTAGCCCTGCCAAACCAGGGAGGGCTCTCTCTTTTCCAACAAAACATGGCTGCAACAAGTGAATCTTAGGCTAGCTATGAATTACTGGGATTTGATTGAAAGTTGAGGGATGAAAACAGCAAGCGAAGGGACCATTGGGCTATGGAATCAAGGTTAGTTTTTTCCGGAATTGGAGCAAACTAAGTGCAATCTTCAGTGAGATAAAATATGTAAATGAGAGAAGGAATGAGGAGAAATATCACTACATTGCAGGCATCAATCAAGGGATGGATCTACAGTGACAACTTTAAAGAAAGAGAAGCACAGGGTTACTCAATAGAGCATTTAATAGAGGATGGATTCTGAAAAGATAAGCACTACATCAAACAACATAATCATTGTGAAAGGAGCATCGTGCATGGATGGATTCCTAACACTTCCATTAGAGAATGTTGTAACCAAATTAGCAAAAAAAACAAAGCATGGAAATGAATTTACAAGAAAAACATATTGCACATTAAACACCGTGATGAATCCCAAATTTAAAGAGCAGAAAAAGCTTCATTAAAATAATATTCAAATAAAACCTTACACAGTCCAATGCAGCCTCCCTCTGCTACAAGAATCCAACCATTACACTCTTAAATTCATCAAATATATACAATTAGCTCATCCCTGGACTAAGGTAGTTGAGATCAACCATCTCTCTCAAGATAGAATCAGTTACATTAAATTTGGACCAAATTTTTGAAAATAGGGCTCAAAGATGAACTCATATCTCTTGAACCATAACACCTGTTACAAAAATGAAAGAGGTTTTTGTAGATAAGGTCATGTTTGAGAACTATTTCTCTCAAATTTTGGAAATTCATTTCCAGTTGCTCGGAATATATGCCACAAAATAATCTCTAAATAGGAAATCACTAAATATTTAAATATGTAAAAATAGGCTGTAAAGATCTAGTCCAATATTCCAATTCACGACACTTGTGAATAAAATGAAATATTTTTTTGTTATATGGCTCATGGTTGACAGAAACCTCCTTGGTTTTCTGAAAATTACTTTACATCTGTTGTAAAATGGCGCCGTACTACAATGACTAAAAAAGTAAAACAAATGCAAAATTTGTTTTGTTTTAATGTAGGCTTCAAATATCACTGCGTATCTCCAACATAGTAACACTTGTGCATAAAATGAAGGAGGTTTTTCTTATTTGTTATGTGGTTGACAAAAACCTCTTTCACTTTTGTAAAATTCATGTCCATTACTTCAGAAACGGATTTTGTAGTAAACTTGTCCCTGTGTGTAGCAAATGACCTCAAAACATGCATAACCAAGAATCAATCATTCATTTCGATCATATCTTATGATCCAGAAACCTGTTACGGGAGTGTGATATACCATTGGAAATATTTTTCTGAGTTGCTTCTGATGGAAATACTTAGGATATGATTTTCACTAAAACTCATGTGTAGAACATCTCTGAAAACTAGACATAGTAAGAGCCCATTTTGATCCCTAGTGACAGGCTGCAAAGACTGGAACTAACACCATGAATCTTGAAGAATGCTCAGGTTGAAATTTCCATTGGAAAGCATGGGGAACCCATGGGGTTTGAGTCATGGTGTTTGTTGCAAGTCTTGTGTTTTTTTCCTTTTGTGATGTTTTATGCTTTATTTTCTTTCTTGATTTCATCTAGTACATGGTCATGCCACTTTGTTTGTGGTGTCATATTTCTATTGGTTTTCATTGTTTTCTTTTACTATTTCCTTTTATGTTTTGAGGGTCATTGGTTGAGAAGGATGAAATTTAATGGGGTTCGGAAAGAGTTGGGTGAAACCCAATAGGTAATGTAAGGCTATTATACATGAAAATGACATCCTCACCAGCTCAGAGGAGAAAGACATGATGACTGAAGGACTGACCAAGTTCATAGGCCCAGTTGTCAAGCTAATGTTGTCTAAACACTAGAAGCCTACTTTATAAATCTTCCTAGCAAGGCTAAGGGTGCGTTAGTTCCTAGGGTAACTCTGTTTGTTACCTTTGGAAGAGCATTAGTGAACCTTAATGAGTTTCTATGGGTCAAGGGAATAAGTTGACCGAGAAATATCCCAAGGTTCTCTCCTATATTAGCTCACAAAAGCAAGGAAACATTAGAACTTGACCTGTTTGGAGGAATTACTAATTCCTAATGGAGTCTACAAATAGTAAAGAGAAAAAAGGCATAGAAACATCATTGCTTTTTCCTAATGGAACTCATGAAGGACTTGGAAACCCTATCCTCACATGCTATATATGCAAGGCTAGGGCCATTGTGAAAGAAGTCAAACCATTTGAAAGGAATGCCTATTTACTGTCGAGCAGAGTCTCAGACTAAGGCATTAGAAGAGGTTAAGAATTGATAGAGAGAGAGGAGCTGGAGGGGTAAGGGAAGGTTGATACAACTGATGGTTGTAATCACTCTTTCTACATCAATATAGAATTGAAATTGTGTTGTCCACTCTGTGATGTTGGTAGTATAACTTTTTTATATGTTTATGCAATATCGTTATCATGAGTGGCTTAGATATATTCAACTAGATATCTTTATATGTTCATGCATTGTTTATCAAGGTTTCATGTTGTGATATTACGCTTGTCTTTTCTATGTGCAGGTTTTGATCTAGAGCTGGCTAAGGAGTCCTCCACCTAGCTACATTGTGCTCTCCAACAACACCACACTGTTGAGATTGCAACAAGATGATGGAGCTTAGTGAAAAGAGTCGCCTTCACTAAGTGGGCCCGCAGGCAAATTATGGTGCAAGTTCAATTTTTGGATCCCAGCAGGGATGATCACAACAGGAGTGATCACAGCAGGGATGATCACAGCAAAAGTGACCACAATAGGGATGATCACAGCAGGAGTGACAACAGCAGGAGTGATCACAGAAGGAGTGATCAAAGTCTATTTTTAGACTGGCTGTCCAAAGTAGAAAAGTCAAATATTATTGTCTCATAATAATATTTGGACTATAAACTTGATCTTATTCTCTTGGAGCACTTCAGTTTGAGCTACAGATGTGGCACATGCAGCTGTGAGAAAGAAGTATGCTTTCTTTGTGGGTCAGTTGAGTTGTTGCATGCATGACTTTAGTTAGAACTCAATCAGTTGAGTTTGGTGGAGTTGATTGTAGAGTTGATGGAGTTGTGTTCGGTTTGACTTGGTTAAACTAGTTGTAATTAGTATAACTGAAAATAGGCTAATCATGAGTTGTTAAAATAATTATTAACTCATAATGCAACTATAGAATACATCAGTTAACTCAGTTTCATGTCAGTGCATGTTCAGTTCAGCAGGGACAGGTGTTAGTGGATCAGATTGCTATCAGTTGTGGCTATAGTTGTGCATGATGATTTGCACAATCAAATGGATTGAGTATGCCAATGAATTGGCCAATACCAAGTGATTATAGCCTTTTCTCATGTCTTTCCCAGTGTGAGTGATTCTTTGGAGGTAAAATACGATTTTGGTAAACCATTCTCATTCATTCTTGAGTAGGTATTGAGCTGTGGAGACAGGCAAGCAGTGGAATAGATTTGGAGATCAGATCTGAGCTGTATTGTGTGTAACAAGTGGAGCTGGTACTGGATTGCTTGTGATAAGAATTGTACTTTGTAATTTTACATGTTCTCAATCATTAATATACAGATAGTGTGGGGTTTTTAGCGAGATGCTTTCCCCGGGTTACATATTGTGTTAATGTGTGAATGCTCTCGATGTTTTATTGTTATTGATGCCGCTATATTGATGATCAACATAGAGGAGATTATGTATTGTGTATGTATTCCAAAATAGTACATGATTAGGATAATCTTCATTGAATATGTGTTTATTATTCAAAATTTATACATGGTATCAGAGCTGTTGATCATCTGATCTACTATTCAGGAAGTGTTTACATTCTATTACTTTAGGCAGAGTCTGTAATCGGGCCAGGTAGCCTCTGGATTCATCCTTCTTTTGAAAGGTGAGATATCCGGTGAATGCCCATACAGTTGATCTCTGTACGAGAAATATTGTGTTCTCATGAATCTTAGATCTGACGCGGTTGAGTTGGTTGCTGGTGGAATTCGAATTTGCAACAGTGTTTTCTTGTTGGCAATGTAGCAATGTCTTTCAACGGATTGCAATTGGAGTATGCTCTTGAGGGCAGCTCAAACTATATTGCATGGAAGGACAAGATGGAGGTAGTATTGGATGATAACATGCTGAAGGAGTTCATAGAGACAGATGTCCCAAAGCCTATTGATGCTACTCAAGCTGATTCTTGGCAAAAGAAGATCGCAAAATGTCGAAGGATTCTGTTGGAGGGCATGAAGGATCACATTGTGTCCAGCCTACATGGAAAGACTTCTCCATATCTGATGTGGAAGGCTTTAATAGATCTATTCCAAAGCAAGAGTGATCAGAGGAAGCTAGCGCTCAAAGATAAACTCAGAAAAATCAAATGCGAGAAGGGTGATAGTATGCCCAAGTATCTCACAAAGTTCACTCAGTGTCGAGATGAGCTAGGAAGTGTGGGGGTTACTGTCGATGAGGAGGACTTGGTGAGTTTGGCTCTCCTTGGTCTTCATAAGAGTTGGCATTCCTATCAGGACTCTGTCAATGGTCGGGAGAAATTGCCAGGATGGGAAATACTGTGGTCAGATCTTGTGCAGGAGGAGATCAGGCGGAGTACCAGGGACAGATCTTCATCAAAGGTATCTGATGAAGAGAATTTCGCTTTGGCTGCCAAATAAAATAAAGGGAAGAGCAAGAAAGCTTCTCAGTCTGGTGCGAAAGACAAGAAGCAGGACATGTCCAAGGTGAAGTGTTTTCACTGTCACCAGCACGGACACTCTGCCACAAATTGTACGCAGAAGAAGAAGAACAAGCAGGCTACTGGATCTTCATTGGGAGAGGCTCTAGCCTCGCAGTTTGAGCTTGATTTTTCATTGATCGCATGCTTGGTTTCAAGTGTGATGGGATTGGTGTGGTTCTTGGACAGTGGTGCTTCTTTTCACATGACGGGAGATAGAGATTTGTTTTATGATCCGGAGGACAAAGATATTGGAGTGCACATCGAGATGGGCATTGATGGTAGATACAGTGCGACCGGTATTGGTACCATTTCCTTTGAGAGGGAGTTTGGTAAACCCTTCGTATTGAAGGAAGTCATGCATGTTCCAGGATTGAAGAAATATCTCATCTCTGTGGCGATGTTAGAAGACAAGGGGTATGATGTTGTTTTCAGCAAGGGAAAAGCTTTCCTGCGTAGCAAGACAACTGGTGAGACCCAGAAGATAGGGGTTCGAGTAAGGAACCTTTATCAGTTGTAGGTAGATGGATGCGCAGCAATGGCAGGCAAGGCAAAAGGATTGGTGAGCCGGGATGATGGCGAGTTGTGGCATAGGAGATTGGGTCACCTTCACCATGGAGCCTTGAAGATACTGCAACAGATCACTATAGGGCTTCCTAAAGGCACACTTGCACAGTCAGATCAGTGTAAGGGGTGTACTTTGGGGAAGTTTGTGAAAGCCACCTTCCATGAGAAGGATAGTCACGCCACGACGATCCTTGAGAGAATTCACACAGATGTGTGTGGACCTTTCTCAGTTGCTTTGACAACAAAACACAGGTATTGTGTGATTTTTGTTGATGATTTCTCTCGTAAGTGCTAGATCTTCTTCATGCAGAAGAAGAGCGAAACATATTCAAAGTTCTGTGAATTCAAAGCACTGGTTGAGAAGGAGTCAAGGAAGAAGGTGAAGGCTCTTAGGAGTGATAATGGTGGTGAATACATATCGGACAAGTTCAAGGATTTCTGCAAGGCAGAAGGGATTTGAAGAGAGCTCATAACTCCCCATAACCCATAGCAGAACGGGGTAGCTGAGTGGAAGAACAGAACGATAGTGGGTGACGCACAGGCGATGTTGCATGATCAGGGCCTACCCCTTCACTTGTGGGCGGAGGCATGCAATACAACAGTTTATGTGCAGAAATGTTGTCCTCATAGGATACTTGGCACGAGTACACCCGAGGAGGCTTATTCTGGTAAGAAGCTTGATCTTTCTCATTTGAGGATTTTTGGTGCTAACGTTTACATGAATGTGACGAAGTATGCTAGGAAGAATTTGGAGCTGAACGCAGAGGTTGGGATGTTTGTGGGGTACACTGATACGCCCCAAAACTATCGTGTGTATTTGCCAGACAGTGGTAAAACTGTTGTGCGACGGGATATAAAATTTTAGGAGGAGAAAGCCATGAAGTGTTCGCTTGAGAGGGAGCTACACTTGCATGCAGATGAGGAGATATTAGTTCCTAAGGATGAGCTTCAGGACGTGCATCAGCCACAGGACGAGGTTCATGGAGTGGAAGAGTCCACTCATGCAGCACCAACCATCAGAGGGCGAAAGAGCTTGACAGAAGTTGAGAGACTGGGTCAAGATGCAAAGAAAGTTGTAGGACCACCTACAGCCCAACGCAGGCAGAGACAATCACCGGATCGGTACACTAGATACATGGCTCTTATGAGCAAGTGTGTTGTGACTGAGCCATCCTCTTTCGAGGAAGCTGTGGAGGATCCCACATGGGTAGACGCCATGGTGGAAGAGTATGATTCTATTGTTAGAAACAGTGCATGGGAGATTGTTCCTAGACCGGAAGGGAAATCAGTGGTGGGTTTGAGATGGATCTACAAAGTTAAGCAGGCAGCTGATGGGAGTGTGGAGAAGTACAATGCAAGATTTGTTGCCCGAGGCTTTTCACAGATAGAGGGGATCGATTATGAGGAGACCTTTGCACCTGTCGCAAGGTATTCTTCCATACGGACGATTCTTGCTCTCTCAGCGCAGATGGGATGGAAAATTCATCAGATGGATGTGAAGACTACGTTCCTCAATGGAGTCATTGAGGAGGAGGTGTACATTGAGCAGCCCAAAGGCTTTGAGGTCTTTAGTAGCGAGTCGCACGTGTTCAGGCTCAAGAGAGTGCTGTATGGGTTGAAACAAGCACCACGTGCTTAGTACACACGGATAGACAACTATTTCACAGGACTTGGATTCTCCAAGAGCGAGGCAGATCCTAACCCATACCAGATTGTGGTGGAGGGTAAGTTGCTTATCATTGTACTGTATGTTGATGATTTGATTCTAACGGGTTATGAGCTGTTGATACTGTCATGCAAGAAGGATCTTGCTACAGAGTATGAGATGAAGGACTTGGGCCTCATTCACTATTTCCTAGGATTGGAAATATGGCAGTGCAGTGGTGGACTATTTGTTTCTCAGGGCAAGTATGCTCGGGAGATACTAGAGAAGTTCAACATGCATGGCTGCAAGCCTGTTGATACTCCTCTTCGTGGAGGTTGGAGGAAGGAGGATGCCACTTTGGGAGAAGAAGTGGATGCCACTGTTTATCGACAGTTGGTGGGGTCGTTGATGTATTTGGTCAATACACGACCCGATATATGCTATGTAGTTAACCAGCTTTCACAAGCTATGGTTAAGCCTACCAAGCTCTTCTGGAAGGTGGGCAAGCATGTATTGCGCTACTTGAGAGGCACATCGGGATATGGAGTATGGTACAAATAGGAGGATGAGGTGAAGCTATGTGGCTTCACAGATGCATATTGAGCAAGTAGCCTAACGGATAGAAAAAGCACATCAAAAGGGGTCTTCAGTATTGGATCGATAGCAGTTTCTTGGTACAGCAGGAAGCAGAGATCCGTGGCACTTATTTCAGCAAAGGCCAAGTATATGGTAGCAAGTTTGGCTGCATGTGAGGCTATATGGATGAGGATGATTCTGGTTGGTTTGTTCGGTTCTCATTTGGATCCTACTGTGATTTATTGTGATAACCAGAGTTGAATTAAACTCTCGGCTAATCCTGTATTTCATGATAGATCTAAGCATATTGACATTTGGTACCATCATATCAGAGATTGTGTGCAGCGGAGGATCATGTTACTTTCGTACATTCCAACGGAGGATTAGGATGCTGATATTCTGACGAAGGCTCTCACTAGGAGCAAATTTGAATACCACCGAGGCAGGATAGGGGTTGCTGATAATCCATATCTTGTCGAGAGGGAGTGTTGAGATTGCAACAATGTTATAGACATTTTTGTGCCTTACAGCTCTAAGCATGAAATGTCCATAAACCAAGGGATCCTAATTCCCTAAAAGTGTTGTTCCAACCCCTAGAGGAACAAGGTCAACAAATTACAGCTTCTCCCAGAAGTTCTCCACCAGAAACTGCTCAGAATCAGTCAAATCAGTATCATTTCAGCTGCTCCACTAGCTAGCTGCGTTGCAAAGCACCCAAGTACACTAGCTAGGTGCATTGCAACGCACCTAAATGCACTACCAGGGTGCGTTGAGCGGGAAATGACAAATGGCAGTGCCATTCCGCGAGGTGGAAAGACAATGGAAGCTTCCAGAATCTTCTCCAATGACACTTGCCTCACTGAGTTCAACCAAGGATGAGTAAGAGGCTCTCAGTCTCCAAGTGGAAGCAAGAACTGACAGAGAGAAGCCACTAGTCAAAGCATAGGATGACTCATCCTCTTTTCTATATATGGATCCCTCATCCCAGAGATCCAGAGGCTGGAATTTTGTATTTTGCAGAGAATTGCTGTTGGTTTTGAGATTGATATCAGAGTATTGGGTGATTTATGCTTTGTTGGAGGTGAAGAAGGGGATTTCTTGCTGGGAGGGTGATGCTGGATTAGGAATCATCGGTTGTAACTCCTCCTGGATCTTCTTGTTATATCAATAAAACTATTTGAGTTTCTCCTACATGCTTGTGTATCATTGATGTTTGTTACATTTGTATGTTTAGCTTAAATCTGATCCTAAGCTATTTATGAATATAAATCCATGTCTTTGTGCAGTTTTCTTCTTCTGTGATCTTAGAGGAACTTGGTGAAGCTGGGCAAGTAAGGAAGCAGGTAGCTGGAAGCTGTCAAAGAGGAGAGAGATTGGATCAAAGGACTAGCGCAAGACACAGGTTGGTTCATCCTATTCCTCTTCGTTTATATTTCATAAAGAAGAATACGAAAGTAGTTTTCTCTGTTTGTTGCTAAGGTCGTTGTCACACCTTAGTGGGATAGGGTCGTTCTGAATAGACACTTTTCCCAACAACAAAATGGCGACTCCACTGGGGAGCGTGTCTAGTTAGTTTGTTTGTGTTTCTCTTGTTGTTTGTTTCATAAACTTAGAAGTAGCAATCGAACTGCATTTGCCATTAACAAATGCAAAGTAGACATCTGCTACTTCAATCCATTCACTGGATCTGTTTATGATTTGAATAGCTGATTCAAAAATGATCTGATTGCCCTTTGTGATAGCTCTTAGACCTCCTTTAAATCTACCCTCTGATTGTGCATTACTGATTGTTTTTACTCGGCCAAAAACCATAGATAAAACTGCAAACCGTGACCCAGAACCCAGATAGAATTCTTGTTTCTGCCCCAGCGCAGGCTCTGTGAAGAGGTTTTGCATTTCAACGCAGGTCCCGAGAGGGCTACCTGCCCTGCAATCCAGTTTCTCTGTGTTACAGGTGCGCTGATCAGCCTAGCCCTGTGCAGCTGAGGTTCTTTGCTTCATTTTTTCAGTTTTGTCTCTGATTTTTTCAGCATGTGATCAGTGTATGTGCCTGTCTGAAAACTCCTTTTCTTTGCCTTAATTCCGCCTCCTTTTTACAAAAAGGCTGTAGGTGTTTTTGTGTGTTTGTGGCATCATTTACAGTTTTCCATAGCAAAAGTAGAATAGTCATACTGTCGTCCTTTGATTTAGATCTGTCGTAACTGTCGATTTTGGTCTTAGGAGAAAGTTTATTTGCTGTTGACAGTCGATTATGCTTTTACTTTTGCCTTTGGTTTGAATTTGTGACTTTCTAGTGTCGAAACGAGTATTTATTTCAAAATCATAAAGTTTCGTAATCATCTCTACCTTTTGATTTCGAAAAGAAGCTTGTTTGTGTTTGTCATTTGAAAGCAAATTCAGATTTGTACATCTACTTTCTTTTTAGGCATCAATATTAAGAAAGTGAAAAAAAAAATACATGCACATGTGCATTTGCATATTGATAATCTGTTTGGCTTGATTTAGGAAAAGTGCATTTACAGTGTGCTCTTTGCTCTTTGAGAAAAGATTGTGTCTTTCTTTTCCCCTTGTAGCTAGGATTTTCATTGCTGAAAAGAGATAAAAGATTTGCTTATCATCTTTATATTGCATTTTAGGAATTACATCTACATCTCGTGGTGAACCCAAAAGGAAAACTTCATAAGAAAGATCAACTTAAAATAAATTGAATGAATCTAACAACGCTTTGGAACTTAACGCACAACATAGAGGTCTAGGCTAGAGACGTGTTCCGGCGTCGTAAAGCCTGGTAACTGTTGTCCTCACTGATGGTTGGGTGATTCCTCCACTGTGAGACGATAAGTGCCAGTACGGATTTGTGCTCCCACGTATCGTCGAGTATATATTGGGAGACCCCCATAGGCTTAAAACCTTTTATCCATAGGAAGCCGTGTCGGCCGCCCTACTGATCGCAATGCACCGAACACAACATTCGGGAAGATTGACTGCCGTACCGTAAAACGTATTCTGTAGTTTCGTGATTGGTTTGGTACCCCCTCTACCTAGATCTCCAGAGCAGTCCCTTTCGTTCCTTTTCAGACTCCTTAACGGCAAAGGTCCATCTGAGCACTTGTCACTTCAGGCTCATTAAAAATCGAAGGAGACTAGAGTCATCTTTTGTTTTTTCTCGACTCTTAAGAATTGAAAAATAAAATTGTGTCAAAGCGTCTAAAATTTATTTTAAACGGAATAATCATCACCATTCCCTCGTTGGTCTTCGAAGTTAGTCTCTTTTCATCGCAAGTTCTTATAGAATCGCTAGAAAATCTTTTGGATAGACTAGATATGTCTGAACAACCATTGACATCCAGGACTGTGTCATCTGACGCAGCAGCGGCAGAGCCTCCTACTGCTACTCCAACAATGTTCGATGGTATATCATCTGTCCCGGCAAGTTATCAACAACAAGCCAGAGTCCAATCAGGGACTGTTTCGACAACATGGTCAGTTCCTATTTCTTCATCCGGATTATCATATGGTATTTCTTATGTTGAAACTCAACAAATTGATCCAATGTGTCTACAAAGGCCAATTTACCCTTTAAGTACTAGATTGCCGCCATATGGAGGGCAGTATGCCTTTTCATTGTTCCCTTCTGGAGAACAACCATATGGGAGTTTACAACAAAGTTCAGGTCAAACTGGAATTACATCCAGCGGTTGGGTACCAATACTGCCTCAACAACCAAGGGTTGTATATTCAATGCAACCAGTCCACCCTGTGTCGAATATTCCCACTATACCTGCTATGGTGACTGTATCGCAAGTACAAGCGTTACCTGTTGTATGTCAACCCCAAGTTTCTCAGGTTGCAATACAACAGCCTCTTGTCTCAACGACTCAATCACAACCTCAGGTTAGTGCCTCCTTATCTGGAGAGACTCAGGCTCAAACAAGTACTATGACTCCTCATCTTGGTCAATCATCCAGTATTGGACAACAGCAAATGGTCCAACAACCAAGGCTGGTTCAATCTCAACAACCGCCATTCCAGCAATCATATCAAGGACCTGAGCAACAAGTCTTTGTAAGTAATGGGCAATCACATTTCCAAAGCAGTTATCAACAACCATATTATAATGGTTATGCCCATCAACCTTGTCAAAGTTGCCAGCATCAAATACATTATGCTGGTATGCAAAGACCCATTGCTCAGGCGATTCCATCTTATCCTGGGTATGCTTCACCTAACCTGAATCAACAGTTGCCCTTTGTAGCAACTCTAGAATTACCAGATCTAAACCGGCTGACGAATGATCCAATTGCTTATGCCCCTTGGTGGCCAGCGATTCCGCATAAACTTTTGTCAGATATTCCTAAATTTAATGGAAATCCGGGTGAAGATCCGTCGAATCATGTGATGACATTTCATCTGTGGTGTTCATCAAACACCCTAAACGATGATTCGATTAGGCTTCGCCTTTTTCAGAGGACGTTAACTGGTCCAACAGCAAAATGGTATATCGAATTTCCTAGAGCTTCATTCGACAACTTCAGTACCCTAGCCACAACCTTTTTAACCCATTTTCAGTTACCGATAAGGTACGAAATGGGAACGGAACTTGTTACCAATTTCAAACAAACGACGGCCAATCACATATCTGATCATATACATGAGTGGCGACGTCATCGTAGAATGGTGAAAATGTATGTTCCCGATCAGCCTTTAGCTGAATGGTTTATTAAGTCATTATTGCCTTCCATCACGGAAGATGTGGCAAAAGGGGGAGTCGTCACCGAAGAGCAGGTTATCGCTCATGCACAATATTTGGACTTGATTTACACTCAGTCTGGCACGTTCTACGATAAAATACCTGACGCTCCTAGACCAGATTTCTTAGTCCCTCCTCCTCCTAAATCAAACAATGACTCTCATGCCGGCAATGGCGTGATTGACGCAACAGACACGAAATCAACAAAGGCTACATCTAAAAAGGCCCATAAGATTTCTAGTCAAAATGCAAATGAGGAACTTCTTGCCTCGGAAGTAAATGCTGTGTCGACCGACAAGGGCAAACAGCTGAAGCAACCAGGGGGCAAGAAGAAAAAGAAAGGGAGAAAAAAGAAGCAGGATGACTCATCTCCTGAAAAACCTTCTGCAAACCCTTCTAGGCAAAGGAAACCCCCTACGGGGTGTCATATATGCGATGAGGATCATCGGACGAGAGAGTGTCCATATAAAGCTGAAGTTGAGAAACTCTTTAAGAGTTCAAAAACCTCAGCAGTATTGACTGATCCGTTTCCAAACTCGGGAACAAAACTGGTTGCTAATCAAAATGCTTCTCGATCCCAAGTGCTTATGTTGTCTATCTCAGAGCAGCAAAATGATGCTTTGACAAGGAATAAAGATTACGAGAATCCACAGCTGTCGAATAACAAGGCTAATGAACAACCTGGTAGTTCGACAACAACTTTGACTGAAGTTGTGCCACCCATCATTCCTGAACCAATGATAAAGTCGCCAAAGGGAATAGTACACAAATCGACATTTAATCCTCGTGCAAAAGTAGCACATAATTATAATATAGTAGAGGACCTGGCCCAATCGCCGTCCGCTATGTCGACACTTGAGGTACCGCAAAATTGCCCCTCCCAAAAGCAAGATTTATTATCAGCAATAGGTGGGATTGGCCCAATGGATTCCAATCTTGTGGCCTTTGATCATAAAGGATATGACCCTCAGTTACCAGCTCAACTAGCTTTCCTTATTCAAGTGAAAGCCCTCAACAAAACTGTTCATCGAACAATTATTGATGAGGGGGCATCTACATGCATTATGTCGATGAGTTGCTGGAAAACTTTAGGATCTCCAACCTTGTCGCAATCTTCGACGGCATTAAAAGCATTCGACGGAAGGACATATACCCCATATGGTATCCTAAGTAACTTGAAAGTTGAACTAGGAGGGAAAACAATAGAAATTGATGTTGAAGTAATCGACAAAAACCTTGATTACAACATCCTACTGGGAAGGCCCTGGATATATGCCATGGCCGTAGTTGTGTCGACCTACTTCAGGAAGATTGCATTTCCCTTCCAAGGAGGAATTACAATCGTTGACCAACAAACATTTCTCCCCAACAGTTCACAAGTTACGGGAAGCATTCCAATGATCCATGGAAGCAATCATTCGCTCCAAAATATCAAAGTAGGTCTCCTAAAAGACCCTGCCTTAATGGGTACTTTTTCCCTACCGCCTCCGAGTAATCTGGCGGAAGTGGCCACAGTGGAATATGAAATCTTCTATATCTAATGGATTTGGATTTCGAGGACGGTTCTTATCCTGTGTCGACCTCGTTAAAAAATGAAACATGGAGTCATGAGGATATTTCTTTTACTGTGTCAACCTCATTAAAAAATGAAACAAATCCCCTTTCCAAATCTCAAAGGTAAACCTTCATTCCAACCACTGAGTTGAATGCAATGAAGCTTGGGGGGCATGCACCTCGATTTGCGTTATTATGCTAGGGGCATGCAAACTTATCACGAGCAATGTTACTGCAGGGTTCAAGCTCGTTAAAAAATAAACCCGCCTCGAGCAGTGTTACTGCAAGGTTCAAGCTCGTTAAAAAATAAACCCGCATGAGCAAATGTTTCCACCCGCGTTTAAGCTCATTAAAAAATGAACTATTCCCCTGGTAAATAACCATTGTGAATGTAGCATTTCAGCCATCAAAGCCTTGGTCGTGTTTGCACCGTCACCTCCACTTTTCCATTGGCCGATCATTCACCTCCATTTGATTGTTTACCCATTTTGAGGAACAACTGCGAAGAGTGATTTCACTAGCCATCCTTGTGACACTGCCATGATTTGAAAATTCCAAACCTTACCTGGAATCAGCTGCTACCCATTTTATCACTCGTTCCTCAAAAGACAAGTATTCTTTAAGCTCTTTTCAACTGACTTGTAAAATATGAAAAGATTTTCGAGTTTTTTCCTTCCAGCTCGTTAAAGTGACAAGAAGTGCTATCCCTCCTCTAGATTTTAATCTTTTTGGACTTGAGGGATTATTGCACAAAAATATCGAGCGCTTGTTTTGTTCGGCTCGTTAAAACTATCGAAAATTCATCCCTTCTGTATTGTTTTATACTTTTTCGGACTTAAGGGATAAGATGACGAAAAAGGAATTTTGGAGTTACCTTTACGTACCTTTTCAGACTCTCTAAAAATGAAAAGGACCGAGTTATCTTTGTCGTTAAACTCGTTAAAAAGATTAATAGCGACAAACTTGTCTTTAGACGAGAACGAGTTTCATTATCGCTAGGCTCGTTAAAACATAGCAATGGGTTTGGCCGAAGGGAAAATTATAGAACAAGCATATGTTATCCTCCTCAAGCTTGACAAAAATAAAGAGGTACTGGTCAGCAATGACCGGGGAAAAATTGGGAAGAAAACTCAAAGAACCTTTATTGGTAGTAAGTCGCTCTTGAACATGACACTTCCATTCCGTGTCCAAGTCGGGTTGGGTTGTTTCATTCACCGGTCACATCACCATGGTCACGCCATACCATCCACATTTGGGGCAAATGCTACCAATCCATCACATAAGTGTCGCCGACATGTTCAAGAGAAGTCATCCAGAGAAGTCACCTGTGTCCCATCCACTACCATACATTATACTTCATCCTTTCTTGACCGCCATCCTGAACCATATATCATCAGATCATTTTCACCTCCATCAAAATCATTTGCTCCGTTCCATGTCATTGATGTGGGATTCATTAAGGCCCTCCTTTGACGGATCACTTCTTGTCGACATCAGCTCATTATCCAAGAAGTTGATCTAGGAACACCCCCTTCAGTACTTTGAAGCTTGCATGCCTCAATGGCAAGTTTCTCACTTCTGACGACAGGTATACATCAATGACCTTCGACCGAAAGATTTTGCGTGGTGTTCGACGCCAAGTCCTTTATTCACACCACGTGAATTGTACTGCAGTACCTTGAGGGTCATCATCATTATTGGTGATTCCTCTCGCGCTTGTTAACAATTTACATCATTGACTGGTAATCAAGCGATGTCTTTCCATGTTCGACTTCAAAACATTTCTCACATGGATCGACTTGTACTCCGAGTGAAGATCGGACGAGATTGAAGACCCCGGATCTAGTTTCATCCATCCAGGCTGCGATATATATTCAGGAAAATAAAGACATTGAAATGTACAACATTGCAGCACAGATAGTCATCCTACCAAAAGGATGATGGCTCTATCAGAATCATCAGTCTACTATCAGACGATTGTCTGTCATATGCACATGAAAATGAATTTATAAAGCTGAGCATGGGAATGCCCGCCTCAGCTAGATCATGAAAAATAGTATGAAGATAATGTATTGTATTGTATCTTATTACAGGTCTCCTCCCAGCGTTGAAAGAACTTCGGATCCTCCTAATAAAGCATTTCACCCGATAAACGGCCTCATACTTTAGGGGGCAACTGTTATAGACATTTTTGTGCCTTATAGCTCTAAGCATGAAATGTCCATAAACCAAGAGATCCTAAGTCCCTAAAAGTGTTGTTCCAACCCCTAGAGGAACAAGGTCAACAAATTACAGCTTCTCCCAGAAGTTCTCCTCCAGAAACTGCTCAGAATCAGTCAAATCAGGATCATTTCAGCTGCTCCACTAGCTAGCTGCATTGCAAAGCACCCAAGTACACTAGCTAGGTGCGTTGCAACGCACCTAAATGCACTACCAAGGTGCGTTGAGCGGGAAATGACAAATGGCAGTGCCATTCCGCGACGTGGAAAGACAATGGAAGCTTCCAGAATCTTCTCCAATGACACTTGCCTCACTGAGTTCGACCAAGGATGAGTAAGAGGCTCTCAGTCTCCAAGTGGAAGCAAGAACTGACAGAGATAAGCCACTCGTCAAAGCATAGGATGACTCATCCTCTTTTCTATATATGGATCCCTCATCCCAGAGATCCAGAGGCTGGAATTTTGTATTTTGCAGAGAATTGCTGTTGGTTTTGAGATTGATATCAGAGTATTGGGTGATTTATGCTTTGTTGGAGGTGAAGAAGGGGATTTCTTGCTGGGAGGGTGATGCTGGATCAGGAATCATCGGTTGTAACTCCTCCTGGATCTTCTTGTTATATCAATAAAACTATTTGAGTTTCTCCTACATGCTTGTGTATCATTGATGTTTGTTACATTTGTATGTTTAGCTTAAATTTGATCCTAAGCTATTTATGAATATAAATCCATGTCTTTGTGTAGTTTTCTTCTTCTGTGATCTTACAGGAACTTGGTGAAGCTGGGCAAGTAAGGAAGCAGGTAGCTGGAAGCTGTCAAAGAGGAGAGAGATTGGATCAAAGGACTAGCGCAAGACACAGGTTGGTTCATCCTATTCCTCTTCGTTTATATTTCATAAAGAAGAATACGAAAGTAGTTTTCTCTGTTTGTTGCTAAGGTCGTTGTCACACCTTAGTGGGATAGGGTCGTTCTGAATAGACACTTTTCCCAACAACAAACAAGATGATGGAGCTTAGTGAAAAGAGTCGCCTTCACTAAGTGAGCCCGCAGGCAAATTATGGCGCAAGTTCTATTTTTGGATCTCAGCAGGGATGATCACAACAGGAGTGACCACAGCAGGGAGGATCACAACAGAAGTGACCACAACAGGGATGATCACAGCAGGGGTGACTACAGCAGGAGTGATCACAGCAGGAGTGATCACAACAAGAGTGATCAAAGTCTATTTTTAGACTGGTTGTCCAAAATAGAAAAGTCAAATATTATTGTCTCATAATAATATTTGGACTATAAACTTGATCTTATTCTCTTGGAGCACTTCAGTTTTAGCTACAGATGTGGCACATCCAGCTGTGAGAAGGAAGTATGCTTTCTTTGTGGTTCAATGGAGTTGTCGCATGCATGAATTCAGTTAGAACTCAATCAGTTGAGTTTGGTGGAGTTGATTGTAGAGTTGATGGAGTTGTGTTCAGTTTGACTTGGTTAAACTAGTTGTAATTAGTCTATCTACAAATAGACTAATGATGAGTTGTTAAACTAATTATTAACTCATAATGCAACTATAGAATACATCAATTAACTCAGTTTCATGTCAGTGCATGTTCAGTTCAGCAAGGATAGGTGTTAGAGGATCAGATTGCTATCAGTTGTGACTATAGTTGTGCATGATGATTTGCATAATCAAAGGGATTGAGTATGCCAATGAATTGGCCAATACCAAGTGATTATAGCCTCTACTCACATCTTTCCTAGTGTGAGTGATTCTTTGGAGGTAAAATACGAGTTTGGTAAACCATTCTCATTCATTCTTGAGCAGGTATTGAGCTGTGGAGGCAGGCAAGCAGTGGAATAAATTTGGAGATTAGATCTGAGTTGTATTGTGTATAACAGGTGGAGCTGGTACTGGATTTCTTGTGATAAGCATTGTACTTTGTAATGTTACATGTTCTCAATCATTAATATACAGATAGTGTGGGGTTTTTAGTGAGATTCTTTCCCTGGGTTACATACTGTGTTAATGTGTGAATGCTCTTGCTGTTTTATTGTTATTGATTCTGCTATATTGATGATCAACGTAGAGGAGCTTATTTATTGTGTATGTATTCCGCAATAGTACATGATTAGGATAATCTCCATTGAATATGTGTTTATTATTAAAAAATTTCTACATGGTATCAGAGTGAGCTGATTTGTAGAAGAAGTTCTACACACACTAAGACTCGAGGTAATAATTCCTTCTCGCCTTGATATTCATTTTTTAAGCATAGATATGCATGCATATTTTTGACAACTATAGCTAATCTAGTTGTTTTCCAAGGATCCCGGGAAGATCCTTGAGGGATTCTACATCACCAAACACCTGTGCATTAATCCCTATAGAAAAATTGGTGACTCCTCTGGGGACTACACTTAATTCCCAATTTTTCAAAGTTCCTAGATCTCTCTTTCTTCCAGGCCTTCCTATAGTTCTTCATTCCCTTTCTGACCACTCGGGACTATACAACACCCTTCTCTCAGTGCTAAACCCTAGATCTAATCCCCACAACCTATTGTTTTAGCCTTTTTCCTCACTTATGTTGTCTGCTAGTGTAAACAGTTATTTCTAAAGCACTATGTCCTCACAAATAGTGTTTTCTAAAGCATTGTGTCCTCAAAAACAATGTGTTAGTGCTGCAAGTAACCCTCTGTAGCCTCTAGTACAAAGCGTTATCCAACCATTTCTTGATAAACAATTTTCTCTATAACCTCATGGGTTGGGAAATCTACTTGTAGACTATTCAGAGATCTGCAGCTATGCTTGTTTGACTAATCTGTGTTTTGGACATTTTTTTTAAGAAATAGCTTTACTTCTTAAATTTTTTGTTTTCATTAAAGAAAGTATACAAAATATTTTACTTTTTTCTGCTTAGTTGGTTAGATCTGCATTATTTGGTTTCAAAAAATTGTTAGTGAGTATTGAGGTTCTGTCGATTATGCTAAGTGTTTTACTGAATAGGATGCATGGTGTATATATTAATGTATGAATGACTCTCCCTTTGTAAAAGTAGCTTATTCATCGAAAGTGAAAATTTACAAGCATTGTTTTTGCATGATTTGAGTCGGAGTCCCATATAACTTCATATGTCAACACTCGTACTGAAGACTCTAACAAAGTACATTTAAAATATACCTAATAAAATCAATCAGTAACTCTTTTTAGACTAAACACACATTAGTTTAGGCTAGGATCTTGGGATAGGAAGTCTGAGTTAATTTCCCAAGATCATACACCAAAACTAGTGTCATTAAAGAGAGAAATCCTTCTGCACTCATGCTATCTAGGACCACTCTAGTAAAATCAGAGCTAAATAGGAGACAATATCGGACTATAAGTAAAGGTATCCTGCCTTTTCTTACATCTCCTTTGGGCATTTTGTGTATCGGGGATCCCTTCGGGGATATCAGAGCTGAGTCAGGGACTTAGGTATCCTACCTACACAACATACTATCTGTGACTATATCCCCCCTGGTAGTGTTTATGATTTGAGGTATCCTTAGTGGCCATACTTTTCGGGATGAACATAAGGTGACTGGGACGGGCTTCCCTAGTACCTAACACAGATGAACCTACTCTATCTTTGTTTTTTGGGAGGGTGCTCGTCTTCACGAGAGTACTTGGCCCCTTAATCTAAGGTTCGGGTGAAGCTCAAGAGTAATCGTAACTGTACATTTGCCCAACTCTCTTTGTTATTCATTGTGATACTGGGTTTCATCTCCAGTGATCGATGCTTATCAGACAAGTTCATTTCCCTCTGCTTGTTGATTGATTTCCTTAGTGTATTTTTTAAGTGCCAGATTATTATCACCGAGACTTTAACAAATATCACTGTAAAATCTACTGATAAAATTTATCGGTCATCGTGGCTACATCCGGCCCTCATTGTTAATCTAGATGTTGTTAGGTCTTTCCCCACTCATCATGGAGGATCCGCCGAGCCCCAGTGAATGAGATTCCCCATCTTTGAGAAATCAGTCTCCGAGATCTAACACATAATCAATTTGGACATCCCATGATTCAAACTTACTAGAAGATTTCTTTACTGAAGGATTCCTTCCTCCATACAATCCTCCAATCACAAATCTATTGGGACCACTCTTGATTCCCATTGCATTTGTACCTCCTTTGTCTTCTGTTGGAACTGCACCACCCATCCCATCGACGTTTAACAGGTCATGGGATTTTGTGGAAACCTTTGGTCCACCACCTCCTCCCCAGTCGACAGTCAATACCACACCTCTGATGGAAAACCCTGCTATCCCATTTGTCCCAGGTTCAAACCCTATCATGACACCCACCACGAGTGGACCCAATACATTCTAGGTTCTGCCCCTTTTGTGTCAGCCCTTGTACCTTCGACAAGTGCTACATATAATGTTCCTTATAATGCTCAATATAGCACGGTTAGAAAGGGTGCCATCAACCACCCCTATGGTTTACATCCATTATTTAGTTCTAACCCCCAAGTTCAGATGCCTGGGGGCATAGTTCTCCATATGCATATATTTGCCAGGAACGTAACAGTTCCCCCTTCATTTACAGGATTGCAGGGACAGTCATTGATTGACATGAACCCTCCTTATGTCAATCAAGGACTATAGTTAGTTACCTAGTGAGCGGGAACCCTCAACAAGGTCCAATCAATCCATATCAACACCCTACTCTCAACCTCAAATGAGTCAAGAGGGAACTCCTTATCCTGGGGGCACTTCCAACCCCCAGTCTAACAACCCCTATGGAAACCCATAGTACATGATTGTACCCCAAGGAAATTACTATTCCACGCAACCTATGTATAATATTGGAAACAACACGATGGGAGGACCACAAGGATCCTCAAGTCATATGTCATCGCCTTGGTCCAATTCGGGGGCATCAAACACCTTACCTTTATTGGAAACGCTTGATATCCCCGACTTGTACAAACTCACAAATGACCCCATCTATTAGAACTTACTTTGGCTGCTAATCCCACATAAAATCCCGACAAACATCTCGAAGTTCGAAGGGAAACAAGGGGAGGATCTGGGTACACACATCACCACCTATCATTTATGTTGTGTTTCTATCTCCATGGTAGATGATAGTATCTAGCTAAGGCTCTTTCCTTGCATTGTTACTAACAATGTAGCCAAGTGGTACATCGTGTTCCCATGTGCATCAGTCAATACCTTTGGCACTTTAGCGATGGAATTCTTAAAGCACTTCCAACTACCCATCCGCTATGAAACTGGGATGGAACTCCTCACTCCATTACGTCAGGACACTGCCACCCACATATTTGATCATATACATGAATGGAGATGTAGGCAAAGGCTAGTCAAAGCTCTCTTCCTAGACTATCTATTAGTGGATTGGTTTTGCAAGTCTCTACTCCCCCAAATCGCTAAATATGTCACCTTAGGTGGTGCCATCATGAAAGACTAATCCATTCATCATGCTCAACACTTATATTTGATATATTCGTAGTGTGGCACTTTATACGACGTCATTCCTAGTTCCCCTTGAAACTCCAATGCTCCTGCTACTCATAAACCTAGAGTGCACGCCGATGGGATTACCAACGCTACCTTTGGGGCTACTGTAAAACAACTCAGCGGTCACATTGCCTAGTTGTCAGTTGACCCCTCTACCAAATCGTCTGCTCTTCCTACCATCGCGATAAACTCTGTGCTGTCTACACATAAACCCGGTGGTAAGAACAAGAAGAATAAGAAAAATGTCACTCCTTCTGAAGAGTAGTTGACAAAGGAGTACAACCCGAAGTAGAAGGTTTTTGCACCTTCTGATGGTGGAAAGGACAAACCCACCTGGTTGCCTTGTAAAATTTGTGCAGAAGATCACATGACATATCGTTGTCCACGTCTTCAAGAATGCAAAGATTCCATTGCTAAAAAGCACACCGATAGGACCCCTGTGGTCCTAAATAATCCTTTCCCCGGTTAGCAGTAGCAACACCTTGTTGCAAACCAACCCCAACCCCCGTAAGGGGGCAACGACAGTTCACATCATCCTTCAACTGGTGAAGGACCATCTACCATTTACAGATTTGAAATGGTATATATACAAACCATAGCCAAATCTTATGGAGCTCTAGTCACTAATGCTGAGGAAGCCTCCTCAAGTCAAAACCCACCGCCGCCTAACGATCTTCATATCGAAAGTTTGGTTGCTGATCTTGTGATTCGCCCCCCAAAAGGGGCACTTCGTCACACAATGCGTAATACATCTACACATGCTACCTAGAACTACAGTATTGTAGAAGATTTGGCACAAGCATCGTCAGCTATGTCGGTGCTCACAGTGTTACAAACTTTTCCAGCACAAAGGAAAGCTCTACTTTCAGCAATTGGTGGTATCGACCCTCAGGATTCCATGCTTGCAATTTTCAACATGGGCAAATGTAAACCTCCCCTTTCACACTAGCTTGCATTTCAAGTGAAAATAATTTCGAAAGGGAGAGGAATACATAGAACTGTCATTAACGAAGGTGCTTCAACCTGTGTCATGTCGGCTTCATGTTGGGTAGATTTGGGTTCTCCAACCCTATCCCCACCGTCGAATTCCCTAAAATATTTCGACCACACTTCCATCCCAAAAGGTTACCTAACCAACTACCCCATCACTTTGAATGGGAAAATGGTAATGGTGGACATCGAAATTGTAGATAGAAAGCTCGACTATAATCTACTATTTGGTCACAGTTGGACTTATGCCATGACTGCCATCGTGTCTATTATCTTTCGCATCATCCTATTTCCATTGGATGGAAAGATAGTCACAGTGGACCAGTTTCCCTTTTGCACCCCTGATTATTCCCCATGACCCAGCAGATCTGTACACTTAGTGGGTGGTGTACCAGACTCTTACGTCAATATCAATACTGGTCTATTGAAGGGCTCTTTCCTGATGGGTTTTTTCCCTCTTCCGCCACCTGTAGTTCCACAGATGGTCTCTATGGTTTCATCCATTCCTCACGAACCAATCGATCCTTGGATCCTTTAGGTCCCTTTAGACATTGACACTTACAAAGAACAAATGTCTCTATCACCAGCTTAATTGGCCTACCAAGCCATTCAATCTACATCTGAATCTCTAGTCACTTTGGTCATGGCCAATGATACCACCTCCCCTCCCATAATTTCTCCTTATCTCAATCTACTCAATCAAAACCTACCTTCAAATGAAGCTATTAGAGAGATCATGTGCTTAGAAGAGCGACCTTGGGAGGACTCTCACCATCGTGTTTCAATATCTAATTTGGACACGATGCCTCATCAAATCTTGTCATTTGATGCACCTGAAATCATTTCCTCACCTTATACAACTATCCAAACTTTGGACTCAAAGGGAAACATGGGAAATATTTCAAAGACGTTGCTCATCGATATTTCTATCAAGACAGGAATCATAGAAAACATCCAAGTCGGTGCCGATTGCACTCTTAAGGAAATTGCAAGCTTCACTTGCCTTTTTAAGGAATTTCGTGATGTATTTGCTTGGTATTATGAGGAAATTCCTAGCATAGATCTATCTATTGTCAAGCATGAGATCAAGATATATGGAAATACTAAACCTATCTACCAAAGGCTTCAACTAGTCCACCCCCGCAAAATGGCAGCCATCAAGATTGAGGTGGAAAAGGTGTTATGTGTTGGTTTCGTCTACCCCGTTCCCTTAATGGAATGGGTTTCCAGTCCTATCGATAAGAAACAAGGAACCATCCGTGTATGTGTCAACTATCAGGACTTGAACGCTGCATGTCCAAAGGATAATTATTTGACACTGTTCATCGACGACTGCGCCAGTTGTGAATCATTCTCATTCATGGATGGTTTCTTAGGTTACAACCAAATTTCCATAAAACGAATAGACTAGCACAAAACTGCCTTCATTTTTCCTTGGGGAGTATTTTCCTATCAAAAACTCCTATTCAGTTTAAAGAATGCTAGAGCAACATTTCAAAAGGCCATGGACTACACATTTCATGATATCAGACATATCATTCAAGATTACTTGGATTACCTTCCAGCCCATTCCAAGACTCGATTGCAACACCTAGATCATTTAAAAGCTATCTCTCTTAGGTTCCAGTTCTATAACATATGTTTGAATCCACATAGATGTGTTTTCTTTTTTGAGTCTGGACGCCCCAAATGTGTTCTGCCTCAAAAAAAGGAAACACATCTATGTGGATTCAAACATATATAAATGACTGCCATGTTGGGGCATGTGGAAGTCATCTTTTTGGCATATCTACTGCTTAGAAAATTTTGTGCGTAGGATACTACTAACCAACCTTGTTCAAATATTGTATCAAGGCTATCTGACAGTGCCACCCTTGTCAAGTGTTTACAAAGAAAATGCGTGTTCCTCCAGCCCTACTACACCCAGTTATCTTCGTTGGCTCCTTTGCCAAATGGGGGATAGACTTCATACCTTGCAACCCCACTTCCTTTGCTAGACACAACTATATTATCGTAGTTGTGGACTATTTCACGAAATGGACCAAAGCCCTTCCCATTTTCTGTGTTGATGGAGAAACCACAACACTATTCCTATTCAATCAAGTCATCTATTGCTTTGGTGTGCCTCGCACGATCGTTACAAACCATGGGTCTCATTTTCAAAATCACATGATGTCTGACTTAACATCGTTGCTCAACTTTCGCCAGTATCAATCATCCTCCTACTACCCCCAAGCTACTGGACAAGTAGAGGCCTTCAATGGCATCTTAAAGACCATGATCTGCAGGTTACATAAAACCCACTCGCATCGAATGTTATACTGAACTTTAATAAAAATTGCTATAGGCTTTACACTTTTTCAACTAGCTTATGGCCTAGAAGTAGTTTTACCAATCGAGTGTCAGATTCCTTCCCTACAAATCGTTGTTGAGCTCTTGCCCAACACCACTATCGAAGAAGAGTGCCTGCTATACCTAAATCAAATGGATGAAACTCGTCGAGATGCCAAATCAGCACTCAAAGCCCACAAGCACCGGGTTAAAGCCCAGTACGACAAAAAGGTCAAGCCTCATTCTTACTGAGAGGGATATCTTCTTTTACTCTACAATAAAAAACATGACCTCTTGGGGCCAGGAACGCTTCAACCCTTATGGCTCATTCCATATGTCATCAAGAAAGCCCTCTCAAAAGGGGCATATGAACTTCAAGACTAGGAAGGAGTCCCACTCGCTGAGCCCCAAAATGGGTTCTATCTGAAAAAGTATTATGCCTAGTACTACGCTAGGCAAGTGCTTTGTAATTTTATGTATTTATAAGTTTTGCTTCTTTTTGATGTGACTCAATTTTTTGGTATTTCCTGAAGTATTTGCCTCATACATATTTCTTGTTATATAGATTTCTTCATTACCCTTAGCATATATAGGATCACAGATGGTGCTAGTCGTCACACATGACACATTGCATCAACTGCTTAGGTCATTTACAAACCTATGTTGGAACTGTTTTGTTCCAGGAGAGTCTTTCTTGGTAGTGCCACCAACAATATTGCTGAGTACATGTCCGTAATTTCACTTCTCGCTAAAGCGTCATCAAGGGACATCTCCAATCTGGTGGCCAGGTTAGACTCTCAGCTTGTTGTTATATAATTGACAAATCATTATCACGTTCATAATCTAATATTGTTGTGTCATTATTTAAGGGTATGACTCTTGGAACATCAGTTTGAGTTTATTACATATGAACACATTCCTTGAGAATTTAATATAGCTGTTGATTCATTAGCAAACTGTGTTAGATTGGAATCTGTCTCATTCATTATAGATACATGTATGAAAGTAAATATTTACACAGTTAAAAATTTACAAAAACACTTAAAAAACATTTACATCATAAAAAACATTTACATTTACATCTATATATATATATCTATATATATATATATATATATATATATATCTATATATATATATATATATATATATATATATATATATATATATATATATATATATATATATATATATATATATATATATATATATATATATATATATATATTGAATCTAGTCTTTTACTTCAGAAAAGTTCCCAAAACTTGGGTGTTTTAAGTACAAAATGGCTACTAAGCCTAGCTATAAACACCAGATCGATACACCACACGTCTGCTAACAGAGCCTATTGCTCATGAAAAGACAACATTGCTCTAGATATCCTCTGAAGAAAAACCAGAAACCAGCTGAGGCACACCAATTGTGTGGCTGCATATGAGCGGAGATCTCCCTCATAGGAAGGGGTCACACCCATTCTCAAGCCCTCCAGGTTCCTTAGAACCTCCTGAAGACTCTCAGCATCACCCCCACCTTCAGGTAGGTTGCGTCCACGCCTGCAGGTTGCACCGATGCCACACCTATGTTAAGCAAAAAGCTTCATGTCAGTACTTGTTCAGCCATAAAATCAATAAAAACATAACATAAACATTCAAAAGCTTAAAAATACTTTAAGTACTCTCAAATAAACCTTCTTACCTTGAGGCCCCTAGTTTGTACCAGGCGGAAAAATCAAGTCAGGGTCACCTGTGAAGTCCATGCCCTCGTAGGCATAGTCGTCTATCATCACAATCTAACCACTGAGCCATTCGAAGAAATCTTCTTCGAAAAAATGTCGGATGGGTCCTCCTCCTATGTGAGGATCAAGCGATGCCCATTGCCTCTGTCTAGGCTCCCTCGGATCGAGGGGACCTAAGCTCATCCGTGGGCGCATAACTGGCACCCTCTCAAGTATGAAGGAGACAATGAGAGTGCCATACCCAAAACTCTGTTGGGTTTGGGTCTTACATGTAGTCAACTCTACCTTCAACTGACGAAGCACCACCTCACACTAGTTGAATATCTACAGCTGGACACAATCAACTGCAAGCAACAGTTGGGCCTTTGTTGCAACATGGGGACTTTTAGACACTAGCAAGCGCACATTTATCAATAAAATGGCCCTCATAGATCTGGATATAATCCTCTCTATAGGGACTCTGTGTCTGACGAGTCTGCTCTCAAGGATACAGTAAGCTCGGACTATCTCTAAGGTGGATCGAGGATTAGGCCTACCACTGGTCAAGTTTTCTCGTGCTCCTCTACACGATAAACCTATCAAGAAATAAATATCATCTCGGTCAATGGCCAACTCATGGTCCCCAATCCAAAACACCTGTTCGTGTTCATCCCAGAATATTCCAGCTCAAAAGGTCCTCCTAACCTTTCATCAAGTCCAATTGAGTATACTTCATCAAACCACATCGGCGCAATGCAAGTATGCAAGCTGGATCATTTCGCATCAACAATTCTTGTCAATCATGGGCCCGTTCTCTCCATAGACTAGTCATAATGGCTCAAAACCTGTACAAATCAACCCAAAAATCAGTGCAAATGGGGCAGAAAAAAGCACACGAAATCACTGCCTAGGGTTTTGGGGTGTACCCTCATGCACTAATGCCCTCTCCCAGGTCGTAAAGGGTGTTTTATGCTCCTTACAAGCCTGGAAGGGGGCATTAGGCGTAATAAATGATATAGGGCTCCCCAGATCTCCAAAAATCCACCCCAAAAGTAGCTAAAAAAGGTTGAATAATGCAATATTAGGGTTTTGGCATCTACTTGGGATTGACAACACGTCGAATGGTCGCCCGGATCTCCCACAATTGTCCGTGGAAAATCTGCTCCTCTTTAGCTCCAAAACTCTCTCATAGCTCTCAAATGATGCAAATGGTGAAAGTGGAGGCTCAAGAACTCCCTTATAGTCACTTTGGAGACATGACTTATCTTAATTGAAGTCATTAAAGTAGAATTAGTCCATTTCCTATGATATTTATCATGCGCCATGACCCCATATTCGCAGAAATTGCTCATGTTTTGATGAAAGAACTTTCAGGATTGAATGATAGAAATGACCATGTTCGATTCTAAATGAACGCTTTCTTTAATAGGATGTTTCATCACTCTAAAACTGAAAAATGTCTGATTTTTTCATTGTCGGGCTCATTAAACAATTACAATGATGGTCTGCGCAACTCTTTTTCTAGCTCACTAAACTGAAAAAGATCGACTGAGCGTTCTTTTTTGGGACCTTTTTCTCGCTCATAAAATTGGAAAAACCTTGAGTTCCTTCTTCAAGCTCGTTAAAAACATATGAAGAAGCTTCGAGCATTCTTTTTAGGAACTTTTCTTGCTCGTTAAATTAAAAAAACCCTGAGTTTTCATCATTGGGCTTATTAAACACTTATGACGATGATATGAGCGCTTTCTTTTTTGGGACTATTTCTTGCTCTTAAATCAAAAAACCCGTGAGATTTTCCCTTCTTTGGGCTCATTAAATCTATGAAGAAGGAATGAGCAGTTCTTTTACCTCTTTTTCCTCGCTCATTAAACTGAAAAGATACCTTGATTTTTCTTCATTTGACTCGTTAAAATTCGATGGAGGTCTATTGAGTTTGTCATCGTGTGACTCATTAAAATTTCATGACAAGTATTGAATTTAATCCATTTCCTCATACTTGTAACAAATGAGGCAAACATATATTGAGCATATGTTTCTCTTTATCTGGACTCATTAGATTAACTTACGGAGAATGAACTATTCTGGGTAGAATATTAAACCTTTGTTGCACTCAGTTAAATACTATGGCAAAGGTACCACCTTGGAGTCATTCTTTACGATGTTTTCAGACTCTTGAAATATGAAAAGACCACCGAGTTGTCCCGTCTGGACTCATTAAATTAAACAGATGCGGAATAGAGTCGCTCTTTTTATGATCCTTTTTAGACTCTTAAAACATGAAAAGATCGATGAATTTGCTTGTCTGGACTCATTAAACTAATCAGATAGGGCATAGAGCCACTCTTTTTACGATCCTTTTTAGACTCTTCAAACATGAAAAGATCGATGAGTTTACCCATCTGGACTCACTAAAATAATCGGATGGGGAAATTGGATAATATAATTTCTTTGTGTTCAGTATTGTGAAAAGAGTTTTTTGGTAGCAGTCGCTCCCTTGAACATGGCACTCCCTCATATAAACCTTCCTTGTGACTGCCTCTCAATATGAATCTTATCATCCTATGAGTTTAGCCTATATACCTCGATGTTCTTGCATCTTTGTATCCTAACACTCTTTGGTGTTCATGAGTTTAGTGCTGCATGGTTAAAACTGTTGTCATGCCTTCCATTTTTCAAGGGAAAACCTTTATCTTCTGTTTCCTCCATCAAACGATCAAGCATATCCTATCATCATGCCCTCTATCGCTTTGACCCAATGCTCAAAAGATTCCTAAAAAAAAATCATTCTTGTTTCGTTTTGTGTCAACTGATGTAGGATACCTTATTGCCTACCTTTCGATAGGTCTCTTCCTATCGAATTCAACATTCTATCTAGGAAGAGGACCCATAAACACTTCAGTGTCTTGGTAGTTGCAAACATCAGTGGCAGGTCACCTTGTGTTTGGTTAGGGGTTTTCATTATTGGATCTTGTTTAAATGATTCTACAAGTGTTCGACAACAAAAATATCATTCACACTCGCTATATTTTACTGTGCATCTTGGATACCATCACCATTATCGGTGGCCATCTTCGCATCTGTTAACGGTCTCCATTATTGACTGGTAATCAGACGATTTCATGCATGTTCGACCCCAACACCTATATTGAAATGTATCAATCTACGTTTTTGCGATGAAGTGGAAATCAAGACCTTGGGTATAGGCTCGCATCACTCAACCTTGTTTCCTCTCCCAAGTTGCATTTATTTTTTTTGGAGACAGCTCATCAGAATGATCCTATTATGACACAGGTTCTGCATTATGCTTATTGGTGGCCAACATCATCATATCTCTTTATTAAGAAAATCACTCTGACATAGCTACTCAGCATGGGAATGGCTGACTTAGGACATGATTTTAGTTGTTTTTTTTTATATATGTGTTATATCAGGTTTCTCGTACCACTCGAAGCTCCGATCCTCTCTCTCTCTTTTCCAAAAAAGGACAGTTAAATATAAATTATTTTGGCCATTGTCACAGCCTCTGATATCACACTTTAGGGGGAATCTATTATACAGGAAGATGACCTCCTCACCAGCTCAGAGGAGAAATACATGATGACTAAAGGACTAGCCAAGTTCATAGGCCTACTTGTCAAGCTAATGTTGTCTAAACACTAGAAACCTGCTTTATAAAGCTTCCTAGCAAGGCTAAGGGTGCATTACTGCCTAGAGTAACTCTGTCTATTACCTCGAGAAGAGTGTTAGTGAACCTTAATGAGTTTCTATGGTTCAAGGGAACAAGTTGACTGAGAAATATCCCAAGATTCTCTCATATGTCAGCTCACAAAAGCAAGGAAACATCAAAACTTGACCTGTTTGGAGGAATTACTAATTCCTAATGGAGTCTACAAATGGGAAAGAGAACAAAGGCATGGAAACATCACTACTTTTTCCTAATGGAACTCATGAAGGACTTGGAAACCCTATCCTCACATGCTATATATGCAAGGCTAGGGCCATTGTGAAAGAGGTCAAACCATGTGAAAGGATTTCCTATTTGACTGTTGAGAAGGGTATTAGACTAAGGAATCATAAGAGGTTAAGAAGGGAGAGAGAGAGAGGAGCTAGAGGGGTAAGGGAAGGCTGATAAAACCAATGGTTGTAATCACTCTTTCTACATCAATATACAACTGCAATTGTGTTGTCCACTCCGTGGTGTTGGCAGTGTAACTTGTTTATATGTTTATGCAATATCATTAGCATGAGTGGCTTAGATATGTGAAACTAGATATATTTATATGTTCATGCATTGTTTATCAAGGTTTTATGATGTGATATTACACTTGTCTTTTCTATGTGTAGGTTTTCATCTGGAGCTGGCTCAGGGGTCTTCTGCCTAACTACATTGCGCTTTCCAGCAACACCACACTAAGACTCGAGGTAATAATTCCTTCTTGCTTTGATATTCATTTGTTAAGCATAGATGTTCATGCATCTTTGTGAAAACTGCAACTAATCTGACTATCTGCCAAGGATCCCGGGAAGATCCTTGAGGATTTCTACATCACCAAACACCCATGCATTAATCCCTATAGCTAAGACCTAGATGAAGCTCGTTGCATATAAGGGAGGTTGAAGGCAAGAGTATGACAACTGGTGTATTTATTTGGGTCCATTAAGGCAAATGGACGATGACAGAAAAACATGGCAAGTTTGATAACCTGTGGTTTGGACCTTTAGCTATTGTTGAAGTAAAGGGAAACAACACTTTTGTGCTACTAAATCTTGAGGGACTATATTCCACTTATCATGTTAATGGAAGGTTTCTCAAGCATTACATTCAATACTGAGAATTTGAAGTAGATATCATTGTAAAAACTCCGGTTTATTTTAGTTTTCAAGTTGTCAGTGTGATTTTTACAGCAAAGACTCCATAGCTCGAGGATAAGGTAGATGGATCTGCAGGTTATCTACATTCTACGGGAGAAATCAATCCCCAGTTGGAGCTGATGTTGTAGCATTTTTTTTTTTTGGTAAGTTAGTATAAATTAGTCAAAAAATGAAAATATATTTCAAAAAAATGTTAAGTTAGGATATGGACAAAAATAATATTAAATAAAAATTGTTAGGGATATTTGATGAATAAGTCCATATCAAATGAAATGCTAGAATAGATTCCCTAAAAAATGAAGGCAAAAATAATATGTTAGGATAGAAAGAAAAGAAAAAATAATAAACTCTAAAAGTGTTGCAAATCCAAATGCCACTACTCTTAGTCAATTTTATTTTTGCAAATAAAGTTTGTGTGCAGATTGTTTAAATCCCACACTAGTTCATACAATCCAATTGTACATTTTAATCATGATTGGATTTGATTTAAATTGTTTTTCAATAGGTAGCAAATAAAATTGGCTCAACAGTTTAATCTAAGCCAATGGAAGAAATAAGGGATAGAAGTATATTAGTCATTAAAAGGAAAATATTGAGTTGCTAGTCTAAATGCACTCGGAGAACTAAGTGGGAAAATGTTAGGAAAGATAAGGGTACGTAGTCAAATGGAACACAATTGGAGCATGAAAGGATTTTATCCTAAGTTATAACATTGCAAATATGTGAATATGGTATGGGCTTTAATTAACCATAATCCTAAGTACCAATGTAATTTTACGAATATTCTAACTTCATTCATTCATTTTCCCAAAACACCAAATTGTCACATCCACCATAAAGCTTGACCCCACCATCAGTTTCCACTTCATGATGTTAAATCCTTTTCATCTTACCTTACATCCCGCACACTCCCCGAGATCCGATGGCCCACATCGCTCCATGGCCCTCATTTTCTGTTCGAACTTTATCAATGGGCCGGGGGGCGGGGGTCGAAGTGGGTAGTTTTTGAAACTGCCCTCCGAAACTGCATCTCCCCGTCCTAGTCTTTCGAGACTTAAAATATTGAAACAACTTTCCACCTGAAGTTGCTCCCAAACGTTGTTTACATTTGACCGTTTACAACCGCTCCAATGTCACTGTCCACGTTTGCTCCATGTCACTTCCTCCATCCAATCATTTACTGCCTATCCATTATTCATTTAATTCTCACTCCCATGAATTTATTCCCCATAGACCCGTTTATTAATACCATTGGATTACTAATGAAGATTTAGTCGTTCATTAAAAACACTCCCGGTCCATTTTTTCCATTAAAATCCCTTTTCCTTCATGAAAACTCTTACACAATGCATTTCTATAACTAAATTGAATACTGAAGATTTCCTCCTTGCAGCTCAACGATGGTTCACCACTTAAGCAGTTACTTTTTCCTATTCATAGGAAAGCTGTCATCCAGGTCCACTTGTCTCTTTTTAGTCATATTTTTTTTACTATTATCACTTAGTTTCAAACCGATTTTTTTTCCATTTCCATCATTTTCAATCTGCAATTCATTTGATAAGATGCCTCCTAAGGGAAAATAAATTGCATAAATCCTAAATCCTCTTATTCATCCGTAAGTTGACTTCCATCATACTCCCCTAGTCGACAGATATTGTAAAATCATTGAGTCTTCTTCTCAATTTGATTTATATGAAATTTACTGCTGGATGGAGGATCAATTAATTGATTATAGAAATCAAATATGAATTTGGGACTCCCACCTTCCCCACTAAATTTTCCCTTAGATACACAGAGCACCTAAATTTGTTTGGTAATGCCATGAATCCTATGATTCCACTCAAATAGCAATCATTTCACCCACAAGATAAATCCTTTGTTTCATCAATGCTGAGTCCATTGAAAAAATGTTGCAAGCCCCAACTATTGCACCAACCCATCCTTTTTCTCATGAAAGCCTAATAGAAGCTTATCAAAAGATAGATTTTACTAAAAGATCCCAGACTCTTGAACTTTTCCTAGCTATAGATAGTCCTCTGCCTAAAAGAAACCCTCCCTATGATTCATCCATGTTCCCTGACAGAACCAAGCAAATCACCACTATTTTGTCCTATCTGCTTGGTTACAATTATGATCAATATGTTAATGAAGCCATCTTAGGTTTCTTGTCAATATTTTCTGTTGATTATAAACCCACTGTTCTTTATAACTTTAGGCAATTCCTAGCTGAAGCCATACATGAGAAATTTGTCGAGATTAAAACTGAAGAAGTATTCAAGTATGCTTTAGTACTCGTATAACTTTTTATATATTTTCAAGGAGACAAATTTCCATTCACCTTACAAAAGCTAGATGAGGAAGGCAACTAGTAACCGGTGACCTTTTGGAATACAATGGGGATGAAGGATAAAGAATAATATACATATAAACAGTTCATATAATTGTTTATTCATCCAGCTATTAGTCTTATGAGAAGCACTCCAGTGCCAAGAATCAATGATGAAATTATGAAAGTGGTGCAACTAGTTGATCAAGCCACAATAGGAGACTGGTATCTTTACCAAAACTATACAGAAATCAAGGTTTATGGTTGCGAGCTTCCACCCTACAAACTTCCCAAGTACCTCCCCATCAGAATCTTTGCACTGGAATATATTAGGCAGAGGTTAAATGCAGATGAAGCACGCTTTGTGGCTGCAAATAAGAAATCAGAATTCAAGATAAAAGCTCAGGTCAGTCCATTCATCTACAACACTGGAGCAGTAGGAGAAGAAGCAGACATGTTATTAAAGGAAATGAATTTTGGTCTCAGTTTCACATGGTATTATGACCCAATGGGAGTGATTTCTAAACCCAGGGTTGAAAATAAGTTTATTGCATATCACGACACAACTAGACCTAAAATAGAGAAATACAAAAATCAGTTGGAATGGAAAGAGAACACCCTTCAAGAAGCTGAATAGCAAGGGGTTTTTACTTAAAATGTGCAAACTTCACTTGCACAAGAAAAGACAGCTAAAAGAGGAAGGGAAGAACAATCATCCCCTACAACTAAATCATCAAGCCAAGGTTTTAGGATTGTGCATAGAAAGAAGAGACATAGGATCTCTGTAATTGTTGGTGCAACAAATGAGTATCAAAAAACAACATTTGATGGACTTGGAGAGACTATGCTCTATACACAGTCTGGTGGATAGTCTA